>PVLD010000207.1:33838-344410 GCA_004027595.1 Dinomys branickii
GGGGAGGCAAAGAGGCTGAACACTGAACTGAGATGTGTTTTGTACACGAACTTGCTCCACACAGGGGCGGGAATGGTATACAGTGAAAACGTGTGCACACGTCAAAGGGGATTGAGAGCTGCACAGAGGGGTTTGGAAGGAAGGGAGATGGGTGAAAAGGAATTAAAATATGTTCTGGACATGTGCCGATTCCCCACAAGGAATGCAAACATTACATACAGCAAACATGTACTAATAAAAGGGCTCATATTTGAGACTTTGAAACTATATCTTAAATCTTGATGGAAATATAAGGTCATATAAAGGACAATTTTCAGCCCAAATCTTTTAAAAAATATAATATTTATACCAAAATATCTAACAACATACACATGCATCCATGCACACTTCTGTTTCAAAAATTTAACCAGAAATCACAGTAAAACTGTTTACATGAACATGTGAAGAAACCTAACACCCTTAGAGTATTCATAGACTCTAGGTGTATAAGGTAAATATAACTAAATTTTAGCTCACATGGTGTTATTTTTCTTGCACCTTCCACTCTGAATAAATATTACATCCATTGTACTTCGTGATCCCTGGTTTCCTAAGAACTAGATATTAGGGGTTCATGTATGAGAATAATCTACAGATTTTCTAAAATATGGATGATCCATAAAAATGAATGTGTTTTTGTTCAACATTTAACAAGAAAAAAGTGAGACCCTGTGTCAAAAAGACAAAAATAAAGTAAAAGCATGTGTAGCTATCACTGGATATTAATTTCTCCACATAAAGTTTAAAATCACCCTTTCTGGTTTCATTTACAAATATCATATATATTTGTATACATACTTTTAAAATATCAAATATAAAACTGCATTAACATATAATAACATAAAACTTGTCTTTTAAGGAACTAAGATAGTAGATATTTTGTTTCACTTTTTCATAAAATAAAAAAAGTACATTAAATCTAGAAAATCTCAGAGTTCAAGCATTGTAACTGAAAGCTTTGCTTTCCTATACACAAAAATGCTTTTGCCACAGATACCTCCACGTTTCATACATGATGTAGAAGTAGTATTGCAGTGTAAATTTGAGAACTGTCAGAATAATTGAGAATGGAATAAAATATTTTATGCCAATCACAAACAAATAAGTTTTTGTTTATTGATTTACAAATTAAAATTAATTTGTAATTAATTAAGATTCTAGTTAGTCAACAAGCAAATACAAAACAACTATGTTTTTACAAAAGATTTTTGATTAGGTAGTCTCAAAAGTCTAGGAGCAATTTCCTATATAATATTTAGAAGGATAAATAGACATTTTCTTAAAATATATTCCTATTTTCCACATTAAAATGATGTTTTTAACTCTCATTTCTAAGTGGCACTATATTTTCATGGGTAGATATTATGACTAACATATATTTCTATTCTTAGTCATTATTTAATTTGCAAACAGTCTATCTGTTAATTACAGGTCTAAATCAAGAAATAGATCTGATTTGGGATTGTAGAATTTATTGTAACATCCCTTGAAATAGACAAACCAATATTGCTTTAAAAGTTAATGAACAGATAATTAGGCTTACAAAATTAAAGTTAGTAATAAGCATTTAAACTATGACTAATAGGATAATTACAATAGGATACAACTTATTCAGCAAAGGAATTCATTGAATGCACCGTGAGTTAATCCTTTGGCCTTTAATGAGATGTTCATATTTGATTCCATCACAGGAGCATGCAGTGCCCCTCTACATTGGTTGCTTTACACAAAGTTCTCCCAATGACACTCTATTATTAACTGGAACTCCAGAAGAATTTGTGCTATTATACTTTGAATTAGAACCTTTAAATTCAGTTTGAGAGATTACATGTTATATGAGAAATATACTATGTAAAATACAGTTTAAATACCATAGTTTCTAAAAGAATCAGTTGATAAATGAACTTTTTAAGCAATAAAAATTAATAGTTGATTTACATGGGGAGAGACAGAGGTGGGTGGGAAAGGGAAGGGGACTTGAAGAAAGAAGTACAGGGCATCACCGACATGCACTGCATCACCTAGAAGAATGTAAATATCGTGTACTGCAAACAGTACCGTTAAGAGAAAAAGTAAAAAATGAAAATAGTAATAGTTGATATCACTCCATGTTGAAATAAAGCAAAACAAATTTTGATATAACTGTGTGTTTTCAACATAATTATATGTGATATATTTATTTTTGTAAAATTTTGCTTATGGTACTAACTTCCCCATTCAATTGCCTTGAACCCTTTATTTATGATCCGTTGGAAGAATTGAAGAGAGTATAGCAATTTGTTTTATTGCAAATTACCTATTCTTCAAAAATGAGAACCATGAAATTTAATTTTCTTACTAAAAGACACAATCTCAGACCAGGGAACAAAAGCTATAATTTTCTATCAGTCAAAGGAAATGACTACTGCAAGAACTGAGTTTGTAACTTACATTCAAAATAACTGCAAATTCTCTTATTTATGTCTGCCTGCCAGGCACATTTCCTACTGGCTGAGTACACTGAATTATAACTGCAATGATCAGTTATATGGGTGATTCGATATGAATTCAATAGAAGAGTTATATTCTTTAAAGTCTTGGCTCAAATATCACTATTTCCAATATGCACAGCTTGACTCTCCTCTTTGCAATTGTAACAAACGCCATCAATACACACGCTCATACACCTGCAGCTTGGATTAGTTTTGCTTTTTTCATAGTGCTTACCGCATTCTCAGTACATAATTTATTCCTTGGGTATGTAAATGTAGGAGTGCAGATTACTTTTTCTGCCTTATTCACAGGTGTATTACAGAAATGGTCAACAATCTGTAGCATCAATTATTATTATTTTATGAATAACTTATTACCATATTATTTTCTATACTGGACAAGTACATATTGGTATATCAAATATGTCAACATTTTCATTAAAATCCAATCAAAGTCATTGTGATAAATACAGGGGATAAAATAGATTTTTTTTTTTCAAGGAGAGACCTGAAAAACAGGGACAGAATTTAAGTAGAGGAATGTGAGTTATCAAATTAGCATAATGGCAGAGCAAATGTTTACAGAATGGACATTTCATTTTTCTTTGAGAATGTGTTTCGGAAAGATGTTATACAATTTGGTGTAATCTAGCTTTGAAATTCAGAGTGTAGATTTAAATGTAGATCTCATTGATCTAACACATAATGTTTAACAGTTTAAAACCATGAAACCATTCTAAATGTCATATTAAGCTATTTAATATAATAATTGTTTTAAGGGAAAATCTTTCCCTTAATCCTTCTCTTATAAGTCTGAGCAACACTCGTGGGGTTTCTATCATTCGAGTATGCTGTATCGTCTGAAGCCCCATACTACATTTCTGGCAGAAATGCTTTTCCTTCGTAGTTCTGCCTGGTATCCATCATTATATCTCAGCTCACATGATACTGCCCCAAGAATACGCTTGTGAACGCATTAGCTAATGTACACAGTACTACTCAAACTCCTTGTATAAGGTATATGTTTTATTTCTTTATAAATTTTGCAACTATCTTGTTAGAATTCCTTATTCTCCTTTTCATAAAAATGTAAAGTTCTCTTGTAGTTCAAAGTTTATTTTCTTCCTGTTCTTGTAACTTCTAGAACATAGTTGGAATTCAACATTTTTATCTTGAATTAATGGGATAGTCTAAGACATAGCAAGAGCAACTTGACAAAATAGCTTAGACATGTTTTATTGTCATGACCCATGCTAATATTAAAATAGAAATTTAAATTTTACTTTTAAAAATGTTACATGCAAGGACACAAATAACACTGACAGTTTCCCACTTATTAATATATGTTAAAGTTTTAACTTACTGGTAAACACAAAAATATGAAATGTTAATTTCTCTCCTTTAGATACTAATTTTATTTACTGCTTTTACCAATATAAATAGATTTTTGGTATTGTATTCTGTATTAGAAAGGTAAGTAAAGCAAACTTATTCAAGTAAAATAAATTTACAAATTACCAAGAAATATTCTACCACTTGTATGTGAAACAGATTTTAAGCAAATTTACAGACACACACAGACACAAACATCACAAAATATCCGGCAACATTGTCACCAGTGAGTTGCTTTGGTTATCATTTGATAGGTATCAAGGATGCTGCTAAATGTGCTACAGTGTTTTACAAATGCTCACAAATAAATGTCCTCTGAACGAAATAGTTGAAAGAAGTAAGATTAAGAAATTCTTTGCTAGAGTTTGTATTTAAGTATTCCATTGTTTTCTACTTTGTAACATGTAAATCTTGCGTTAAAATTATATCAATGGTCTGATAAAGATAGGAACATCATTTTAGTTCTATAGAAGTCATATTTTTAGTAAGACTATAAGATTTTTATGATCATGACATTTATAATGATCAAAACAATTCCTTTAACTTCAGTTTGATACGACTGTCATTTCCACAAATTTCTTTTCTTTTAAAAAATTATTTTTCCAGGCTTCATTTCAGCCAACTTTTCATCTCATTTTTTCCCTCAGTTTCACCTGCACGGTACTTAGAATAGGTTTCAGAATTTGGAGGTTGAGTTTGTCCTTCTGCTATAAATAATAATTTTTTTAGAGCAAATATTCCTAGGTGTTCTGCAAAGACATTTTTATGATTTTTTTCTATATGTTTGTTTTGGTATTCTTAGTACCATTCTGGGTACAAAGTACATTTTTTAAAGATAATTTTTGTTTGGCTTTTTTAAGGTTGGTGGTTTATTGTCACCAAAGGGGTGGGTAGTGAGTGTTGAGATGCTGTCAGTGAGTAAAATGGACAGGAGATTTGTTGCCTTGCTCTGTTGTATGGCTGAGGTAGTCTGTGCGACACAATGAATACTCCATCACTTGCTGTGGCAGTAGACTTCAGAGTGGGGTTGCGTAAGGCCAAATATGGACCAGAAAACCCCAAAGGAATCATGTGCTGCCTCCTCAGTGAAATAAATGGTTTCCAACAGTCAGATGTAACAGAAAAGAAGGCAAGATGCGCAGCACCTACAGACCTCTGACTAAATGTGTCCCCAGCATCCGAGGGAGCCTCATGGGGAGGAGTTAAGCATGATTAGTGAATTTAGAGCCCTTAATCTTGTCTAATAATTTTCACTTGTGAATGAACGGTGGCTTCTTATGTCACGCCTGGGGTCACTGTGTCCCATATCTTCTGCTTTTTATTGGTGAAACTGAAATCAATTCTGGGGTTTTATATTAAAAACCATCAATAATGCATAAAAACAAAATTAATTTTTGCAAAAGTGTTTTAATAAAACTCTCACTCTGACAGATCAAAAATGGAGAGAATGAGAAAGGCAAATATGATACATGATAAGGAAAAATATCTTGACCTTCAGGACTTATTTTTTCTGTTTCTTATATTTCTCAGTGTATTTAGAAATCCACTTATTTGCAGTTATTCTCTCCAAATGCACATCCTTTGTAATATGTCTTCTTCTCTCTGTGAATAGTTTACTCAGAAGCCACCTGTTCTTCATAATAATTGCAAATAATTAAGTATAATTCTGAAACATAAGTTCACTTGGCAATTGGTTTTGAACAATATTTGGATTTGATAAACAAATTTTCTAAGTAAGTACAAAATTCTTAACCTTCAAATAGCTAACAAGGTAAAACCGAAGGGAAAAAAATCATGTAAACTCTTGCATAATAGAGTTATGCAAGAGTTTTTATAATAAGGTTATAAAAATTACATAAACTCTTCATGAGAAATGCAAAATAGAAAGCTTCTCTGTCATCTTACTATGAAATTGATTTTTGGTAAGAGTCAAAGTGTATTCTTGGTAGGGTCTACTGTTACCTGGCACTCAAAACAATTGCCACATTATAAATTATTTGCTTCAATATCAGCACTTTAAGGGACTTTTTTATCATTGCTCATGAAACTAGTTACAATTTTCAAACCATTATTTTATTTTTAATCTTTCAAAGTTCTCAATATTAATTTTAATTTGAGCAAAGTAGCAGCATATGTACATGCACGTATATCCTTATATTGGGCTGTATTCTGTATCTCTAAGAATTATAGTAATATTATAACTGTAAATTATTTAATATTGTAGGGCAAGAACTTAAAAATTTCAACATGAGGTATTAATTTATGCTTGTTTCAAAAAATTGGTACTACAAGCAAGATCACTAGAAGTAAACATGACTTTTAGATAAGAGACTGAAAAACTGCTACTGTTTTTCAAAATAGGCTAATAAACTGAATTTTTTAAAAGTAATTGGTGCACTTTTCATGGGCTTATGTGTATTTTACATGAAATTTTATTATTCTTTGAAGAAAATGCTAAAAACTTTAGTGCTATACTCAGAACTAAATGTTTTCCTTTTATCTTTCAATTCTGGGGTTGACGTCAAGGCACTGTACATGATGAGCGTGGTCCTGGTACTGAGCCGTACACCCAGCCTCGCTGTGTATTTATATTTCACTAACCACATTAAGCAAACAAATATAAACTCAGAGACTTTAGTCATTGATAGCCTTTGCAGCGGTCTTTCATTTATTTGTCCTTTACATTTATTCTTACAATCAATCAGTGAAAACCTGAGGCAATTATCAAGAAGCAGCCAATTGTGAGATTCAGTTTGCCACCATTCTTGAAGGACAGAAGATTATTTGAAAAACGAAGTTCTGTTTAGGAAGACCGAATGGACATTTTGTTTTGTTTTGTTTTGTTTTGTTAGTTCTGAAGGAAATGTTGGCAACTGCTTTCAAAAATGGAAAGAACATTATGCCCACCAAGCAGTCAGTGGTGAAAAGTTTTGGTAGCTTTTATAGAATCTGCATATTTTAGTAAATAACGAGGGCAGCTGTAGAATAGATTTTGCCTAGGCCCAGAATGCATCTGCACGACTGTACCTGTTTGGTGCTGATGCAAGCATGGTCATTAGGCGCTCCATAATTGCCTGCAGCACAGAAATATTCAGGACTTCAGTTGCACTATTTATATTTCATCCAATTAAGGCACTTCATTTCTCTCCCTGAAAGCGTTCTAGACTTTCTTCTGTTTATGTTCATAGTGCTTAATTTTCCCCCAGATTGACTGCCATTTGCATTTTTGGTTTAAAGAACCTTTCTATGCTGCTGCCTTTTCTTCTCCTCAGGTGAATTTGACATCTGAATTCCCTGATCTCTTCCCTAACATGGATTTTTATGGATTTGTCACAAGCCATATATTTAATTCTAACTCCTTATACATAGCACATTTCCACTCTGAGGATAAGTCATCGAAGAATGGAGATCATGAATGTCATAATTTCACCTCATGTATAATGAAAAATTATTGAAATATGAGTACATATCTTTCACAGTATTTAATTATGTATATATTTTAAAAAGGAAAGAACAAAAGCAAAAATTATAGAAAACAAAGAGAAATAAAACAACACAAAAACTATTAAAAATACAGAATTTTAAAACAAGATGATAGGAAATCAACAATGGTTGTTATATTACTTGTTGCTATCTTCAAAGTTTAGTTGCTTAGATTACCAGATATAGGCATGCGAGATGGATTAAACAAACGCTAATTGTTCCTTTCAACAAACCAATAGAAATTAGTAGTACAATTTTCTTACCTATCCTATATATATATCCCTTCTTCCCCTCATCCCAGTTGTTCTTTCCTATTAAGTGGTTTCTTCCCTTTTACAATATCTATTGTACCTTTCAATTTTATTTACTCTTTCTTGTTCTTACACTACGGGGACAATACTGTGCTTACACATGTGCATTTATTTTACTTTGTTTATTGGCATGGTCTCTAGTTGCATCCACTTACCTATAAAGACTTGAATTTATCTTTCTTTACAGCTAAGTAATGTTCCATGTTATAAAATTACCATGCTTTTCTTATATACTCCTCAGTTGATGGGCATTTGGGTTGTTTCCAAAACTTTGCTATAAGAAATTGTGCTGCGATGAACGTGGGTGCACATATGTCACTGTGATAAACTGTTTTTAATTCTTCTGGGAAAATACCCAGAGAAGACTGGGTTAAATGGGACCTCTAATCTTAATTTTCTGATTAATCTTCAGACTGATTTCCAAAGTGGTTGCATCAGTCTACACTCCCACCAGCAGTGGAGAAGGGGTCCTTTTTCCCCACAGCCCCTCCAGCATTTGTTGTTGGTTGATTTCTTGATGATAGCCATCCTTTCTGGGCTGAGACGAAATCTCAGTACTGTTTTAATTTGCATCTCTCAAATGATCAATGATGTGGAATATTTTTTCATGTTTTTTTTACCATTTGTATTTCTTCATCAGAGAAGTGTGTATTAATCTCAGATGCTCATTTTTGGATTAGGTCTTTGAATTTGGGGGTCTGAATTTTTTCATTTCTTTACATGTTCCAGATATACATCCTTCATCTGAGGGATAGTTAGTTAAATTTTTCTCACTATTAGTGTTTTTTTCACTCTATTGTTCTTTTGAAGCAAAAAAGGCTTTGAATAGGGTGAGATCTCAGCTGTTGATTCTTTGAAGTGTTTCCCATGCAGTTGTGTTTGGTTCTTGAAGGCTTTGCCTATCCTTATGTCTTCAAGATTTGTACCTACTTTCTCTTCCAGTAAATTTAGTGTTTCTGCTTTAATATTTAAATCTTTTATCCATTTTGACTTTAATTTAGTGCATGGTGGTAGACATAGGTCTAGTTTTAGTCTTCAGCATGTAGAAAGCCAGTTTTTCCAGCACCATTTATTAAAGAGCCTATATTTCTTCCAGTGAACATGTTCAACCCCTTTGTTAAAGATCAGGTGGCTGAGTGTGTTTTAGGTTGTGTCTACATCTTCTAATCAAACTACCATGCAGGGCAAGCAGTTAAACAGAGGTAAAACCTGGAAACCAACAGCAGGAAAATACCATGCCGAAGATAAGCCAATATATATTAGTTACAACCATCAATGTAAATGGCCTCAATTCACCAGTTGAAAGAGACTGATTGGCAGAGTGAATCAAGAAGCAAGATCCAACAGTATGCTGTGTACAAGAAATATATTTAACACAGAAATTCACAAACTGAAAATCAAAGGATGGAAAACAATCATCAATGCAACAGGAACCCAGAAAACAGCAGCAGTAACAATTCTTTTTGCAGCACATGTCAATTTCAAACCAAGAGCAATCAAACGGGATAAAGAAGGTCACTACACACTTGTTGGAGGAAACTTCAAGAGGAAATATAGATGCACCAAAACAGAAGCACCCAACTATAGATGATGATTATTAATGGACATAAAAAAATCAAATGAACCATAGCAAAATTGTAATGGGAGATCACAATACCTCACTGTCACAAATAATAGATCAACTAAACAAAAAATCAGCAAAGAAATAACAGAACTCAACCAAACCTGTAAACAAATGGACTTAGTACATGTTTTTAGACTGTTCTACACAACATCATCAGAGTACACATTCTTCTCAGCTGTACATGGAACATTCTCTAAAATAGAACATATATGAGCCTGCGAAGGAACTGAAATTATCCCACACATAATACCTGACCATAGTGATGAAACTAGAAAATAATGGCCAAAACCCCGCAAAACTCCATAAACACATGGAAGTTAGATGATACCCTTGTAAACAACCAATGGGTCACAGATTAAATGCAGGAAGAAAGGGCTGGGGATATAGCTCAGTGGAATAAGCGCTTGCCTAGCAAGTGCAGGGTCCTGAGTTCGATCCCCAGTACCACAAAAAAAAAGCAGGAAGAAATTAAAAAATAATATCTACAACTAAATGAGAATGCAGACACAACGTACCGGAATCTATGGGATGAATGAAAGTACTCCTAAGAGGGAAATTTATAGCAGTGAATCCTCACATGAGGAAAACAGAATAAGAACCAATAATCAATATAATGTTACACTTCAAGCTTCTATAAAAAGAAGAGCAAGACAAACCCAAAGCCTATAGAAGTCAGGAAATTACAAAGATCAGAGCAGCAGTTAACACAATGGAAACCAAGAACACAATACAAAGAGTTTATGTGTATTTTAATTATATTATTGGAAGCATACAATATATAATTTATAAGTTGTGGTGGTCCTAGGGTTAATTTGTTTCAATCTCATGTGAAAAGACAAACTCTTATGAGGAATAATGTTTTGTGGAAATGTTCAGCTGTGATTTTCATTTAGATATGCCTCCAATTTCAATGTAGATGAGCATCCGTGGCATTGCTTGAGCACCCAGAGTCACAGTAGTAAAGGAGGAGAAGCATACAAAGGGAGGGGATTTCCTGTCCAGTATGATGCGCCAGGTTTGTGAAAAATTAATGGAAAACAATCTATTGAATAGTGATGGAAAGAAGCCACTTATACATGTTTATTAATCTCTTACAGAGAAACAGTGATAAATAGAATGACTAAGGATGCAAAGCATAGAATTTCCACTGTGTCTTACAAAGGACTCTTCTTTTAATCTCTTGTGTTTAAGATTATCTGAGGAGCAGATCAAAGATATTCTTGTCAGGATTATGAAGTCATCGAGACCACTGATTTCTTAATCTGAATATTACACCATCTGAGTCTTCAAAAAAGGCTCATTCTTTCCTATAAATAAACTGAATTTTAAAACATATTTAAAAATTTTTTAAAAATGGAATTTCCTTTGAGGAGACAGTGCAGAAGTCTCTCCCTTGCAAGGTAGCACATATATTTTTAAAAATCTGCCCCCATGTTTTCTGGTTTCCAGGCTGAAAATAAAATGAGATTTCTGAATAATATAGTTAGGTATATTCCCAGTTTGTCCAGCTTCTTTCAAAACTAAGAACTTACAAAATTGGGCATGTTCAGCTACCACTCATTGAAAGGGAGAAATGATACGTCGAGGACTGGATTTGAACATGAGCAGAAGAACAAATAAAGTGCATGTGCACATATCCCAGACCTTCATTTTACCTGCTACATTCGCACTTTTTCTCACCTTGAAATTATGAATATGAAGAGGAAATACCAAAAATTTGGGCTTGGCCTATGGAGAGATTAGCTTAATGCATAAAGATAAACAAGAAAAATGAGACCATGTTACAACCACAAATTCATCCAGTACGTTTTCAAATGAGAACAAGTACAATTCTTTATAGTGGAGAGAAGTTTAAGGGCAACAGTGGCTCATTTACTTTCCTGGAAGTAGATGTCACCAAAGGTGAGACTGACTGTAATTACGGGCAGTGATCATTGGCCCAAACAGGACTGGAGTATCCACTTCTCAATATGAAGTGAGAAGCATGAGGACAGATATATGCATTGAGACATCAGAATGAAAACTTTTATTTCTGATATTAGTGTCCTCTGGGGACTATTCACTGTGAAAGAAGTCCTGAACGACCCACCGGAGAAGTTGCTCAGTTGAACTTACTGAGTCTTTGTCCGTGACTATGCCACAGTTGCCATGAGGAAACAGGAAGTAACTAAGGGTGGTGGTAGAGATGGAGACTCCCAGGAGTCCAGCAGAATAGATCTTTTGTAATTAATGTTCTACCTTCTAATATTTACTCTATTACAAAGAAAGACCACTTTTGAGGTACAGGTAGACCACTTTCCCTCAGAAAAACAAACCAGTTATTTGGTAGCAAGTAGATTCATTTGGATTCCTGCAACGTGAATAGGGTAATAAGATGTGCTCACAGGAATTGACACCTATTTGAGCATGTCTTTTTTTGTGTGTTTGCTTTGCATCCACAATACTGGTGAAGCATTATAAAATGCTCATGAAGTTTCACACAATAGCCTGTAGAGTCAAGGAGCACATTCACAGTGATGAAAGTACAGGACAGCCCAACTGGTACATAAGTATTCTCAATAGAGTATAATTACAATGATTATTTCTCAAGAAGGGAAGCCCAAGAAAGTCACATTGCCCTGACACACATCTCACGCTTCCCCTACGGTCCCGTAAAATTCAAAATTACAATGAAAGGAGCCTCTGTGCAATAAATGCAATGAAATTTTATGTTCTTGACACGGGTGTAAAAGAGAATAAGGCTAGTAAATAGAATCCAATGGTGCAATTACATAATTTCTAAACAAAGGTCATGACTTAAAATGTATTAAGTATTATGGGTAATTTTGGACAGGTTAGCAGACAGATTAATAAGTATATTACTAAAATAAATACAACTTCCTTCTTGAGTGGTTGAACATCTTTTAAATTGGCTGGAGGAAGAACTCCCAAACAAATAGGCTATCATCAAAATAACAAAATATTTCCATTCTTAATTCCTTTTTCCTGGGGCAACATCAGGAGTTGAACTCGGGACCTCATGCTTGCCAGGCATGTGCTGCAGCACTGAGCTAAATCCCAGGTCCTTTTATTTTTAGTTCTCCCAGCTAACATGGGTGCACATAATCACATGCCCGCAGGAACCAGGAAGAACAGAGGTAGACATTATCAAGAGCTGAGGCAGAAGTGACATCTTTTCAGGTGTAAGGATTCGTGAGACTTGAATATAGATGCCTAACATAATGTCTTTCAAAATAGTTTAGATCATTACCATAAAGTTAATAACTTGTTTTTCATTTTATGGTATTTTCCTGTATATGCACATTCTGTCTAAATATGAAATTACTAAAAATGTATTCGATGTAAAGTTCATGCTTCCAGAAATAATCATCTACGTAACTAGAGCCAGTCTCACACAATAAACAAAAATGATCCCGCCAACAAAAATCTTCTCCCTTTCATATATATTACTCAGCTATAAAGAAAGACAAAACTCAAGGCTTTTACAGATAAATCGTCACAACTAGAGGTCATAATCATAAGTGAAATAAAGAAGACCTCCATGTGTAAGCAACGTATCGTCTCACTAATATAAGAACCTGAAAGAGTGAATAAAAATGAGGAGGTGGGCCAGGGACTGTGAAATAAAATGAACATGCTGAAAAGTAAAGGGCAACTGGGGTGAGTGAAAAGAGAAAGGAAAGGAAGGGAAGTTGTGTGTGTATAAAGGGAAATTACATATGCACGTATATACAGGAGAGCTAACATAGCTGAACTACTGACTTCTATCGCTTTGCTGAAAGGAACAATTAATGATTAATTATTTGATCAGTCTTGATAATTTCCTACTTCCTTGTCTGTAATTCCATAATGCTTGTATTCTTCTTATGCTATTTTATAAATGGATGTCTGTCTGTTAATATGTTTCCTAAAGGGAAATGATGTATGTATGTATGTATGTACACGATAGCTAATATAGTTGAACTACTGACTTCTATTGCTCTACTGAAAGGAAGAGTTAATGATAAATTGTTTGATCAGTTTTGCATGTTTCTATTTGTTTTCCTGAGAAACCACTTTGAAGATATCAATACATGATACCACAACCATTGATAATTTCCTACTACTTTGTCTGTAACACTGTATTGCTTGTATTTTTCTATGCTATCCTGTAAATGATTTCTGTCTGTTAATATGTTTTCCTTCTTTTATTTTTAAAATTAAAACAAAAACAAAATCCTCTCCCTATTCAGTGTAGATGAGAAAGCACAAATGATTGTAAATTGCTAAGTGTTATCAGATTACATGCTTGTAAGGTAGCCCGAGAGTAATTACAGTCTGGATAGAACTTCACATTGTTTAGACAGAAAGTTAAAGAGAGAAAATTAAAACTCTCATTTCCTTGAGAGACAAGAGGAAACACCTTGCAATTGCTTCTATTAACCTTCCTGAGGCCTTCTAATTAATCTTGAGCGTTGAAGAATCAGAAAGCCTGAACATGCTGCAAATCAAAAGGACATATAGTTTTGAGACATCCCCAGAAGAGTTGAAATGCAGTACCTAGTTTTATTAAATAAGAATATGTAATAATTACAAATTTTCCACATCTGCACACACATAACCATAAATTTTTCACTAAGGTTGTGAAAAAAGTAGATTTAACATAGAATATTCAAAGTTTTTTCAATTCCAGTTATTCTCTGTTTGGGGGTGAAGGGATTGCAAACATCACTTGTTTATGTTTTGTAGTGATGAATAAAATTTTGTTAATAAGCACAGATAGATAGATACACAGTTATATGTCTGTCTTCTTTAGGAGCATTCTTCCATGAATGGAAGAGTTGATTTAAAATTCTTTTTAATGAGAGTGACTCTTTCATAAATTGGTTACATTTTAAATTCACAGAACTGGAAAGAGCCTCATTGTTTGATGCCACAATAAATCAGAATTTCCTCTGAGAATTCATCCCCACAGTAAGACCCAAAACTTTCCAGACAGATTATGCCATTTTGAGTGTTTCTATTTTCCTAAAAGTGGACAGAGATTATAAGAACTCACTGGGCTAGTCACTGTGCACTCTTTTGTTTGTAATCATCTAAACTTCTCTCAACTGATTTATTCCTGCTTGCCATACAAAGGAACTCTTTGAGCTGCTTAGTTTGGTAACAGAAAGCAGAATGCTGTCTCCTACCAAGAACTGCAGATCGCTCTGTTCCTAAGGTGTGTAAGGTATGGTTTCTGATGCAAGGCTTGAAAGGATTGCTCATGTCTCAAAATTTACCTAAGGCCTTTCTCAGGTATGTGTTAGACATAAGATAGGGAATAACAAGTGTTAAAGGCAAAAATAATAAAACACCACTGTGCACCTGGCTTTGATGATCATGTTCTTTACATTAAAAGACTCACCTAAATCCAGTTGAGGCTACTTTTCCCAAAATGTCATATATGTCCTCCTTGCATCCCCACTGAGACAGTGGAAAGGCTGTCAAGGGATTCTTTCTCCTTCCTGCTGTGACAGCAAATAAACTGAGGTTTGTTTATAAAAGATTGTCTGTTGTTAATTCATCAAGATTAAAAAAAAACTACCTTAATCTTTTTGAAGACATTTTGAGTGGCAATTAAAAACAGCATATGTTGCTGCAATGATTTAAATAACTAGATTTGATGATAACAATATAAAAGCTGGCAATTATATTTATATCAAGTGTAGGTAACACCAGCTAAATCAGAATGCCACCTGATAGTGAATTTAAAATGTCATTTTTGAAATGAGCATGAAACAATCAGTCATGTTAAAAACAGTAGCTGAAGTATGTATTTTAGAATATCTAAAATAGTAAGCATTCTTCAACATATATTATTATTAGGTTCCATATGCACATAAGTAAATAATGTGTACCTGAGAAAGGATATTTAAGGTAATCTTGAAGGTATAGGGTATAATTGGCTATAGATTTCATGAAGCCCTTTTGTTAAAAATATTAATAATGCAGAGATTTAAACTAACTATGGAGTCTTTTTCTACAAACTACATACCTGAGAAGGCAGCCCTACCTCAAAGCCCCACGGAATGAGACCTTGCAGGACTTACCCCTGTAGAACCCTTGAAGCACTCACTGAGGGCACCAGTGCACTACTGCTCAGCCTGGCTTTATCCACAGCTTGGCCACTGCTGATTCCATGACATTCAACAACTTTAATAGCTAGGCTGAACCTCATTTTACAATCCATAAATGAAGTTGATAATATTTATGTGATAGGGCTCAAGGCTGAGAGTCAAATATATGAAATGTTAAAATTAGCCTGTGAAAGACTGGAGAGATTTATTTTCTACTTTCCTTTGATCACTTAGAAGGAATGTATTTCAGAGGGTCCTCTGACCAGCAGCTGCAACATCATACAAAAGCTTTAGCTGGGCTCCTGAGGTCACTAAAGATTATTTCCAGTCCAGGAAAAGGCTGCTATTGCATAGTTGAATAAATACTTATTATGTGACTGAACCACCAATCTTTGGCATCTTGTCTGTGCATTGAAGTCATCAGGAAGAAGTTTAAAGGGTACCAATGCCAAGTTCCCTTGCTAGGGATAGCAGCTTTTTTAGTTTGAAGAATTGCCTGCCCACCAGAAATCCACATATCTCCCCAGAAAATTGTGAAATTTAGTCAAATTTGAGAAACATCGGATTAGGGTGACACTGTAAGATTCTCTGGGGATTGCCAATTAAGGATAACTCCTAAAAGTGGGACAATATCTAAAGATCTGAATTGCTTTTTATGAACAATCTACGTGTGTAATTTTGATTCACAAAAATAGGGAGACTACGTATAGGGGAACTGGCCCTGTTAATACAATGACGTTTGGCTGATGTAGTCAATATGGGTTTCTTTGCTGGAGTGTCAGGGGTCAGCGTGTCAGCAGCACAGCTGTGAGTCTTCTCTATTATTGTTGAAATTGCACTGATAACCTACAGAAATGTAAATGAAAATATTAGTAATTCCAGGGCATTACTTTGGTAAATAAATTCCAGGACAGAGTAAACATGCTGGAGTAAAGTTGATGTAATCCATCTGCACTCTGAGATTATTACCTTAAGGACCTGGAGGACGTTCCTTTTACCAAGGGCTAAGGACATATTCTAGGAATGTGGGCTGTAATTACCTCTTAAAAGCACTTTTCCTGAAACTTCCATAAAACATAGAGTCAGTAGTTGATGTAAGTGAAAAGGGTTTCATTCAGCTGAATTCCAGGGCATCAGATGACACCAAGGAGGCACGGGTCCACTGCTGTGTGTAAAATCATATTTTCTGTCTCCTCTGCTGATGGACATATGCTCTATCCCCAAGGTCCCGCTGTTACAACTCGTGCTTCAGTACGTGCAGGTCTGCATGAATCCCTATTGCATGCAAACTGTATCACTTTTCAGAAGAGGGGATAACTGGGTAAAATGGAATTTCTAAGTTTTTTTGTTTTTGTTTTTTGAGGAATATCTACCCTCATTTGCATGGTGGTGGAGGTGGACCAGATTCCCATTGACAACGTACAAGAGTTCCTTCTACCCCACAACCTCAAAAGTATGTTATTATTATACTTTCTGATGGTAGTCATCCTTTATGACATAAAGTAGAATCTGAGTGTTATTTAAATTTGCATTTCTCTAATGGCCAGAGATGTTTAATATTTTCTCATATATTTGCTGGCCATTTTAAATTCTGAGAATTGTCTATTCATTTCCATTGCCATTTTTTTGATTGGGACTTTTATTTCATGTAGTCTAATTTTTTTAGTTCTTTAAATATTTTTGCTGTGAGTCCTTCATCCATGGATTACCCAGCAAAAATATTTTCCCATTCTATATGTTGTCCCTTCACTCGGTTGGTTATTATCACCATTTCTCCGAAAAGTGTGAATTTCAGAGACTCAGAATTCAGAACTTTAAAGAGTATTAATTTAATGTATTAAGAATATGTGGAGTTATATCTTCCAATGTGCCTAGGAATCTTCTATTGTTCACTTTGCTATTTACTGAAAACTAGTAGTCCAGAAAGGAGTTCATTTGGAAGCAAAAGTGCAATACCCGCTATTCAAAGTTAAAAAAAAATAAAAAAAAAAAAACTTGCTTTTCCAGATATGGGGCTATCTGAAATATACTTTCTATGTGCATTTTTTATTTGTGTACTTCATCTATCGGAGGACCAGTTTTGAAGGTGTAGCTTGTTTTCTGACAAATTTAATGCTTTGTTTATTTTTCCTTTTTACTAAGTTTTTACTCAGGGGAACCTGAAAGCATATTTTGACATTGTTTCCTCTTTTCTTTTTGTTCTGTTTTCTCCTGCTCTCTCTCTCCTTTTTAGTCTTCGCATCAAACCTACGGTCTTCCTGCTCAATTGCTTCCCCAGTTCTTTTTGTATCTTTTATTTTTGAGACAAGGACTTGCTAGATTGCGCTTCACCAGAGTGAGCTTAAACTTGAGATCCCGCGGCCTCAGCTTTCTTCACCAGACCCTGACATTACACACCTGTAACAGCAGATGTGGCCCTATCTCCTGCTTTGTTTTATAACATCACACACACACACACACACACACACACACACACACACACACACACGACACAGTGCACTCTGGCAACTATGGGACAGTGTATAATTTTATAGAGCAATATTCCTACATCTAACTTGAAAAAAGTCACATTTCTGAGGATCCCTCTGAATGTATAATAAGAAAAAACTTCAGATAAATTATAAAGATTGAAAATGCTTTTTTCAGTGCTAAAAGTCTTATACACTGGGTGAATTTGAGTTTAGAAGCATTGGTTGAAAATTTCTTACTTATGCATCAGCGTAAATCCACACTGTACAAATCATATTTAGCCTGTTTAATAAGAACATTCCAGTTTTGTGTGGTCAGTGTGATCTATGTTAGGGCTTTACTTTCTTTTTCAAAATTTATTCTAAAAATAAAAGAAGGAAAACATTAACAGACATCCATTTACAAAATAGCATACGAACAATACAAGCAATACAGAGTTACAGACAAAGTAGTAGGAAATTATCAATGGTTGTTGTATTTCGTATTGATATCTTCTAAGTGGTTTCTCAGGAAAACAAGTAGAGACTTGCAAGATTGATCAAATAAATAATCATTAAGTGTTCATCTTAGTAAAGTGATAGAAGTCAGTAGTTCTATCACTTTATGTTATAGATATCTATGTTAGCTCTCCTGTATATACATACATATATAATTTCCCTTTATACATACATAATTTCCCTTTCTCTTTTCACTCACCCCAGTTGCTCTTTACTTTCGAGCATGTGCCTTTCATTTCACAACGTCTGTCCTACCTCCTCATTTTTATTCATTTTCAAGTTCTTACACTAAGACAATACATTGCTTACACATGGAGGTCTTATTATTTCACCTGTGAGTATCATATTTAGTTGTGAACATTTATCTGTAAAAGCCTCGAGTTTATCTTTCTATATAGCTGAGTAATATTCCATTATATAGAAGTACCACAATTTTTTATCCATTCCTCAGTGGATGGACATTTGGGTTCCTTCCACAATTTAGCAATTACAAATTGTGCTGCTGAGAACATGGGTTCACATATAGCGCTGTGATATCATGTTTTAAGATCTTGTGGGAAAATACCCAGAAGGGGAATGGCTGGGTTGAATGGGACCTCCATGCTGAGGAATCTCCAAACAGATTTCCACAGTGATTTCACCAGTCTGCATTCCCACCAGCAGTGGAGTAGAGTGCCTATTTATCCACAGCCTGGCCAGCATTTGTTATTGGTTGATTTCTTAATGATAGCCATTCTTACTGGGATGAGAAGAAATCTCAATGTTGTTTTAATTTGCATTTCTTGAATGACTAATTTTGTTGAACATTTTCTCAGGAGTTTATTTGCCATTTGTATTTCTTTATCAGAGAAGTGTGTGTTCATCTCAGATGCCCATTTTTGGACTGGGTCTTTGAATTGGGGGGGGCAATATTCTTTATATGTTCTAGAGAGAAGACCTTTGTCTGAGGGACAGTCAGCTAAAAATTTTTTCTCAGTTTGTGGGTTTTATTTTTACTCTGCTGGTGGTTTTTTTAGACGTGCAGAAACTTTTCAGTAGGGTGAGATCCTAGTTGTTGATTCTTTGAAGTATTTCCCATGCAGTTTGGTTTTTGTTCATGAACTCTGCCTACTCCTATGTCTTCAAGAGTTTTACCTACTTTCTCTTCCAATAGCTTTAGTGTTTCTGTTTTAATATTGAGATCTGTGATTCATTTTGACTTGTGTTTGGTGCATGGTGATAGACTTGGGTCTATTTTCATTCTTTGGAAAATGGCAAACCAGTTTCTCCACCACCATTTATTAAAGAGGCTGTCATTCTTCCAGTGAGTTTGTTTGTCCCCTTTGTCAAAGATTAGGCAACTGAGTGTATTTCTGGTTATGGCTCTATCTTCCAATCTGTTCCATTGATCCTCTGGTCTGTTTTTTAGCCAATACCTTTATTATAATATCTTGATAGTATAATTTCAGGTCTGGGATTGTCATTTCACCTGACTTGTCTTTGATGCCCAGGAGTGCTTTTGCTATTCTGGGTCTCTTCTGGTTCTAGATGAATTTAAGGCATGTTTTCTCTAGACCTGTGAGATATGCTAATGATAGTTTAATGGGAATTGCACTGAATCTGTACAACAATTTTAGTAGTATGACCATTTTCACCATGTTGCTTCTTCTTATCATGAGCAAGGAATGCTTTTCCATTTACTGAGATCCTGTTCAATCTCTTTGTTCAGAATACTATAGTTTTCATTGAATAGATCTTTTACTTCTTGATTCCTAAATATTTCCATTTCTTGGATGCTATTGTGAAAGTTGTGGTTTCCTTAATTCCTCTCTCCATCTGCTTTTTGTGTATAGTAATGCTGTTGGTTTTTGGGTGTTGACTTTGTAGGGCTGTATTTTCATGACGGGATTATTGACTTTGTATTTTTATATTAGAATTCTTTGTATAATTTCAAACATTGTATAGTGTGAGGATAACATGACATCACTAGTAATACAATCTTAGTTAACCAGTCTGTACCAGGGGAGAATTATTTCATTCAAGTTCTTCCTTCCACTGAGGGTCACAAAAATGTGCATGTTGCAATAATGTACAGAGAGGCACCTCAAGTGAGGTACAAGCAGCATAAATCATACTATTACAATAGTTATTTTTCATTCATACATACTTACATCTTTTTATTGAAATTTAGGCTTTTTGCCTTGCTACTCATAGATCTGAAGGAGGATGTGATCTCACTGCATTTAGCACCACTGCATTCTCCTTAGAGTTTCCAAATTTGATAGAAGATAGAGAATGTGGCTAGAAACATGGCTGGATATAGTTATCACTTCCTCCTGAGAAAATCATTTTTAGATTTTTTTCAACTATACTAAGCTGTTAAAAATAAAAATAACTTTATGAAGGAAGAAATTACTGTTTTGCATATGTTATAAAATTTAAAATATAGCTCTAGATCATTCAAAATCATAAGACTTACAAATTTTTCTAAAATGAAGTGAGTAAAAGTTTAAAAACGTACTAAAAAATTCTGTGCAAAAAGAAATCCAAATATATGGAAGGAAATAAATTTGAACCAGTTAATACTATTGTTTGTACAATGATTTACATACCAGAAAGAGTGGCAGTGGCATTTAATGTCAGATGCTTGTGGTGTTCATTTTTCTGAAAGTGTGAGGGATTCACTTTTAGCATAAACTCCTATGAGAGCCAGAAAACCAAATTAGAGATGACTGGTCCTTAGGTTTTGAAAGATATAAACTTTGTTTTTATAAGAACTTAAATTTATAGAAAGGTGAGAAGATAATGTAGTTCCCAGTTTGTAGTATAATTATTGTATCATTTTTGTTGTCACAATTAATACTGAACCAAGTTTTTCACATAGCTATTTTATAATTTATTTGTGATAATTAATAAACCATACTGATACTTTATTATTAAGTGAAGTCCATTGTTTATTCACATTTCTTTAGTTGTATTAAATGTCTCTTTTTTTCTGCTCTTGAATTCCCACTTGGGATACCTAGGGTATCACTTAACATTCAGTTATGTTACCCAGATCTTCTCTTAGCTGTGCCTTTCTCATACCTTGTTTATGATTAACTTGAAGGTTCTGAGAAGTATGTGTCAAGTATTTTGTAGGATATCCTTCTATTGAAATGTATTTTCATGGTGATTAGAATGGATGTTATGCTTCGTGAAGAAGGTTACAGCGGTTAGGATGTATTTTCTCCATGTCTACTAAGGACCCACATAATCAACATGACATCGCAGCTGATTTTAGCTCGAGGATTTGTTTGAGGCATGTTTGTTAACTGTTTGTAACTGTAAATGTCTTCACTTACTGCCTTGTCACAGTTCCTTGTGTTATTTGGAGGGAAGCCCCTCTGCACAGCCCAATTTTAAAAAGTTCTTTTTCAATTCACTGTTACATTTAGCCGCGCCTGGTGGTAGCACTCACCGTGGGGAACTTGAACCTGGACATGGTGATGTACTGTGCTTCCTTTTTCCTATTGTCTTCCCCTCCCTGCAGCGCCTCTTCTCCTCTTTATTCACAAAAGCTTTGTTTCCACTTTTTTCTATTCTATTTTTTCTTGTCACTTCCTACCTTGCCCCTCTTCTAAATCGAATGCTTTCTTCTTATGCCCTAATCTATTATAGGCTTGGGTCCTTTTGGTCTCTCATATGAGAGAAACCATGTGAGATTAACACGTGTGTGTGTGTGTGTGTGTGTGGTGATTTATTTCACTTAAGAATATGGCCTAAGTTTCATCCATGTAGCTAGAATTGTCTCAAGCTTCTCTTTCTTTATGGCTGAGTAGTACTCCATTATATTAGACAAACACATCATCTTTATTTATTCACTGGTTGATGATCATTTCAGTTGTTTCCAAGATATACATATTATAAATATGGGAGTGCATGTATTCCTGTGATATGGTGCTTTCAATTCTTTCAGAAAGTAACAAGAACTTATAATCAACCACTAGTCCTAGTTTTGTCAGGACTATCCAAAAGTGCCCTTCACAGTGGTTACATCTGTCTACAATTTTACTAAGAGTGGAAAAGGATTTCTTTTTCCCCACTGCCTTGCCACCATTTGATATTGGTTGATTTATTGATAATAGCTATTCTTCCTGGAGTGACATATTGTTTTGAATTTGTGTCTCTCATATTGTATTGAATCTCCATATTGTTTTAATTTGTATCTCTCAAATGACCAGTCATGTTAAACATTATTTCATATATTTATTTGCCATTTCTACATCTTCATCTGAGAAATCTCTATGGTTTTACATAGTTTTAATTTACATCTCTCAAATGACTAGTAAGATTGAAATTTTTTCTGTATTTTCTTTTTTTTTTTTTTTTTTTGCGGTACTGGGGATCGAACTCAGGACCCTGCGCTTGCTAGGCAGGCGCTTATTCCACTGAGCTATATCCCCAGCCCCTGAAATTTTTTCATATATCTATTTGTCATTTTTACTCCTTTATCTGAGTAGTCTCTTAATTTCAGATGCGCATTTTTTGATCTGGTCGTTGGGTGTTCTGATTTTCTGACTTCTTTGTATATTCTTTTTTTTTTTTTTTTTTTCCCGGGACCGGGGATCGAACTCAGGGCCCTAGTGCTCAGCGGCAAGCACTTAGCCCACTGAGCTGTACCTCCAGCCCCTGTATATTCTAGATATTAGTCCTTTATCTGAGAAACAGCTGGTAAGTTTTTTCCCCACTCTGTGGAGTGTTGGTTCATTCTATTGGTGGTTTCACTTGCTGCGCAGAAGCATTTTAAGAAGATAATTTCCCATCGTTTATTCTTTTTGATATTTCCTGTGCAGCTGGTCAAAGTCTTTTCCTACACCAATGTCTTCAGTACTGCCTGTTCTGTCTTAGATCAGATTTAGGGTTTCTTCCTTGATATTGAGATTTTTAAACAATTTGATTTTAGTTTAGTGCATGATACAAGATATGGCTCTAGTTTTAATATTTGGCATGTGGAAAGCCAGTTTTTCCAGCACCATTTATTAAAAAGGGTATGCTTCTACCAGTGGAGGTATTTGGATGCTTTGTCAAAGACAAGGTATCCAAGTATGTCTGGAGTTGTTTCTGCATTTTCTACTTGATTTCACTGATCTTTGGGTCTGTTTGTATGTGTGTGTGTGTGTGTGTGTGTGTGTGTGTTTGCTTGTTTGTTTCTGACTGCTTACCTCATAAGAACTCTAATAATATGCATGGGATAATTTTAATTCCTTCCCATTTACTTAAGCATATTTTATGAACTGTTATGTGATCTGTTTTAGAGAACTTCCCACGTGCAGCTGAGAAGAATGTGTATTCTGCTGTTCTAGGATGGAACACTCTGTAGAGATCTACTAGGTCTATTTGTTCATATTGGGTTCAGTTCTGATATTTCATGGTTGATGTTTTGTCTAATGGATCTGTCTATTTATGACAGTGGGGGATTGAGGTCCTCCATTATGATGCATTAGTACTTATTTGACTTTTCCACATCCATTAATATTTGTTGTACATGTTTGGGAGCACTGATATTTTCTGCATATGTATTTATGATTTTTATCTCTTCCTCTTAGATTGTTCCCTGTAAAAAGATGTAGTGGCTTTCCTTGTATCTCTTAATCAGTCTTGGCTTAGAATTCAATTGTCTGCAAATAAGATAGCTACACCTATTTCCTTCCAGGTTCATGTCACATGTAGTATTGCTTTTTACCTTTAAATTTCAGTCTATGAATTTCTTTGTGAATTCAGTGTGTTTCATGTATGCAAAATATTGTTGGATCTTGCTTCTTGATCCATTCTTCCAGTCTTTTTTTTTGATTGGTGAATTGAGGCCATTAGTATTGATGATTATAAGCATATACTGAGATCACCAATTTTAGTCTAGTAAGCCACATATATCATTCTTGTTCTTATATATAATTTTTCAGTGGTGGGAGCCCTGGATCCCAGTTTCCAAACATCATTTATTTAATTGTTCATGTGCAGCAGACATATATTGCCCCACATCTCCACAGAAAACAAAAAATGTAATCAACAAGCCTGCAGGGATCAAATATATTCTTACATATAATGTTACTTAAAGCAGAATCTTTATTTCCCATCTTTTTACTGCAATTGCCTCATATATTTATGACACATTCATATTTTTGTCATAGTGTTTGTTTATCTCTGGAAATTCTCCAATTCTTAAATCTTTTAAGCAGTTTCCATGTGCTGTGGTTTTGGTTTTTCATATAGAAACTTTAGAGATTTTTAATTCATAATTTACATCCACAATTTAAATATTATGCATAATTGATTTACTACCCTCCTGATCCCCTGTGCTTCATCCATACAGTTATCCACCAGGAACTATGAACCCATGACCATCACTATTAAATGCAGCTTTGTCCTTTCCAGACTGTTACATTAGAATTGTGCAGCAAAATTCCCTCTCAGACTGGCATCGTCTCCTCAGTAATGTGCTTTAAGGTTGTTACACATCCTTTCATGGCTAAAGAGTTTATTTCTAGATAATACTACGGTTTGTTTATCCTTTCATCTCTGGAAGGAAATCCTGGTTGCTTTATTTTCTGGTTTGCAAGAACCAACAAAAATTTACTGGTAAATTTAGACCATACATATTTGTTACTATTTAGATTAAAATGTCCCCAAAAAGGCTCATGTTCTTTAAAGGTGATTGGGTGATGGAGGTGCTATACTCATAAATATAGTAATCCTTCGATGAATTCATAAATGAGTGTATTAGAGGAAGGGTGGTTTTAAAGACTTCTCTCTCTTTCCCTTCTCTCTCTCTCTACTTTATGTTTGACATAATTTGAAAATTTTTCCTCTCCCAGACCCTTTTGCCATGTGATGTTTGCCTTGGCACTAGCAAATGATGGACTGAACCTCATGGAACCTGTGAGCCAAATAACACTTTTCAGCTTTGCCCCAGTGTCAGGAAAGTAACTAATTGCCAGAAATGTACTAAGCCTGAGGCTATTGCCATGACTGTGTCTGATAGTGTGGTTCAGAAGCTATGGGGACAAATCTACAGGAGGAGTTTGAAAAAGTTTGGAAAGCCCGTCTAGATAGGCTTGACAGTGAGCAGTGCTTGACATGTAACACTAGTCAGGGCTCAGAGGACCAAAATGGGACAGAAATGCAGACCGTGAAGCATAGGCTCATGAAATCATATATGGGAATAAGAACTCTGTTGGAACTGTGTAGGCCATGCACATTTGATTTTGTTAATTTGTCTACTTTTGCCCATGTCTTAAGACATGAGAAGCTGAATTTAAATAGCTACTGTTTACTTATCCATTCACCTCTGGAAGAAAATCCTGGTTACTCTATTTCTTGTGATTATAAATGAAGCTGCTGACAATACATACATGTAGGGTTTTGTATGGATATAGGTCTTCAAATCAAGTCTCACTTGGCTGATTATCTCCAAATAAGACTGCTGGATCATGTATTAAGATTATGTTTAACTTTACAAGAGCCACCAAATCATTACTGGGAAATTCAGATCATAAATATCTGTTATGGTTTATATATAAAAAGGTCTTATGTGAGGCTGAATTTAAAGTGGTAACTGAAACAATTTCAAGGTAGCCCAATGTTCAGACAGTGACATGGGTACTTCTGTCTGCTTTCAGTGAAATCTAAAATGAGAACAAGGGAAAAAAGATAGAGTTCAGTGAATTGAATGACTTGCAATTTCATCAGAAAAGAAGTGCGTGCAAAATTAAGACCAAGGAGACCATGGTGGCTAACAAGATAAGCATTAAAAAAAAAAATTAAGTACTTCACATCAAGATAATGCAAAGATGTCTTTGTGGTATTTCAGGAACTTGTCAAACCCCACATCTCACAGGTACAGTGGTATACAACAGTAAACGCCTTCAAAATTCATTGAAAAGGGTTGCTTCAGGACAAGCTGCAATTTCAGAGCTGAGGGAGGTAGTGTTTCTCTGCATTTGCGCAGGCACTCAGAGGTGGCTGCGGCCATTTTCCAAGTGGGGTCTGGCTACAACCCAACACGACAGACCTTTAGTTAACCCACAGGTACTCGTTTACAAGAATGAAAAACACAAGAGCTATGGTGGTCACTGAAGGTTCCAGGCATATTTCAGGCGATGGCTTGAAAACGCAGGCAGAAATGCATGATAAGGTCGTCGATCCTGCCAGGATCCCCTAAGAGGGCAGTGCAGGAAGCAGTGAGAGTGAGCTCAAAGGAGCAGTGGAGATGCCAGGCAATTGGAGATGCCAGAAGGTGGAGTATCAGCTGAGAGACCCCGGAGGCAGCGAGCAGAGCTAGCTCAACAGAGAGGCCATATGGGTTGCAGCAAACAAGGTCATGAAGGTGGGGCTGCTCAAGCTTTCTGTAACTCATATCTCATCACAACCTATCTTGTTGCAAATTGCAACTAGGGTTAATTTTGTTCAGTTATCTATTTACTTTGTTTCATGATGGTTCACTCTCTTAAAACCAAAGAAAATCTTTCGGAGTAGATTTCAGAAAAATAAAAGTAATTATATTCTGTGGCCCTGCTGAACCACTCCCTAGAAATGGAGATGAAGCCACCTTTACATTATGCTTTCCCAAATTAGAAGTGAGTGTAGCATCGGTCTCATGCGCAGCATGTGACTTAACAGTGATGGGGTGGATTCATCTTCCTCCATAAGTAAGAACGAAATCATGTTGCTTACAGGAAAATGGCTAGAAATTGGGACCATAATGTTGAGTGATATAAGTCTGACAAAGAAAGATAAGACTGAAATGGTTTCTTTCGTAAAAGGAACCCAAAGTGAAATACATCAGTGAAATGAAGGAAAGACAGCAGGAAAAAAGGTGGATTTTGGAAATGAGGAAGGGGATGGAGGAAGGAGAGCAGGGAAGTAAGAGTAGGGAGGGAAAGTGGTTGAAAATGACTCAGTTATATTACACATATGCACCGGCTCACCGTATGAATATAATTACCATGTGTTGTAAATACACACTGAATTTTTTTAGTGGGCACCGAATAATAGGAAGTGCTACTTGGTTAGTGATCAGTGTTGTATGCTATACAATCACATAGATAAAAATCTGGAAGCATATTCATGAATATTAATGATATTAACTCCGGGTATATTTGTTTAATTATTTAATGATAAAATATATTATTTTATAGTTAAATTTAAAAATATACTCTAAGATTTAAAACTTCATTTGTGCAATATTTAATAGAACTTGAAGAAGACTAATATTTTTGGCAGTATAATTTGAACTTCTTCACATATTTATAAAATTAACTGTCTTATGAAATCTGGTGCTAGACAAAGTTAGCCTTTACAGAAGACAGAGAGATCAGACAGCTGTTTTCCATGCTTTCCTTCCTAGTGAGACTGAGACCCCTGGGCTTTGAATTGCAAGATCCTGCTGGGAAGCAGTGGTGTGGTGAATCTCAGGCTGGATCAGCAGCAAGGGCAGTACCTCATTCCCAGAAGCAGCCACTGCAGTGTAGACCACAGGGCTCTCTTTGGCCAGTGCCCATCTGATCTGCAGTAAAACCAGAGTGGCAGTGAAAGTGACGTCCCTGACCAACTGGCTCTGTAGCTAAAATTTGACATTAGCTGTGTTTTTAAAGCCTTCCTTCTTGTTCTTGGATGTTTTCCAAGCTGGATTTCATAGTTTTTCCTATATTACTGTGAGTGACTGAGTCTATACATACACACACTCATATGTGTGTGTGTGTGTGTGTGTGTGTGTGTATGTTTTGTGGAATTTAATTTGTCTAATCTGGTTTTGTTTGCAGTCAAGCAATGTGACAGAGAACACGTGCAGTAAAGTAGAAGTGAGATTTATCCCATGGGGAATATATTCACGTTCGTATGAATACTAGATACGATATTTGGAAGCCTGTGAGCTAGCACCAGCTACCATTGCTCGTAAGTACATCACAGCTCCAGCACCACAGCGTATAATTGCAAAGATCCTTTGTGATGCTCAGAACTTAGGATGAAAACAGCAAGAAGCATTATCTTTAGTTTCAGTAAGTCTCAGCCAATTTTTTTTCTCTGCAAAACAGCCAGGAAAAATGAAAATTTTAAGATCACCGTTAATATCAGAACTGAGCTACATAGCCAGTGTGTCAAGGACAAGCGTAGTGCTCAAGAGGAGTCTCCAGTCAAGCGCGGCAGTGCGCACCTCTAATCCCACACTCCGAAAGGCTGAGATGAGACAGACTCGGGCCAAGCCTGAGCAATCTACTGAATTAGAAAGAGCCTCTCTCCAAATAAAAAATAAAAATGAGTGCTGGGCATATACTTCAGTGAAAAGCCCATAGGTTCAATCAGCACAAACAGAAAGGGAGTCCCCTACCTTACAGATGTTGACATGATGTGCTGCAGTGGATACCACACTTCACGGAAGGGCTGTCTCGTGCTTGTGGGAACATAGAGAAAGCCTTAAAGCCTTTACAATGGCATAGCTTTTTCTTTTATACATTTAGCCTTATAATATCAAACACCAGGCAAGCAATAATTCCTTTGGCAATAAATACTTAAGAAACCTGGTACTATTTCACAAGTGGTGTCAAAATACCTACATTTCTTGGTATTGAGACATGCATACCCATTAAAACTTCAAAAAGAGAAGGCCCCACTGAAGAACGTGATTTTAACTTCTCTACCTATAGCCGCAGCATCTGAGACTACCTTGTTGAAAAATACATAAACCCCAAGCAAACCGCTCTTGCTGAACGCAGAATACTCACAGTGAGAGAGAGAAAGTAAGACGAGAGATAAGGGCACATAATAACCTCAGCAATGCATGAGATGTTTACTTAAATTATCAAAGCACAAAGCAAATTATATCATTAAAACGTGATGGCTCAGTGTGTGCAGGTATGCTTTGAGCAAATGCTCCGGGGAGGAAAAACGAAATTTAATAAAAATAGTGTAGGAATCAGCAAGAATTAGATATTCTAACAGAGAAAAAGACTAATTTAACATGACACAGATAATAAAGCTAATAATTACAAGCCAGACACTCTTTCTAGTGTTTTTTAATGTATTCATTCCATTAATTTTCACAAAAATCCCCTGAGGTGTACAATTATCTGTGACTTCTCAATATAGAAACTGAGGCACAAAAGATATTAGATAGCTTGTCCAGAGACTTAGCTAGAAAAAGGTACCCCTGGGATTGAAGCCAGTTTCCTAATTGTGCACTTAAGTACTATGCTGTGAGGCTAGAACAAGACATGAAAAACCTGCAGAAAATTAGGACCCAAGAGGGGGACAAAGTTAGACAACTTTCTTTTTCAATTTAATGATCCACAAAAGACAACAAACACTTCTTATATTAACCAAAATTCCATGAAAGTACAAATCAAGACCGCCCATAGGGGTAAGGTGGCAGGAACGATGGGGGCAGGCTATAAGGGCAGCACTTGGGAGGCTGAGGCAGGTGGTTCGCTGAGAATTTGAGGCCAGCCAGGGCTAAATGGTGAGTTCAAGGCCCACCTGAAGTATTGAACAAGACCCAAAACAGAAGAAAGGAGGAAATAAAATCCTCCAAAGTGAACTAAAAATAGGCAGAATAAAATCCAAATAACTGATGAAAACAGCCCCCTTTGGGTCTCCTGTTGAGCTTATGTCACATGAAGAGCTGTATTTCCATCATAGTGCAATACTGCTAAGCATGCGGTAAAGTACACATAAGGGACTCACACAGTGAGTAACTTATGAAATGCTAAATACCGCAATACTACCACATGGCAGAGAAAAGTAATTCTAAGAGAAATTGTGCTCATTTATCCAATAACTATTATTGGAGTAACCAGAACGTAGGTGCACTTCCAGGTACCTGGAATATTTCAGTGAACTAAACAAATAAAAACCCCTTACAATAAAGCGACAGAAGTCAGTAGTACAACCATGTTAGTTATCCTGCATATATGTACACATAAATGCATAATTATCCCTTTCTTCCTTTTTATTTCTCTTCATCCCAGTTGCTCTTTACTTTTGAGCAGTTTCCTTTCAATTTATAATTTTTATGATACCTCTTAATTTATATTCACACTTTCAGGTTCTTATAATAGTGATACAATATGTTGCTTACACATGCACATCTGATTTATTTCACTGGTGAGTATGGTCTCTGTTTGTGACCATTTACTTATAAAAGCCTCAGGTTTGTCTTTCTTTATATGGAATATTCCATTATATAAAAGTGCCACAATTTTTTATCCAATCCTCAGTGGATGGACATTTGGGTTGCTTCCACAATTTAGCTATTACCAATTGCACTACTATAACCATGGGTGCACGTATATCATTGTGATATGATATTTTCAGATCTTCTGGGAAAATACACAGCAGTTGAATAGCTGGGGTGAATGGGACCTCTAACCTAGTTTGCTGAGGAATCTCCAAACCAACTTCCACGGTGGTTCACCAGTCTGCATTCCCACAAACAGTTCCTATTTCTCCACAGCCTCACCAGGGTTTGTTACTGGTTGATTTCTTAATGCTGGCCATTCTTACTGGGGTGAGTAAGGAATAGTTAATGATTAGTTATTTGACCAATCTTGCAGGTCTACATGTGTTTTCCTGAGTATATACTTTCAAGTTATCAATATGTATTACAACAACCATTGTTAATTCCCCGTCACCTTGCCTGTAATTCAGTTTTGATTGTACTATTCTTGTGCTACTTTGTAAGGGGCTATCTGTTTGTTAATATGTCTTCATTCTTTTACTTTTAAAATTAAAAAAACCCTGCACACTATGATTTAACAATGAACAGTAGGGGCACAGCATCCGCCTGCCAAGCCCAAGGTCCTAAGCTCGATTCCTGGCACCAAATAATAATAGTAATAAAAACAGTAGGCAACACACTGACATATGGTGCGACTCTTGTAATGAAGTGACTGTCACGTGGAGAGAGGAGAAACGTGGATAAAAATGAGGCAAATCCTGATGGCAGAGGTGAGACCAGGGTTGAATTAAAGAAAGAAACAAATATGTGGCTGTGTCTTCCAGAAAATAATGGAACTAGCCACAGAAATGCGCGGCAACGTTTTGTGGCCTTTTATAGCAGAGCGAAGACTCTCAGACAGAGGGAAATCTGTGTGTCCGAGGAGCAGCAGAGTAGCCAAGACCGCAGCGTGGTCCCGAGGAAGAGCGGCGAAAATGGGCTGAGACACAGCGGAGGACCTGGGCGGAGCCGGGCCTGGGCTGCACTTCATGACCTCCAGGTCTGAGCTCAGGGTTCTGACCGCAGGCGAGACCTCATTTCACACTGCTGACCAAAGACAGCTGGGTGGTCACACTACAGTTCGGCGAACTCTTGTAGTACTTTAGAAAAATGATTGTAACATGAAGGCACCTGGGACAGACGTTTAGAGAGGAGCAGCAAATAAAGTGAAAAAGGCTTGCCGAGCCCTGATTCGTAGCTTCCTAGGTCGATCGTGTGACACACACCACAACGACATTAAGTGGCTGGATTACTTGCAAATAGACAACAAAGGACAACAGCAGACTGGGTTCTTTGGGATCCAGTCCCACAGAGACTGAGGAAAGCTGGTCGGGGACTGTAGATTCCCAGCTGTGTGCGCCCCACCAGTGCCACAGAGGAGGAGCCTCAGAGAGCATCTCACAGTGAGGCTGAGCCTCTGCAGCCCTAGGAACCACCGGGCTGAAAGAGCGCGAGGCACCCTGTGTTGAGGCAGGGCTGGGACAGGGCTTGCAGGCTACATGGGTCAGCTCCTCTTTATTTAGGGTGCACTTCTTCACCATCTTCTACAGCTCTTCCCAAGAACTTCCGGAGAGAAGGGGCATAACTGAGTCCATCCGAGGCCAACCGGAGAACTGTCCAACGGCGATACAGGAAGCAGTGAAGAGTACTGTGGTCCCAGAAACTGAGAATTAAGGGAGAGGGAATGAACGGCTCGCACCAACATTAGCTAGTAGCTCAAAAAACAAAAGTCCAGAAAAACGATCACTGGACTCAATAAAATGGAGAACATGAAATTTTGTGAGAAACACAATGTGATTTAACTCTAAAGGCGAAATCCAAAAGAGATTTAAGAAAATATGAAAAGAAATAGAGACAGTGGATACAGAAAATTTACTTAGGACATTTGTTGCAAACATAAGCGGTAATTTATAAGATACATGTCATCAAGAGAAAGTTACTTTTTCTTTCTATGGAAGAAACTGAGGAATATTTAATCAGTAATGAGAATAACCTAATTAAAATGGAAAGTCACCTGCAAGATAAAGGATGGCATTTAGTATCACATAAAGAATTAAACTGAATCAGGATGATGGAGAGTTCGTTACAGATAGTAGGTACAAAAGGGAGAATATCCCATTCTGGCCACCGTAAATGGTGTGATACAGTGTTGAAAATTTGTGAAAGTGGTCTTCTTTGTGCTTCACATTCACAATGAAAATGAAACAATCTCACTAATGGAAAGCATATTGGTCTTCTGTATATGCGGGTCTCAGTGTTTTTGCTCGTGTAAACACGCCTGCAGGAGCATGGAGAAAAGGAAGTGTGTCATATTCTGTTACACACAACTTCTTATAATGAACACTTACTGAACACTAACTGGTGGTTCAAACATACTGAACAATAACTTGTGGTAAGCTTACTTTCGAGCAATATAAAAGCTTATAAAAGATCATTCTGTGAAATTTGAATTCAATAATAAGGAAATTTGCAAAACATTGAAACGTTATTTTGAAATCCTTCTGCTGTGAAAATATTTTAGACTGTATCAAAGGAGATGACTGCTACTTGGTTTATAATGACACAGCCTTAGTTGTATTTTAAATGTAGTCCAAAATACTTACTCTTAAGGTTTACTTATGCTTCTATCCACTATTATCAGTGAGTTTTCATGATGGATGAAAGGGTTTGACATGACATCTCCATTTTCATTTGAATTTTAAGTAATGTATATATGGGTAGACAAAGATACAGAAATGTACCATCCTTAGTACTTTACGATAGAAGTTACTACTATTGATGACCAGCAGACACTATGAAACTGAAAATAATCCACCTCTAATTACTTCAGATTTTCCAAAATAAAATCTGCTATTCTTGGAAATGACATAGCTGTAAGAAGTTTTTGACATCAATGTAAGAAAAATCTGGCTTACTGTGATTTAGTTTATACCATTTAAGCATAAAAGGCACAAATAATAGATACTTGGACTCTTCCTCCTTTTCTAATATATTTTCATGTACATATGTAGCTTGTATTATTACAAAAAATTTCAATGTATATAAAGCCTAAAACCAAATTTATTTTTGAAAAAACATCTAAATATTTTTTATATACTTGAGATATGCAATAATAATTATTCATGTTGATTTACTTGTATTGAATGATGTGTGTACCTATAATTATTTTACACTGGCAATCTAGCACATGTAAACATTGATAATACATTAATGTTAAATGTAGATGGACTGTTGACAAGAGAATTATAGTTAAAGATAATAGGTGATAGTTTTGAGACAATTCTTCATTCCTTTATTCATATTACCAATGAGTCAAGAAATATTCTTTGGAAACTTACAGCATTATAGGACCAATGCTACACATTTGCTTCCCATTCACTGTCTGCATGTAGCTCAGTATTATTTCCTTGCACACATTTCTGCTCCACGTTCCAGACTAATTCCAATAATAGCAAACATATTTAGGCATTATTACACAAGCACGTGTATGTGATCTATAACAGGGTATAAGGTACGAGCTGCCAGCATTTTAAAATCTAAGGGCCTTTTTACACAAACCTTAAGTTGCATATCACTGATCAATAAAGTTTGTCAATCCTTAATATCATATAGCTCTAACTGAAAGGCCAACTGCAGCAGGGTAGATTATGAAGCTGTTTTCTATAATCAGGTATCAAGTAAAATGTTTTCATTCACCAACCATCTAACACCATAATGGATCGGTTTAATATATCTCATTCTCTACAGTTGAGAATGACTGGTGTGTAATTCCAGGAGTCTTATCATTTACTTAATCATCTAAATTAAATGTTGTCAAACTGTAAAGATTATCATAGAGGGGCTGGGGATATAGCTCAGTGGAATAAGCGCTTGCCTAGTAAGCACAGGGTCCTGAGTTCAATCCCCAGTACCGCAAAAAAAAAAAAAAAAAAAGATTATCATAGAGTAGGAAAATCAAATAGTTCATCTTTACCTCTTTTACTAGCACTGGTTCATACACATCCACTCACCACCTCTTCTACAGCCACTCTTGTCTCATGTTGCCAGGCAAGGACAGTTTTTATCTTGTTCACTGTCATTTATTCTTCCCAGAAATAAAATTTTCTAACATTTAGTAAATAGATTCCTTTTCAACATTTATTTTGTTTTATTTTTCTTTGGTACCAGGAATTGAACTCTCAACATTCGTATTTTTATGAGTCATAAATTCCTCAGACAGCGTTTTTCTGATCATTGAAATCATCTTTGAATGTTCAATATTCATATTGTTACCATTACCTTACACTTTTCTGTTTATTGTTTATCTCTCAAGCTTCACTTATGTAAGGGTACAAGTATTTTGAGATACAGACTCAAAAGTATTATTTAATGCTGTAAATCATATTTTAAATCACTGTCAGCTAGTCAATAGGTACCCCATATATGTCTGTTGAAAAATATTATAGAATGCAATAGATTGAATAGTTTATACTTTCAAACACAGACATTGAAATTCTAACCCCATCTTTAGTGGCATTAAAAGGTAGAGATTTAGGGTTAATTAGTTTATAAGGGTGGAGCCCTCATGCCTTAATGATTTTTCATTAATATTTGTAGTACACGTTTGCAGTGCATACTAACAGCATTCATCATGGGGACTCAGCACATGTACACAACATATTTTACCTAATTTTCCCCCTTCCTTTACTTCCCCACTCACTTCATCTCTCAGACCCCACTACTTTGTACAAAAGTTCTATCTTTCATTTATTTACATTTTTGCTCTTTATGTTTCTAATTTAATAAACCAAGTATGTGTGACTGATTTATCTCACTTAAAATTACAAGTTCAAGGTGCAGTCATTTTCTTTCAAATGATCTCACTGTGTCCTTCCTGACTCAGAGCAGCACTGATGAGTGAATAAGCACCACGATGTCTTCATCCATTCCTCAGCTGATGCACACGGGACAGGCCGTTTTCAACACTTACCTGATACGAGTTTTGCTGCTATAAACATAGGAATGAATCACTGTAATATGACATCTTTTACTATTTTGAAGATATAAAGAGAGGGAATAGCTGGGTCAAATAAAATTTTGATGTGAAATTTTTTTAGGCATATCTGTACTGACTATCTCAGGGGCCGTGCTAGTCTATGTCTCCTCCGAAAATGTGGCAGGGTTTCTTTTCACCGCGTCCTCACCAGCAGCTGCTGTTATTTCTTTCTTGATGACGGTCATTGTTTCTGAAGAAAGGTGAAATCTGTGTTGCTTTAACTTTTATTTCTCTGATGCCTTTTTATTTTCTTCATGTACTTACTGACCATAGTTTTTCTTTGCCTGAAAAGTGTCTATTCGTTTGTATTGACCAGTTTTTTCATTAAGTCTTCTTTTGGTTCTTTCATTCCTTTCTTCAGTCTTTTTACGGTCTAGATATTGTAAATGCCTGAAGAATAACTGCCAGTGTTGTTCTTTCCATTCTGTAGGTTGCGCGTCACTCTCAGTTTGTTGTGAAGAAGCCTTTTCATTTGATATAGTCCGATTTGTTGATTCTTGATATTATTGATCGCACAATTGGTGCTCTTTTCAGAAAATCCTTGCCTATGCTTAGATCTTTGACATATTTTACCTTCCAGTAGATTGTTTCAGTTTTAATATTTAGGTCTTTAACCTATTTTTATTTTTGATTAGTACATGATGGGAGATCGGCATTTGCATTCAGTTTTCTATGTTTGGACAGACAATTTTCCCAAGAGCTTTTGTTAAAGATGCTATTTTTTCTCCAGTGTATATTTTCTGTGTGTGTTTCTTTGTCATAGATCAGACTGAAAGTGTCTCAAGTTGTTTCTGCATCCACTGCTCTAGTCTCTTCTTCGCCACGCCCTTTTTTGTGACAGTACTGTACCGTTTCCAGCGCTGTGGCCACGTGACATCACTTTTAATCAAGGGTCACGGCGCCTCCCATTTGCTCTGTTAACCAATACTGTTTTTGCTATTCTGTGCTAGAATGTGGCACATTTTGTATAAAGTTCCTTGTGGGACTGAAGACATTGAGTATTCTATCGTTGGGTAGAACCCCTTTTAGATATCTATTAAATCCATTATTGGAAGGTGTGGTTTAGCTCTGATATTTCTTTGTTGATTATTTAAATTTACTTAATCTACTTGTGATACTGGGGTATTGAGATCCTGTACTATCACTGGGTTAATGTTTATGTCATCTGTTGTGTCCAGTAGTGCTTCTGTAATGAAGCCGGGTGCACTTGTGTTCGGTGCATGTGTATTTAAATATTATCTCCTGTTGTTGAATCGTTAACTTTACCAATATGGGGTGACCTTCTTTGCTTCTTTTGATCAATATTTCTTGAAGTCCACTTTGTCTGAAATTAGGATAAATACCTCCACTTGATTTCTGGCTCCTTTTGCAGGGAAGATTGTTTTCCTTTGATTTTTAGACTATAATTCTCCCTTTCAATTCAATATGTTCTTTCTAGATGGCATATTATTGGACTTTGTCTTTTGATACAATGTGATAATCTGTGTGTTTTGATTAGGGAGTTGATACTAACATATTTATTACCTTACATATCTGTTCTAAAGTCCCATGTACAATACCAACTTTTATTTATTGCTCATGATTCCTTAGGCACTTCTTTTTCTTTCTTTTTATTTTTTCTTTTTGAGACAGGCTCTTGCTATGCAGTTTAGGCTGGCCTTGAGTTCACTGTATAGCCCAGGCTGGTCTTGAACTCACAATGATCCTCCTGCCTCAGCCTCCCAAATACTGGGATTACAGGCCTGCACCACCACGCCCAGCTCTTAGGCACTTCTTCACTGTGCTGGTTTTCCACAAATTTTATTTTTTTATCTTGTTAAGAATTTTGAGTAAATGGTCATGTATTTTATGGAACATGTCTCAGTTAGGACTGTTTTACTTTTTTTAGATGTTTTTGTTGGTAAAGCTAAGAAATATACTTATATCCTACCTATTTATATGCACATGCTGTATTTATAAAATTGTCTATGTTCATGTATCTCCACCTGTAGTGAACCAAACATGGGCTCATACCAACATCTCCATGCCAGCTCCTTTCCGGTCTCTCTGTGTAACTTCTCAGTCTGCGAGCAAGTCACCTAACTTCCGCGGTGCACCAAGTGCTCACTTGCATATATTTATGTGGTAATTGTTCCGTATATATAGTTACGTATTTCTGTGTGCTGTTACCAACCTCTTAAATGATACTTTTTTAGCAAACAAATTTATCGATTTTAATAGCTTATTTTAAATGTTTAACACCATATTTATCTATATAGAGTTTCTTTTGCTTTTAATCTTATACAGTACTCACTTATAAAGTTTTATATATCAGCAACTTCTTCCTGGTCTGCATTAAATGTGTTTGTCAGCATATTTTAATTGTATCATATTGAGATGTATGTTCTGCATCCTGAATTGGGATCTCTCACCTCCTAAACAGCATTTAAAATTTTTTATTCAGTGTTTCATTCTTAGAACCATAAATACAGATTTTGAAAACGAAAATGTCATTTGTTCAATATTTTAATATCATATAAAGTAGTTTCTCTGCCCCCAAAATTCTGTATTCTACTTTATCAGTCTCCACTCGCAAAACCTGAAAACCAGTTGTATTGCTACTATCTCAATAGTTTTGCCTTTTTAAGACTACTCTAGAATTATATGATATGTAACATTTTCAGACTGATTTCATTCACTTTAACAGCATACTCCAATTCATCTGTCTTTTTAAGGTTTTAAGAGCTGCTTTTTAAAACTGATGAATCATATTTTATTGTGTGGCTGTACCAGAGTTTGCTTTTCTATCCACCTTTTGAAAAACATCTTGTTGGTTCCAGTAGTTTGTGATTAAGGGAAAAGCCATTATAAATATCGGCTAACAGATTTGTGTCTAGATATAAGTTTTCAATTCAATTATATAAATAATTCCGGCAATGCAATTGCTGGTTCCTATGGTATGATAAAAAATTTAAAGTCTATTTGAAACGGGCTACATTGTCTTGTGTTTCCACCAGCAGTGAATGAGTTCTCTTTCAATTCCACATTTACAAGATTTGTTTTCCTAGTGTTTAGGTTTTAATACGTGTGGGCCTGACTTCAGTGCTGCACTTGAAGTTCCCTGGTGAAAACAATATTGAGCATTTTTCAGACGACATTTTCAATCTGTGCGCACCCTTGCAGGAAGTGTACGTTCACGTGTTTGAATCAGTTTTAATTGAGTCATGTTTTTCCTATTTGGGTGTTTGAAAAAAATCTTTCTAGTTTTGCAATCTGCTTGGAATATTTCTGTCAAATGGTATGTTGAAATTTATTTCCATTTGGAAATATTGAAAAAGTTCAAATTAGTCTAAAATTACTACTAATTTCTTGGAGTATTTGGAGGTGAAAACTTTCAGGAATAGTTAAGATTGGGTCCAGGATTTATGGGCAGGTCTGCCACTCGTGAAAATGTTCCAAAAAATTTCCCAAAGCTGGTTTTTAATTGTGATAAATACCGCATCAGTGTTTCCTTTCATATATCATACTATGGGTTTTCATTTAAAATCTCACCATCAAGCTGAAGTTCTTAAAGATTTTCCCCAGCATTTTGTTTTAGAGATTTTTCTTTTATACTTCACAGTTAGCCCTGTTACCTGTGTGTATAACTGTTGTAAATTCTGTACCTAGTTGCAATTTTTGCATATGGGTGTCTACATTTTGTGGTATCATTTGTGGAGAAGAATGTTTTCTCTATGGAACTGTCATTGCTGTTTCTAAATCACAAGTTGACAATCTATGAGAGTGTATCTCTTGGTTCTTTATTCTGCATTATTCATCTCTGAGTTGATTTCTCTACTGCTATCGAATTATTTTCCTCCTTTCAATTTTATATGAAGTCTTAAAGTTAGATAGCGTCAGTTTTTAAACTGTTCTGTATTATTGCACTGACTATTCTAAGTCTTTTACCTTTTAATATAAACTTCATAAACAGTTTGCTGATATCTATGAAATACCTTTCTGCAATTCTGATAGAATTTGCATTGAACCTGTAGGTCAAGTATGGAAGAATTGATACTTTAAAATATTTAGTTTTTCCACATATTAATGCATAATATTTCTCCATTTACTTGACTGTTTTTTTCTATCAGAGTTATTGAACATGTCATTCTGTACATTTGGTACATTTGTAGTTTTGTGTTACAGCAAACTTTTTTTTATACTTTTATATTTCAATTGTCATTACTGGCTTATAGGAAAGCAGTTGGCTTTTGTATCCTAAATGTATATCATAAGATGTATATTTTCCTGTCAGTTTCATGAATATTGATTATTTATTTGAGGTAGGGGAAGTTTATATCATCAGGTCTTCTGTGAATGTGAACAGTTCTATTTCTTACTTTCCAATTATATAACTTTTAAATTATTTTCTTCATCTTATTTAGGTAGCTAAGGTGTTCCATGTAAGTTTAATGACAGCAGTGAGAAAAGGAAGCCCTAGCTTAGTTCACACATTTCCAGTAATTTGCTGGTAAAAACAAACTGTCTGTGAAAGATTGTTCCCATTTATATGGATGGAATTACAAAAATAATTATTAAATGCACATACATATAGATATATTTTTAGAAGTAAATAAAAAATTTCTAGATGAAAAGGACATTTGTGTCTGGGACAAAGTATCTGATATTCACAGTTAAAAGAGTAGTGGTTTATTGTGACTCATGTTTTTAGAAGGCTGAGTCCATGGTAAGCCGGTTACAGTGCAGAAATGGTACGGCAGGAGGGTGAAATAGAACAAAGTTGCTCAAACCTTGTGGCCAGAAAGCTGAGAAGAAAATGCTACTCAAAGAAGAAAATGATATTTCTGGTTATTGCCAAGGATTCGCATCCTCTAACTAGGCCCCATGTTGAAACAGGACTCTTAGCTATGAACTCATCATCATTTTGTTTAAAATTTCCATGCTCGAATATTTCATTACAGTAAGAGAATGGACTAAAACAATTTCTTTTCTTTTTTTTTTTTCCAACAAGAGGAAGTTATTTTTTCTTTCGAAAAGAGGCTGGTGCTGACGGGAGGGGTGTGGGCGGTGCCGCACTGCTAGTCAATGCGCCCATCGTCCAGATCTGCTGCTCCGCAAACCGGAAGCATCTGCTAATGACTCTTAAACATGCCATTCCCAAGGGAACTCTCCATTTCTTCTTGTACCTGAAAGATACTCTGCAACATAGCAACACCGGGTATTTTAATTAAGCTCACTTACCAAAAAAACACTGTACTTCGAGCACCAGAGCAAAAAGACCACTGCAGTTGGTGGGGCAAAGGACGACAGCAGAGGGCTCCAGGCGGGCCTGGGGGATAACGAATTTTTCTCTAATAGTATTTTTTAGTTGTAAATCCATTGCACAAAATACTGCTGTATAAGAAGAATTTCTTTCTCTGACCCCAAACATGTGCAAACTTGAAGATTTTTATGTGTACACATTTTTATGTAAACATTGATATTATCTTTCATAACTCTGACAAATGGCCAGTCTCTGCCCAATTTTCATGTCCTAGTATTATTTGTTTTATCTAGTTTCTGAAGATTTGAATTATTTTAGAAAATCAGTATTTATAATTCTGTAATAGAAATAGACTGAGCATGATGATTCAGTTCAGCAATATGTGGTTATATCGTTTTCCCTGTCATAAAAAATACTAAGATGAGTTATCCACAGAGACAAGGAACAGAGGGATTTTTCAGGTAATTCAGCGGATTCTGCTTCCTTGACCGTGGTCATGCAGTGACTTACTCCCCTTGGGAGCCTGTATCAGCGGTAAGATTGGATTATTAGGTACCTGTCTTCTCGACATTCTGATGGATCTTGTCTAATTTAGATCCTTTTTAAACATAAGAGTAATAGTGGTAAAGGTTTTTCTAAGGGATTATTTACTTGTATTAAAAAACGATCATGCTGTCATGGGAAAAGTGTGGTATGAATTTATGAATGATATTTTTGTCAGTGTCCAGATACATACTCTTAGATCATTCCGAGGTTTGTTTTCTTCACTTATAAAAGATAATTATAGTTCACTCCTTAAAGGAATAGACTAAACTTATCAAACTCTTATTTATTTATAGAAAAAGTGAGGATAAAAATATCCACTACCGGGGCTGGGGATATAGCTCAGTGGAATAAGCGCCTGCCTAGCAAGCGCAGGGTCCTGAGTTCGATCCCCAGTACCGAAAAAAAAAAAAATCCACTACCATATGTGGAAGAATTTGGTAATGTGAAAATAGATCTCACATGTCCTACAATAGAGTAGGCACACAGCAAGTATTCTTCTCTTTCTGTCTGACTTTTTATCCTCTCCTTTTTTTGTTAAAATTATATTTAAGTCACTTATATTTGCTTGTTTACAACATCACCATTTTAATTATACTTTTACATAAAACCTTTACTCCTGCTAAACTTTTATGACTTATGGAAGTTTAAATGATCATAGGTCTGCATTTCAAATTTCTTTTTTAAATTTCTTTTTTTTTTTTTTTTTCCCCCGGTACCAGGGATCGAACTCAGGACCTTGCGCTTGCCAGGCAAGCGCTTATGCCACTGAGCTATACCCCCAGCCCCCTTAAATTTCATTTTAATTTACTCATTTAAGTGAATATTTACCCAGTTCTAATTTTATTTGTATATGTCATATAAAGTATACTTGCATCATTCTGCAGTACATGGGATTAAATATATTACATATTTATCATTCAAACATACTAAAAGAAGATGGACATTTAAAAAATATTGATGAATTAGCACTCATAGCAATGCACTGCAATCCCTGTTTAAATTTAGGATGAATTCGTGTTTGTGTCATTTAATCAACTTGTAATTCTATAAAAACTAAAACTGTAACTGCATTTATATGAATGTATTAACCTTCAGGAAAATACACAGGTGTTTAATCTGTGCTTAGCCAGATATGAATGTCAAATTTCATATCAATTAATTGAATAAAATATCATACATTTGAGTAGCTATTTTAAATCTGATGTTCCATAAACATCCCTGAGAAGCAGATGTTTTAATCTTCACTTCCTCACTAATTTCCAGTATTACGCTTTATTTACCATTTATGAAATTTCTAAAATGTATCAGGTGCTATAGTTCATTTTCATCCTTCCACTTTAAAAACACTTTCATTTTCGCTCCAACACTTCTGATTTACCCTACTGACAACGATTTCTTCCTCTTCCATGACAGTTTGAAAGAGCTGCCTAGGAATTTTGCAAGTACATAAGACTGAAACTTTTTTCAAACATTTTTGGTCTAGTGTTATCACTAGGTTTCCAGTTAATAGCTATTTGATTTTAACTTATTATAATTTTATTCCATGTCTCTTTAAATGTAACATTAAATGCAATTACTCCATGGAGAAGTTATTTATAAATATATTGTTTTTAATAATTATGAATCATGGGGGCTGGGGATATAGCTCAGTGGAATAAGTGCTTGCCTAGCAAGCGCAGGGTCCTGAGTTCGATCCCCAGTACCGCAAAAACAAAAAAAACAAAACAAAACAAAATGAATCATGTATACATATGCTTTCCTGGAAATGATTTGTGAATGATTAATTCTTGATTCTCTTGATAATAATCTTTCAACTAATTTTTATGGATAGGTATATAAGCCTTAGAAAGCCCTTTATTGGTTGTGTATTAATTATAGTTGGTTCTGAATGAAATCTACTGAGTAAATTAAAACTAGAAAAAATTCACAAAGTGCTCATTTTTATCACATTTAGAATCTAAATGAGATTAAGCAATATTAGTAAAAAGAGCAACTTTGATTCAAACAACTAATTTTCATTATGTAAATTGAAATAGTATGGGAATTACTAAACTCTTCACCTCCTTTGTCAAATGATCCCTCACTAATGTGGAACATACCATTTTATTGATTGATGCAATTGTCTATCAAAAATGTAACCCATCTTTTTGAAGATTATATTGTATAAAATGAGTTGAATTTCATAGCGTATCTATTCCGGTGACTCATTGTTTCATTTTATGTGTTATTATACTATTTATGAAATTTCAGGTAAATAAATGTTAAATAAAATGGAAATATTAAAATATATTTAGGTGGTTTTTGACACACGCCTGAATAAATTCTGCGAGGAGGTGCCCATTTCAGAGCTCCGCACTTTTCACAGTTAACATCACAGTGCACTAGAGCTGGTTTTTTGTCATTGTTGATTTGTTTTCTTGTTTTTTTTTCACTCCTGCCGTTGCCGCAGTGCCCAGCTGCAGTTCCACAGTCATTAAGAGGGCAGCTGTGCAACACAGTTGTCCTTTCAGAAGCACAATTGCACACTCCTGCCTCTGGGACCAGTTAAAAGTGGCCTGAGTGCTAAAGTTACCGCGTTCCTTTCTGCTTGGAAGTAAACAGCAGTTTCAATTCAACTTCTGAAAAAACTGATGGAATCACAGTGCTACTTTTATAATGACCTAACTTAATATTACATTACATAGGGGAAATATTAATTAGGACTAAAATCAATGTATTTAGACATGAGGCCTATACAGAATTCTATACTATGAATTTAAACATGTTTGAAGTGAGGGCGAGATTATTTTTAAAAATCTATTTATACTGTGTCTGTATTTGGTAGTTTCTCTTCAATTCTACAGTCAAATTCTGAATGGCATTGTTTTGCCTATATTTCCTTTGGTTGATGAATTTATTAAGTTAATAATTTTATAGACTTTCTGCCTTGGTTACTTTTATTTTGTTGCTGATACAAAATACCCAATGCCCAAAATTAAGGAAAGAAAAGTTTATTTAGCTTACAGTGTGTGGAGGTTTCAGTCCATACTTGGCTGGCTCAGAAGCAGAGTGCACATGGCAGAGGGCAAATGTTCATGGTGGCAGAGCACAGCAAAGACAACCAGAACAAAAGGGAGGAATGGTGGGGAAGCAGCCTCTTTCCCTCCCTTACATTGTAAACTGCTTACCCCCACCCAGGGGGCATGTACCTCTCACACAGTCTCCATGCCCTCCTCTTCCAGAGGCTCAGGATGTGTACAAAGAAAGCACCCTGGCTTCCTGCTGAGTCATTCAGCCAAACCTCTAGACTCCTCAAGTTGACACAATGTGTGAATCATAATAATTTCTCTACAGAGAATTTAAGGGCTATTTTAAGGGAGACAACAGAAATGAAGTCCTTAGAAAGAGTAATCCACAGAGGATGACTACATATACAAGTCATATTTAAATCCAACATTTTTATTTTTTCCTATGGATATTATCATATTTTGAAAAATGACAGGTGTATAGCTAAGACATACATAGCCTCCTCTATGTTCTTGTAATTTTGAAAATAACAAAAATTGAAAATAATTTCAACAAACATAATAAAAAATAAATACTTGCTTTAACACATGAATCCCTGAAAATATGTGACCCATAACTCTCTTCATTAAAAAATGAACAAACACATATACTGAAAAGATGATTTCTAGAGAAAAACAAAACCACAAATAGAATGCAAACGTAGAGTATGCTCGTATTGACCACGGAAGAATTAAGAATATATATTTCATATGATTCTCTTCCATTAAATTGACAAAATGATACCCATTAGTAAGATCATGGTTGACAAGTCTGTTCAAGATGATAACTTCTATAAAATGTAAAAATATTCTGGAAAAAAATTTGTACTTTTCAGATTTCTCTAGAAAACTCTCCTAATCGTAAGAGAAATACTGATGGATAAATACAGTGGTACCTTGGTTCACGAACTTGATTTGCTTTGCAGTTTTGGAGACAATACCCACATTCGTGTTTGTGTGGCTAAGGTGACATGGCTGTATTTGTCAGTTGATGAGGACTTAGTGACAAAAAGCCAAATTTTGCTGAGTAATTTTTTGGGGAACCAAATGGTTTGCAAGTAGAAGCATATTGACCAAAACTATTATTGTATATCCTTTGCAGTATTATAACAGTATAAAATTGGGAATATCAAACACATAAAGTGCTAAGAGTTTCCTTTCAATAAATTATGGTGTGATTCTGTGGTACAATAGTGCCTTAAAATTAAATATAAATATTCAACAATTGTTTAGTGGCATATAAATATATATTAAATAATAATAAGGCAGATCATAAACAAACAATGTAGGGGGCCAGAGATATAGCTCAGTGGCACAAGCACCTGCCTCAGAAGTGCAAGGTCCCAAGTTCAATTCCTGGTACCAAAAAAATAAATAAATAAATAAACAATGTTACCTTTTTAAATTAGTTACATGCATCAAATAAATTGACAAGAAAGGAATTAAAAAATATGACAATGATTTGTTGTACTTAAGTTTTAAAATTTATGTATGTATGTGTGTATACTTTTCATAATGAACTAATAATATTCAGAAGTTAAAATATAAACTAATGTTGGAAAGAAAATTGTCCAGCTATTTTAGCATATTATTTTATTACAATTTCAATTTCTATAATTTCAATAGCATATTTTCAATGCAGAGTTCTGAGTCAATATTAAGATGCGTCAAGGTTTAAATCTATATAATTTATATAACATATCTTAGAATATGATAGTAACAAACCTACTTTAAGTAAGACATTAGTATGATAGACTTCTATATTTTGTTTATCTAAAATAACATGCATATTTATTGTGATTTAATCTTTCAAAGAATTAACATTGTCAAGCAGGAGTCCTTAGGTGAGACCAACCATGGATATAAGCCTATACAGACACACATAAACACAATAATAAGAATTAGTTGTATATATTTTATATAAACTGTACACATATAAAAGTATTTTCTAGACTATATTATAAAAAGAAAATGTAATTTTAATGCATTTATGAAAATAGATTTAAAGATCAACCTAGACATAATTTGGCTTCATGCATTTGTGAGGTGTCATTGGCTGATGGGATTTACTTTCCATCGCAGCCCCAGATGTCCAAAGTCACTCTCAGATTCCCTGCTTGGAACTTGTGCTGCTTGAGCACCACATCTGTATGGTCTAAAATATCAAGCAGTAAATGTACACAATTAACAAAACTGAATCTGATATGAACAAGCTTAGAAAGCTTTAAACTCTAATGATCCTGTTAATATACTGTACTTCTCTGTTTATGCTTCTTGAAGGAGAACCAATACATTCTTATATATATTTAAATTACTGAACAACACTGCCTGATGAACAATAATAAAATAAAATTTTAGTTTAAAAGTAAAATATGACCTAGTTAGAAAGTCTATGTTATTTTATGGTATTAATAAAACTAGAGATTATAATTAATGTTGAAATATGTCATCACAGATGTATCTGCACAGGTTGTTGTGTGCTATAAAATTTACGGGCCACAGTTCATCAGATTCATTTTCTAATTAAATAAACAGATAATATTTAGTTTATAGTGGACATACATTTTTCATTCTCTGATATGTAAAATTATTTAAATTATTTATCATGTGTTCTTTGATCTAAGCAAAGATAGTTGTTTTTCAGTGATGTATGCAGTAATTCATAAAAAATTCAGCAACATGTAATAACATCTGAATTTAAATCAGGTTGATATTCTTTGGCCCAATCTTCACCTTTTCTTTCCCATCATTCACAAAATGAATCCTTCCATGATGAACAACATGCAGATGTATTCCAGGGTTAAGAAGCATAAGGAAAGCCAAGTTATTCATCTTCTCTGCCTGTGTAGACAATTATGTGCACAGATATTTTGTGTTCAACAGAGAATTACAGTGAAAAGATTGTTCAGGTTCACATTTTTTCCATTATCATATCTTTACAGAGTTTTCATATAGGAAACATTATGATGTATTCAGCCACTTTTAAATCCAATCAACAAAAAGTTGATGTTTCAACTCTATTTTATTGAATCACTTCACTCCACCTTCCTGTGGAATTGTTTTTATGACAATACTTATCAATCTATACTGGATAAAATGCCAAGACAGAAGTCCATGAAGCAAAGTTCTATTGCAACTCTTCCATGATAATGTCACAAAAGACTTATTACAATAAATATTATATTGAAAAAGTGACTATTTTTCTACCAAGAATGTAGTTGTGCCTATGGTGATGGTGAAATGTGTAAAACAGATTATCCTTTTCCCAGGTGATTCTAACAAGTTTCATTCCCAATTTTTCATTCATAAAAGAAGAAATAATTGTTATGCATAATTTCCATTTTATAACTAGCTTTCTGTCCTTACTGTACCTTTTCTTTCTGTTTTCATTCATCTTTTGAGATATAAATACAAATGCAGATATAATCCACATTTTCTTATGTCAGAATACATAGTCTCTTGAAAAATGACATCACAAATAAATGAATATATAGGATATAAATCTGACCAAGACCACATGAAGTTGTATGTGTGTGCATGTTTTCAATATTAATGTTAAAAGCAAATTTCCAGGTTGGCTTATCTACAAGTGTCAATAACTTCACCATGCTGTATTTCAAATCAAGTATTAGCACGGCTTCAGCTTTTCAGTTATGCTTTTCTTCATTTTTCTACAAACTTTTATTTTCAGACAGGTGTCAATAGGCAACTTCAGGCTGGCCTTGAGCTCACAATGACGCTACTACCTCAGTCTCCAGAGTGCTTAGATTCCAGCTACAGAACACTGTTATGGTTGATACATTGTGTCAACTTGGGGAATCTAGAGGTTTGGCTGAGTGACCCAGCAGGAAGCCAGGTGCTCACTTTGTACACATCCTGAGGCTGTGAAAGAGGAGGGCATGGAGACTGTGTGAGAGCTACATGCCCCCTGGGTAGGGGTAGCCTGTTTACAAGGTAAAGGAAGGAAAAGGGCTGCTTTGTGGCCATTTCTCTTTTGCTGGTTGTTTTTTCTGTGCTCTGCCACCATGAACGTTTGCCCTCTGCCATGTGCCACTCTGCCTCTGAGCCAGCCAAGTATGGACTGAAACCTCCACACACTGTAAGCTAAATCAACCTTTCCTTCCTTCATTTTGGGTGTTGAATATTTTGTCTCAGCAGTGAGAGAAAAGTAACCAAGACAACCACTTTGCTCAAAAATTGTTTGTAAAATATTCTTAATTTGATTAGTCAATAATTATTTTTATAAAGTATAATATAAAATATTTTTCTTATATTTCAAGTATAAGTGAAGTGTCAATTTCTCATGTTATAGGTAAAGTACATTTTAAAATATATAAAAATTAAATGCTTATTTTAATATGTAGTAGCTAAACTAGCCTATGTTAGCTTAATGTCTAGCTCTGGATTACATGTTTTCTGCTTCTCTATTTTCTTGGACATTGCACTTTATGCTTTCATCTTTCTTTCTTTCTTTCTTTCTTTCTTTCTTTTTTCTTTCTTTCTTTCTCTCCTCATATTCCAAGTCTTTTTAAAATAATCCTGCCCTGGAAAATGTTAAATATTTTCTAAACATCAAAAACAAACCTCCAACATCCTAGATAGTCATAAACATCCTTCTAGACGGTATAGATTCCACATGATTAGCATAACAATAATCAGCAGAACTCCAGCCTTTGCAGCCTCAGAGTAGCAAACGTTAAAGACTTTGGAGAAGACAACATTATAGAACCATGTTCCAGTATGACAGCAGGAAAGAGAATTTATTCCTCAGGATTTGGGTTTATAGTTATCAGCAATCTAGCTACTCAACACCTTGCAGCCAAGAGAGATGGAGGCCTGGCTTCTCCTCCATCTAGTGAAAGGACTTGGAATCTTCCATATGGTGCTGGATTTAGTTGTATGGAAAATGCAAACGTTGTCAGGTCAGAAAGGCCTCCACCCAGACCTGAAGGCTGGGCAGTGTGACCCTAAGAGGGGAGTTTGTGAAGATGTGCATATGAAGCCAAAGATGCAGTGGAGGATCCAGAAGATTGGAGAAATCAGGAACATGGATTGTTTGCCTAGTAATAAATGAAGCTGGCCCAAGAGAAAAGCCATGAGAACGACAACCTTTGGCAGTGCCATATGGGTGGAGCCACTGAAGTCCGTAGGAGTTCACATCTTGCCACAGATCATACCAGCTTCTGAGCATGGAACTACAGGTCTTAATATTAACTTTTCTGGATGTTGGGTTGACTTTGGTCCCCTTTCTTTCTATTTCCCTATTTGTACCTTTTGAAATGGGAATGTTTATCTTGTGCCATTGTACAAAAGGGTGTCAAATTTGTAGCTCACAGCTACAAGTTTGCTTTAAACCTCAGAGGAGAATTTGGACTTGGACTGTTTTGCGTATCAAAATTGTTAGGACTTAGGCAACTCGTAGAGATAGATTAAACAACTTATGAATAAAGGGTTGTACATGAGTCTTTTGGTGGCAAGAATGGAATATTATGGCTTGTATCTAGATATGCCTTCCAAAACCTCATGCAGTCCTACATGGACATTTTCAGAGGCGGATGGATCTAGAGTGTGCGATAGTGGGATGAAGGATTTGGTGCTGGGATTTACTCGTGATTTAGTGTTAGCTTTAAGGGTGCCCCACCCTGGGTGTGATTGCTACCTGCTGATGGTCTGGACTGACTACAAGGAGCACAGAAAGTCTCCTGTGGTTGCTGCTTGTCACTTGCTGCTTCGCCGCCACCTACCTGCACTAAAATGGACAAATTCTCCACTGTGGTGCATCTCTGCCTCGCTGCTCTGCCTGGGAGCTACCTGATTATGGAGTGAAGTGTGTGCCAACAGTGGGCTAAAATGAATCTTTTCTCCTTTAACTTTGGGTGTTGGGTATTTTGTCACAGCAAAGACACAAGTAACTAAGAAAGCAAGTTTTGGTGAGTTTGTATTTGTCTAAAAGCTATGACTATATTATGTAAAAACACACTTTGGTACATTATGTCTGCATAAATTTTCTTCATAAAAATATCTAAGCTGTCTCCAGTCTTGAGGGTATTTGTTTTCTTTTGTTTTTTTGACAGAGCCTTGCCATATAGTGCATGATGGCATTAAATTCAGTATGTAGCTCAGGCTAACCTGGAAATCATTTTCCATTTTGAAAACTATAGAATATATAGTACATACACGGTTAGATTACACTGGATTCAAAGTGAATGCTCTGGTTGATGTCTCTGCATCTCTGCCTTTTTTTCTCTTTCTATTTTTCTCTTTTTTTTTTTCTCTTTCTCAAAACTAACTTGATGGTAAATTTAGGTTCCTTGAGAGTTTGGGACATCATAACCCATAATTGGAAAGGAGAAGTAAAAGTCTCATGTTTTATTTAAAATATTTTGCAAATTTTGTTTTCTAGATCAGAATTGCATTGCTATTATCCAAATAAAATGCAAACTACTTACTGTTATCAAAAGTAAGCACCCTAAAATATCCTTGAAATGTCTTTCCTGCTGATATAATTAAAAAATCATTGATGTGGATTAAGTCTGTCATTTATCTTCCAACAGTTTCTTTTTATTTGCTATGAAAATATTATACAATATTTCTATTACACATGGTATTAAAGTTAAAGTGATTTAAATGTTGCAGTAAAATAATAGTTTATATGTTTATTTTTCATTTTTATCATATAAAATAAGATGAAGTTGATGTCTACTTGAGTAAAATTAATTTTAAAATAAAGATATAAAACTTGTCTTTGATCTGTAAACATAATATTTATTATAATTGTTATGGTGATATGATATTTCCTATAAAACTAATTATTATGCTCTTATGGTAAATCATTGTGCTCAACATAACTTGATAATTTCGAGTTTAATGTGAATCATTACAATGCAGCAATTTGTTGCTTTTACTCTGTGATATTTTATACTTCTTAGTTTTTATGTAGTAGCCAGTACAGTAAGGTGATAGTCATATATTTCAATAATTGCTTAAATTATGATACATGAAAACACAATATTGGAACACACAATTAAATCTATTCATCATAATTTGGTGTACTATTAACTTTATAATTATTTTGGATCCTCAGGCAAATGGCTTAAAGTAAGACTATAACATATCTAAGTAATACCATTAGGCATGAATGGAGCACCATGTTATCCATGAAAACTAATACTTCACATAAAGGTCTCTTTAATTTCTAAATTACCCATATCTGAAGTCACTACTGAAGAGTTCATCATGATCCAGAGAGAAGGGACTAATTATATACATATATATATATATATATATATATATATATGATGCTGCCTTGTAAATAGATGATATGATGCTGCCTTGTAAATAGATGTCTGTTAATGTGCTTTTTTCATTTTTTAATAAATTTTTAAAAACTATATATAATGTCTATGTGTGTATACATAATATATGCATACATGTATGCATATATTATATACATTATATGTATAAATGTATGTATACACATGCACATATATAGATACACATTATATATGTGTGTTGTACCAAAACGTATATACACTCCAGAGAAAGAAAAATATATAAATATTTAATTTTAAATTTATTGAGATATCATGAGATTAATACTAATTATTTTAGGCCTCTAGAACTTCAATAGGTACTCAAATTGGTGTCCATTAACTTAGAGACATTTATTAGTATGGAGAACTGCTTCTTGGGTGAACTTGTTCATTGATATTAGTGCACATACATTTTCAAATTCTTATTTAAAGTCTGGCAGTGTATTAGGTTTCCTGCAGTATAAGACAACCTCTGTGGTCCCTGTATGAGTTTAACACCATCTTTTGAAAAAATTTCATACCATTTTTATTTTCCTGTAATATATAAGCATTTTTTAGCTGATATGCTCTCTCTTCCTCTCTCTCTCTTTCTCTTTATATATATATATATATGCTAATTTTAAGTAGTGCACCTATTTATATATGTAATATTCATACACACACACACATATATATGCTAATTTTAAGTAGTGCACCTATTTATATATGTAATATTCATACACACACACACACACACACACACACATATATATATTTTTATATATATGCAATTGTGGTATGCAAACCCTTGAGAAGTAGTATATTATGATAAACCTCTTCTTTAGAAAGATATCATTTTATTTTTGGCAGTACTGGGGATCAAACTCAGGACCCTGCGCTTGCTAGGCAGGTGCTTATTCCACTGAGCTATATCCCCAGCCCGAAAGATATCATTTTAAACAGCACAGGAAGTGACTGGAACTTAGCAAAGAGGTTGGCTGGAGGAACTAGTGCCTGGCCCATGAACCTACATCACAGGAAGAGCAGCCAATATGGGAAGGATCTGGGACCTGGTAACCAGCTTAGCCAGAGGAGCCCAGGTACCTGACCTATCCCGCGAGATGCCAGGCTGCACCCAGGACTGAGCAACTGGCTTGGCCAGAGGAATCCAGGGTAAAGCCACTCTAACAAGGGAAAGTACATCGCATACAAGCTCCGAATTTATGATTGGTTCTGTTACATAACTAAAGACTTTGGTCTATACCCTAAAGTACAAAATCAATAGTTCCACAGTTCGTCGATTCCAAATTTTGTTCCGTGCTATCATCACTGCTAACTGTGCCACTGTAGCCAGGGTGTCTTATCTGTTGTCATCACTTGTTCCTCGAGTAACGATGTCGGGAAGCTCGGGGGTAGTAATGTCGCCAGACCCCACAGCAAAAAACTGGGGACAGAGCCAAGAAAACCCCAACATTCCACTCCCAATTAATTGAGATAGTAGGATCTTGGGGCAGACAAGACCAAGAATCTCTGGCACACAAAGATATTCCCGAAGAACAGAATTTTTCTAGAGAGGATTTAATACTAGCGATATAGGTACCTATTACCAAAACTCACAGGAATCACCACAGAAAATAAAGTAAAAATTTCTTTTTCAAATAGAAAATATCAAGATGAAAGAACAAAATGCAATCTCAGACCTCCATTCTTCCCAGAACAAGCCCAGCAGACATCAACATAGAAGAAATTGAAAATCACACACCTGAAATAATCACAACTAAAGTAAAGAAACAACTCCAGGAGGCTACAGAAGAAATCAGATCAGAAATAATTTCTCAGGTAAAACAGAAATGATAACCATGATGAAGGAAATGCTGAGCATATGTAAAGAAGACATAGGTAAGAAATAGAGGAGCATAAAAACAATGCATGGAAACTTTGAATGAACAATATAGTACGGAATTAGAATCCATGAAGCACATTCAAAGAGATATCCAGTAAAAACAATTAAATGAGAGCTGGCAAAACTGCTTAAATGAAATAGAAGATAGATTTTCAGACCCTGAAGGCACTGTTGCAGCTAGCGACCACGAAAGGAAAGACCTCTTAGAAATAATAAAGAACCAGGAAATAACTCTTCAACAGCTGCAAGAGGATACAAAGAAGAACAATGGAAGACTAATCATTGTCAATGAAAGAGCAGGAGTCAACACAAATGACAGAAAAGGACTACTGGCAAAGGTGATAGCAGAAAATTTCCCGAGAACGCGGAAAGAATCTAACACAGAGCTAAGTGAGGCATATAGAAGTCCACTTGTCTTTAACCAAAATAAATCTACACACAAACATATAATAATCAAGATCCCAGAATTTCACCGCAAGAACAGAATATTAAAAGCTATGAGAAAAAGGAAAAAGGTCGCTTATTAAGGAATGCCCATCAGAATCATGGCAGACTCCTCAGTGTAAACCATCAAGTGAAGAAGAGCTTGGAGTGAAGTATTTCAACACTTGAAAGAAAATAACCTCAAACCATATTGATGTACAATGCAAAACAATCTTCCAAAATTAATAGAGAAGTAAGATGCTTCCACACAAAGAATAATTGAAGAAGTTCATGACCACCAAACCAACGCTGCAAAGAGTACTGAAGGATATTCTAGAAAGAGGATAAAATCACCGCAGTTGCAAGAACAAAAACAGAAAGAAATCACAAATCAGGGCAAGCAATTAGAGGGAAATGCAGGGAACCAAGAGTAGAAAAATAACATGATAAAGAAAAGCCACTATATATATATATATATATATATATATATATGAGTTATAACCATCAATATAAATGGCTCTAATTCACCAAGAAATAAATAAATAAATAAATAATAAATAGACTGTCAGACTGAATAAAAAACAAAATCCAACAATATGCTAGATAACATTACATCAAAACCAAAAGCAGAGTAGATGCTGTTGATGAATTATACAGCAACTATGATGTCATTCAAAACAGAAAGCATTAGCTGACACTTGTGTTTTGCTTGATCCTAAACATGTCAGGCATAAATAGTTCCACAGTTTACAAGGAAAATAACAAGTGGAAAAATATCATGGAGAAATTTTCTTAGAGGATTGGGACTGAAATTGATAAAAGATCAGCTACAGAAGAGGAAGAACATATATATCTGCCAACAGAAATATGGAAAGGAATTTCAGGATCAGACTACTGAACAGACAGTTGAAACATTACAAGGATCTCCTAACACAACAGGAAAAGCTGTTAGATATCAAGCACATCCATCAAAAAAGACAGGAAAGCAAAACACACCTGCTGTCGGTAAAGTGATATTGTGCGTGTTTTCATGTGTAAAGACTGTGTTAGGTGTGGTAATTGAAGTGCAGATTGTTCTGTGGTAGAATTTTATTTGTAATTTCGTTGTAGTTCACCTAAGAATTTTTTTTATATTTTGTAAGCCAAACAGCAGTTGGTGTAGAAAATGTTGATGTTTATTCCGAACACTTACTATGTATTTGATTGTTTTATTTGATTGATATTTTATTTTTCTGCTGAGTGAACATTGTATAATATAATCGGAACCACCTGACACAACAGGAAGACCAGAGAGATGACAAGTGCGTCCTGTCAAAAAAGACAGGAAATTAAAGTACAGACGCTGTCAGTGTAAGAGACGCTTGTGTTTGAAACGTGTTGTTTTCACATGTGAAGAACGACTTGCTTGTGGTAATTGAAGTAAATAGTTTCTGGTAGAGTTTCGTTGTATTTCACGTAAGAATACACTTTTGTTGTTTTCAGATTTTTGTATGCAAATAAAATTTTTATGGTGAAAATGTTGATAACTTCTATACAGTCAGTACATATTAAAAATGTACTGCATTGTTTCATTGATATTTTAGTTTGCTGTTATTTTGCATACTTTACTTTTCTGCATTTTGTATATTTTGCTATTATACACCTACTTAATGCTCATTTTTAGTAAGTTTGTCTTACTCCCCCAGGTGAAGAGGTCTGACCCTAAACACCAACTCTTGGGAGAATGTTTGCTCTCCCCGCACGCTCCCTGTAATTCTGTCATCTGTCCTTATTTGGATCAAAGTCCACTATTTCTCCCCGATCCATTTCATTTCTCTTTTCTTCCTTTCAGGGAAGAGCTATGAGCCTTATTATGGTTTATATCTAAAATGTCCCCGAAGTTTTATGTTCTCAAAGTTGGAGCTCCTGGAGGGTGACTGGAACACAGGCCCGTACTGTCCATCATTGTAGTCATTTGACAGCGACCTCACAGCCAGCGGTGCAGGTAAGGGATGGGGACTTGCAGGAAGAGCTGTGTCACTGCAGGCAGGCCTTTGCAGGGTTTATCTCCCTACATAATTTCGTTCTTGGGCTGGGGATAGAGCTCAGTGGCACAGTGCCTGCCTGGCAAGTGCAAGTTTGTGAGTTTTATTCCTGCTACCAAATAATAATAATAGTTTTATTTTCTTCTCTCTTTGCTTCCTGGGTGCCATGAGGTGAGTAGCTTCCTCTTCCATGCCTTCCTCCATGACTCTTCTGCCTTGCATCAAGCAGAGCACAGACACAATCACCTGAACTGTACGACAAATTAAACTTCGCTTCCTTAACTGTGGGCCACCAATGGCAAAGGTGACTAATACAAGAATTTACTGAGAGAGCAGAACGTTTTTAGGTAAGTTTACCATAAATCCAATAATTAGGTGTTCTTTCTTCATAGCTCATTATTAATTGGTATGCCTTTATTTACATAACACTCAATTTCTCCTTGTTTTACAATCTTACTTCTTAATGCCTTTAGAACTGATCTTTTCCTCATGACTCTGGCATCTCATGGACATAGACTGAATTTGCTGAACGCCTCCATGTCTGATCTGACGAATTCCAGTACATTGACAGCTGGGAGAAAATGCCACTTCTTCCTTCCTGACAAGTCAGCCTTCGCGTTGGTTACAAATCACATTCTTCTGACCTAACCTGTCTTGTTGCACCATTGCATAAATCTTCAAGGGTAACCAAGTGCTGATACCTCTCCATTCTTTTTGCAGCTTGCTTCTTCCAAAAAATATATCCAAGATCTCTATAGGCTTAATGAAAATTGACACTTTTCTTTTTCTTCTCCACTTTCATATAATATCCTTTTGTTGACATCAGAGAATAATCTATTTAAACTTTTCTTTTTAATTTGGATTCTTATCTAGGTGGTATTTCAAGTCCAATTTCCTATAAATCATTTTTACAAAATCTTTGTGGCATAGCTACTGACTCTCAAAGCATCAAGATTAGTTGTGTCTTTCAATATTTTTTATAGCCTGAAATTACACAAAGTATGTTATGGAAAAGAGGACATGCACAGCTGGATAAACTGATCATTAATATAAAATTTCAGTTAAACATAATTAAAACTATTACATTTTTAATAATTGGTACTAAATTTACCACATCAACTAATCACAGAAGCAAAACTTAATTTTTTTTCTAGCTGTGTGCAGTGCCAAATCCTGTAATCCTTGTTGCCCAGAGGCTGATGTAGACCGTAAGCTCAAAGCCGGCTTGGGCAGTTTGACAAGACTGTCTCTTCCAAAGTTCAGTGAAAAGAAGTGTGGTGGGGCATTGTGACCCACCCTTGTAATCCCAGCACTCAAGAGAGTGAGATCCTGGGGCCAGCCTGCAATACGAAGTAATTTCAGGGCCAGCCTGAACTGCATAGTGAAACCCTGTCTCAAAAAAGAGACAAAAAATATAGCCTAAAAGAAGAGCACCACATAGTCAGTAAAAGGCCTTCGACTAAATATCCAGTACTAAAATAAGGAAGAAACTTCTTGTTAAATTAAAAAAGGTTTTCCCTGTACGATGCAAGAAGGGAGCACCTTAACATAACTTGACAAGATAAAATTAGTATAAAAAGTAATATGTATGTATTGTACACATATATTCCCTACAAATAATCATGTATAAATGCATGTACATTTATGATTATATATGTATATTAGTATATCAAGATATATTTTAATAAATGAAACATAAGAATATTTTAATTAGAAAGCAAAAGTTGTTTCTCAGGAAATATTCTGTAATCTTATTTCCAACTATTTGGAGATCCCTAAGTAACATAAGATCGGTAATATCTGGAACTTTCTGTATTGACTTAGTGGTGACAGATACAAAAGATGAACTTTTCTGTGTGGTATTTTTCATGTAAGCTGTTTTCTGCTTAGGCAAAATATATTAATGTTCAAAACGTATAACCTGAGAATCATCTGAAGCAATAACTCATATCTCCTGCTTGAAGCAAGAATTAAAATGATATACAATGCATTGCATCCAAATGAAGTTTCAACTCAGAGTTTTCAATGGTGCTTGAAAACTTTATATTTTGACTGGATACAATTGCTTGAACTGGCCGTATGTACACTTCATGGGTGGGGTTACATGATTTAAATCTATATGAAGATTATTCAGTTATTGCAACCTTGATTTTTCGAGTAAAATATTTGCTTATAACTCCTTAAAATATTTTAGGCCAGCACTGGAATTGAAAGTTGTCTTGAACTTTTCTTTCATTGCATTGCTCTTGTACTTCAAGAGACACTGTGAAATGCTCCTTCACAGATACTATCAGTGAAAGAATGCTATTCAATCTGATCTATATATTTTGTCTTCTATTTTTGTGTATGCGATATGCCTTGTCTAATTTACCTTATTTTGTCAAGATTTTAGTAAGCCCAATGCTCACATTTGACAGATAAGTTTTAATCAAATAGGTAAAAATACTTTCAAGAGTGTTATTTTGTATTACTTTGATCATTTACTTTAATTAAGTAGAAAACAGCTGGGGATATAGCTCAGTGGAATAAGCGCTTGCCTAGCAAGCGCAGGGTCCTGAGTTCGATCCCCAGTACCGCAAAAAAAAAAAAAAAAAAAAAAAAAATTAAGTAGAAAACAATTCAAAATGCTGAATGAATCATATATAGTCAATAATATTATTGCACATTGGAAATGCTAGTACTTACGTTGCTTGAATTAGATACTGAATGAAAGAATAGTGCACCGCTGCCTCTCCTGGGTAAGTACGACGCACTGAGCCGTGCAACTGCCCGAAGTTGTAGGTACCTGGTGCGGCGGGTGCTTATTCCCCACAACTGATTATTAGAAAGCAAATGGAAAAGTGAACAACCCTTGCCTAGAACTTAAATTTATTTATGGTAAGAGGTATCAAGAAAGAGCTTTCAGATATAGGGATCTTGATAAATGACCTCTATGGGTACTTATTTTAACTTATCAGTAACTCTTGTGATATTTGTGTCTCAGCCTGCTGTGTATGAATTTTTCTTAGCCTATTGTATCCCAAGATCACATCAGTTTATTCCTTTTTTATTCTAAAATAATGACTAAACCAAGTATTCAGATTGTTAAAATCCATTATTTTGTGTGCCTTTTCCTCTAGAAGAGTGTGTAAATGGTAATAAGATTTTAAAATTATTTTAAATAAAGACTTTAAAAATGGATATGGCTTCAAACTTAAACATATATTTATGTAGAAAGATAGACATTCCTGGACACTCATAAAATGTCAATGCCTCCTCCCTTCTTACTTAGCAAGCTTATTATGTGAGCCGGGATTTATTAAGGCCAGTAAATAAAATAAGAATCACTGCTACTGGTTTGCAGCACGTATCTTTAAAAGGAACTGAATTGTATTTTTTCCTTTTACCTTTACTTGAGAATCGTTCTGATGTTGTAGTTAGAATGGCCGCTCTAAGCTGCAGCTGACAAAGCCTGCAACAAACGTAACTGAGCAGGAAGAAAAAGAAATCACGGAGCATTTACGACATACAGTGACCCAGAACTATGCGCTTCTGCAGCCCTTCTGCATAAGAAAAATCAAAACCTCTATTTGTATAAGAGATTTTTAAGATAGAAATTCGTTTGCCTGAGGGGAAGATATAATATTTAACTAATGAAGATGCTTAAATAATAATATTAGGAACCAATAATGGCATATACTCAAATATCATTATACCAGATATAGTTTTAAAATTTTTACCTTCAATTATTTGATTCAAAAGATTGGTTTTTGAAACACAACTTATGCAAGAAACTGTGCTTTTGAGATTAGTACTGCCTGTGAAAATGAATCAAATGAAAAACTGTGGTCTGCTACAGATGGATATTCAACCTACTAATCTCAAAGTAGACTTTGTACATTTTGAATGTGTCCCCAGAGTTAATGCGCTGGAAACTTATTCTGCAGATTCATGATAATGAAATACAGAGGAGGAGCCTGTTCGTTAGGGTTAGATGAGGTAGTGGAGGTGTGGACTATGGGACAACATTACTGGCTGTAGAAGAGCAAAGTCCAGCACACACCTTTGCTTTCGTTCTGCAAGTTCTTCTCTATACCTTGCAGCTGCATAGTCTTCCTTGACACTGGCCTCTTGATATTGGACCTATTACCCTCTGGAACGATGAGAATAAATTTGTTTTCTTCCTTGTGTGGTATTCTGTTGAAGTAGCAGAAAATAGATGAAGATCACTCCATTATCATAGAGTCCCTTTAGCAATTAGGATTTTTATATATTATATATTTTTATTCTTCTCAAAATAAAAATTAGCATGTAATAATTCAAGGTGTACTATTATTTAAAGGCTCTATGGGCATACTGTCATATTTCCAGTGCATGTGGAATAGTTTTACTCTAACGACATCTTTAAATTTTTGAAAAACATCATAGGCCAGTATCTGTTAGGCTCTGGCTTAAATTCCTTGCCCCCCTGTTGCTGTTCTATCACAATAACATCCATATAGATGTAAGTTGGTGTTGAAGTCCCTAATGTAGATAAATCTATCTCTCCGCTAGACATTTACTCTTAGGTGAGATATGGGCATCCAAACCACGGTTTCACATATTCAAGCCAAGCAGTCTGCCACTGAGCTACACAACCAACCATCATTTAAGATCTACTAATTTTATTTTATTATTTAGTTCTATGATTAGGTGAATACATATATATGTATACATATATATACATATATACACACACACACACACAAATATTATGTCTTTATTGTCATAGAGACCCATTTTAATTACATAAGAACTTTGTCTTTTCTATGGTTTATTTTTGGTCTTGAAGTGTATTTTGTCTCAGAAAAGTACAGCTATTTCTCCTCTTTTGGTTTTGCTTTGTACTCAAACTGAAAAGATGCTATACAGCCAAGCAAACAACAGAGGCACTGGACAAGCTACAAAATGGGTAAACATATTTGCAAACCAGCTGATGACAGGTTAATATCTAGAACACCTGAAAAATGTGCACAACTTTGGAACACAAATAGTGATCATCTACTTTGGAAAAACAGATAAATTATTCATAGTAATTTTTAAAGAAATGCATACAAATAGCCAAAATATATTTCAGAAACAGCGCTCTGTATCAAATCATTAGGTAAAACAAATAAAAAAGATCCCAAGATGCCACACGACCCACCCCAATAAGCTTACTTTCCAGATGACAAAATAAATTAACAAGCACGAGCAAGAGTTTAGAGAAAGTGGAGTTCTGTGGAACATTGGCAGGAGTGTGAATTAGTACACACTATGGAGAGATGTATGGAGGTTTCACCGAAAGAGAAAGAAAATCTAAAGGTAGATGTAGCACAGGATTCAGCAATCCCACTGCTCATTGTATATGCATAGGAAATGAGATCAACATGTCAAAAAGACCATATTTGTTGCAACACTGTTCACAGGAGTTAAGATATAAGATGAAACTTAATGTCCATTACTGGATAGCTACAGGAAGAAAAGATATATTCAGCCACAAAAGCGTGAGATGCTGCCATCTCATAGACAGACTTGAGTGACATTATGTGAAATGAAATATCAAGGACAGAAAGGTAAATACTCCATTGATCTTACTCATAAGCAGAATCTCAAGTAGTTGGCATCATAAAAGTTGCAAGTAGAACAGGCTCACCAGGCTGATGACTAAGAGTCCAAACAAAGGGGAAACATTTAATTAAGAGGTTCAATGTTGGTGCATGAGAAGAATTAATTCTAATTTTCTCCTGAGGCAGGAGAGTTGGGCACAACAAAGAGGCTGGACAATTGTGGGTGATCTGTCAATCATGGGTGACCCATCAATCACAGAGAGCAGGCAAATCACAGGGGAGATGCATGTGTAGAACAGATGGTGAAGGGCCAGGCCTTACATGGAAACAAGGGATGTAAAAGATGAAGCCACTGAGACTCATCACCACCGTCTCTCCTTACCTGCTCTATGTCTAGGGTGTATTTTCTCTTGTTTTACTTCCACTTATTCTTTAATCTTCAGTATATATTAAGCTTTGACTGTCAGCTGAGTAGCCAGCTGGATCCTGAAAGGGAGCAATGGGAGATTAAGAAAAAACTAAACACATTCTAAAAGGAAATGAGGGACCAGATGGGATCTGACCTTTCTGATGGAGAAGCAGAGACATCCCAGCACAGCCTGCATCTTTATTTATACCCAGCAAAAAGGAGGAAGTGCCTGGTGGAGTCAAAAGGACAAATTCTCAGTGTTTTCCTGAGAACACTGAAAACAAAGCACTCTCAGAGCTGTCTGTGTTGCAGTTAACAGGGAGGAACGAAGGCCAGTCACCCACTGGACTGGCCTTGCTCTAGTCCCAAGGAGTTCGCTGACCTCCAGCTCAGGTGTGGCTCAGCACTCCTCACAAGCTTTCACCTGCATCGTTGGTTGTCCTGTCCAATTCTTTGAATGATACAGCAAGATCCAAGAAACAGCCACTGGCCACCATACTGTCGCACAGCATGGTAAATATAGTTAACAATGTATCACAAAGTATTCAGAAGAAAGGAATTTGAACACACACACAATAAAGAAATGATAAAAGTCGAAGGTGTTGCATTTATTAATTACTAAGTTGATCATTTCCAATGTGATGTAAACCCAACATCACATTGCATCGCATAGATATGTACAAAAATAATGTGTCGATCAAAAGTAAAAAAAAAATCAAATCCTAACACAAGCACAAAACTTACCTATCAATAGTCATATGTCTAGAAAGAATAGGCTTATGTTGCACATGCCTTCTAGAGGTAGGATTTACGTAGAGCAATATCTTTGTTTCAGTTTATGACTCTTATGACCAAGGGTAGTCTCAATAATACGCAGTTTTATAGTCATTTCTTACAGAATTAAATGTTTCACCACTAATTAATTACTAAATCAGGGCAATTTAACTTTATTTGAAATTATATATTAATATACATTTCTTTAATTTATAAACTACCTTAGTACTTTTCTTTAACATTTAAACGAAGAGATTTGATGGTGTTACTCTGAATCATCTATTTTTTTGTCTTTTTTATTTTAAAAGTTAAAAACTGACAAAACAACCAAGACAAAGTCAAAACAACACAAAAGCAACAAAAATGATACATGACCTCAAGACAGAAATTCACAATGGCTGCTATATTAAATACATATTACATACATTAATCTTCAACAGAATCTGTAGGCATCTATTATTATAGGGTTTCAATAATTTATTTTAGTTTCTGTAATGCTTGACATTTTATGTTGGAGACAAATCTTATATTCATTTTTTAACAATTGTATAATTCAGAATTTTTATGAAGGAATTCTAAAATTTAGTTGTATTATTCAAATTTTTTCAATGATCATTATTTTTCTGCCATGTTAACCATCTTTATTTAACACTTTTCTAATAGTTCTGATATTTTAACTTCTTTCTTTTTTTATTTAATTTTGGCGGTAGTAATTGGGATTGAACCCAGAGTTCTGGCACTGAGGTACATCCTTGTCTCTTTCTAATTCTCATTTATTTTTAAATTTTTGAGACACTGTCTTGCTAAATTGCAAAGAAACTTGATGGCACGCTCACTTCTGATCTCCTACTTGAACCTCCTGGAGGCCTGGGATATAGGTGTACATCACTATGCCAGGCTTCTTATTTACATGTATATTTTCAAATTACACATAAGACAAGATAATAGAAATTTAAGGTTTTATAAATATAATTTCTATTGTGATAATTAATAAGAATTTTTGATAAGTTGTATTGGTAAGTTACACATTAGTCTGAAGACAATCATAATAGAATTTTTGTATATTTTCCATTCACAGATTAGGAAATTGAGCATGTTGAGGTTAATTAAGGTGCTTAAGAAAACACACTGAGTATGTCTATTTGTATTATCCTGAGCATACACTTTTTTTTTTTTTGGCGGTACTGGGGATCGAACTCAGGACCCTACACTTGCTAGGCAGTTGCTTACTCCACTGAGCTATATCCCCAGCCCCTCTGAGCATACACTTTGAAGTTATCAATGTGTAACACAACAACCATTTTTAATCCCCTGCCACCTTATCTGTAATTCAGTTTTTGTACTGTTCTTGTGCTACTGTGTGTCTGTTTGTTAATGTTTTTGTTCTTTTACTTTTAAAGTAAAAAAAAAGAAAACACACTGAAAAGGAAAAATAAAAACAAGAGAACACAATGAGTAACTCGCAAAGCCACATGATGACTGTATGCACTCTGGTTTCTTTAATGTCAGGCTCTGAAATGCAGTCAAGTACCTATAACAAAGCAAGATCTTAAAGTAAGATCTTATAGATGTTCCTGTACATGATCACTTCTAAATTTCTTTTCTTATTTGCAGATTCCCAATGACAAAGCAAAGGTTACAAGGGTGTGGTGCAGAACCATGTATGGAAAGGCAGCAGTGTGGGCCCACACCCATTGTTCTGTCCCACCCTGCAGTGTCTGGACACCCCAAGTAGCAGAATAACAGTGCTACGCATTTATTGAGAAAAGTAAAGATAGGTTTTCCCTCCCAGTGCATCCTCTTCCTTTAAGTTGTATTTCTATTGACTTGACCCGCCATTTGGTGACTTTTCTTCTATTTATTCTTCCAGCTGTTCACTTACTGCACACACTCTTACTAGCCATTCTTGAAGGTTAGTGTTTTCTACATTGTATAAGCAAAGCCACAACAATTAATTTCATTCACTGTTATCTTCTGATTTGATAAAGAGAATGACAGATGACAGGGTTTTGAATCTGGTTAAGGGATCTTGCAAGTGTATCGCACATCTGAAGTGGCCCTCACGTTCATATTGGGAAGTCCTCGTGGGCATTAAGCAGCTTTTACAGCCGGACAGACACCTTACCTATGTTCATCTATCACGTGTCTTCCCATCGTGAAATATAAACATTGTGGAGACAGACACCCAGCATTAAAGATCATTCTAACATGCGGTAAGAGATGAAGAAGTTTGCTGACTTACTATTAAATCACTTTCTCCTTCTAATTTCTTCTATAGCGTGTTGTTGTCCATTTCTGTGCGTATCTACCATAGGCGTGTCATAGCTATTTCGCCTACAGTAATGAATATCGTGATTTGCTTATGAGAATCACTTCTTGCCACATTGTGGGTCCTAGAGAGTAAGTGTTGTTCTGTATTCACCTTTGCTTCTCTTTTGTTGGAATAGCTATCAAACAGGGAATCCTGGGTGTTTCTGAGTGGGAAGCAAGGATCAGTAACTTATAATCAGAACACGATGACATCAAATTTATCACAACGCAAGTTATGTATCTAAGCTATGTCTCATGGTGTGTGTGCAGATTGGAAACTGAGCACCACATTTAATGTGCTGAGGATATTGTGCTTTAATACTTGCTTTGCAAGTGATACACATGGGACAACAATGGAGACCTACCTACCCCAAAGGTGTTTAACTTTTTATGCGATGTTTTATGATGCAAAGGAAGCAGAGCCAAGTGTGACACTTCAGTTTATTTTTTAAGTGGGAGTGTGTTATGAAACATAAATGTACCGACTGCACACAAAGAATATAAATATGTGCTGCAAACATTCCAAAAAATAAGGAGATTAAGAGGTGAGGGAGGGGAACGAAGGAAAGGAGAGGGGTTGACGAAAGCAGCTAAGATGAGTTATGTGTGTGAACCAGCTCCGCGCAGGCGGTGTAAATATACGTACTGCACTCACGTACTAATAAACTACATAAAGGTAAGAATTAAATAGGAATGGATTTTTATGAGTTCTTTCTTCTTACAAGGCACGGTTCATGTTCTCAAGATGTTACTGAAGCTTATGAATTTTAAATTAATTTGTAGGTGTAGTTTTGTTAGAAAGTAAAGCATATATATATATATATATATATATATATATATATATATATAAAATCTAAGAAAGTTATACATTTATCTCCTATTTGTAAGTAGTTACAGGCGAGTTCTTTATGCAGTTCCCTGTTTCATAAAGTTGTGCATTCTTCCTTTGCCTTGTCATTAAAGGAAAGGGATCTTAGCACTGTTCTGAATATGTTTAGCCTTCAGTAGTTTGCCTGGCCCCTCCCCTCCCTTGCTCTCTCCCCCTCCTTCTCTTCTGCCTCCCTCTCATTCCGAAGCTGGAAGTCAAACCCAGGATCTCACACACACTGAGGAAGTTCTGTACCACAGACCTGCAGCTTCTTTTTATAGAAATATATTCACTTGAAACTAAGAATCACATATTTTATCTCATATATTCCTGATGAAAGAAGAAGCTCATATTATTTTGATCTACACTTTATAAAGAATGGTAGAGAATGTTCCTTATAAAATCTATTAAAATAAATTTTTAAATTAAAAATCAAATATTAATCTTAATTTTTACCCAAAATGTTATATGACAATAAATTGAATGTTACTCCTAAATATATCAAGAAATTTTTCATCCCGTTTTCCAGGGACTTTCGCATCTCAAAATTACTCACGGAATACTATGGACAAATGCATTTTCTGTACATGTGTATTTCAGTTTTTAAAAACTGATACTTTTTTTAGAGAACATGGCATTTGCCAAATGCAAATACTTGATAGACTATCATACATAGTCAAATTCTTTGCAAAGCTCCATGAAAGATACTGAAGAAAACTGAAGGTCTGATCATGTAGTCAAAAGATGTATGTATTTCAAATACCATGTTCATTGTTTTGTAATTGATATGGTCTGAACATGTCACCCAAAAGCTCATAAGCTAAGCACGTGCGTGGCAGCCTATGACCTTTCAGGAGAGAGTGATACCTGCAGGGCTTGAGGGCTCAAGGGAAGCAGGTCACTGGATGCATGTTCTCATAAGCAGTATCAGGATTCTGAACTCGTCCCTTTCTTTGCTTCACAGCTGCCTTGAGTGGAATGGATCTCCTAAGCCACAGCTCCTGCGATGGTACACTCAGCTGCCGTAGGCCAAACCAGGGGACCAGGCGAACATAAAGGAGACCACAAAGATTACAAGCCAAAACAGTTTCTTCCTAATACGTTAAATGTGTCAGATCTTCTTCTTTTTTTTATAATAGGGATGACATCTCACTAACACAAAGTGAGAAGCACAAAGATAAACGTACAGAAATTAGCCAGAGGAACTTACAGTCTATTACCTGTTAATGGCAGTACATATGTAGGACTTTCCACAGATTGAGCGCTTTAACAGTTACACTAAATTAGAACAGAGACCTCTTTTTCTTATTGCTTAAGATATTTGCTAAACATTTCCTCTATGCCCAATTTTGTGCTAAATAATAGATACTTAATGGTAGAAATGATAAGATGCTGTTCATTTTTACAAAGGTTCTGCAAGAAACTGAAAAGCACCAAAATATAACAAAAAGATACAAATTGTAAGACAACATGGCAAAGGTGTAAGAGGATCCATTAAGTGGTTGCCTGTGCTTCCTTTTAAGTCAGGGAATCCTTTGCAATGTAGTTTGTACCCAGAAACCGGGAAGTTAAACAGATAAACTTGGGATTCAGGCATCTGGAAGTAAAACAGAAGGTGTGTGCAAGTCTGTCAAGTTCTGTGAGCTGAAAAAAAAAAAACATGTGATAATCACAAACGTATGAAGGTTGAGAGGGAGGGAGGAGGGGAAGTAGGAGAAATAAGGAAGGCAGGAAAATGCCCAGAAGAAACTGATGTGGGCCTGAGATCTACACACTGTGAACTTTCTTAAAAGTGAGTACTCCTTATGGAAAAGTCTGGCAACCAGACACACATCTATGCCTGGTGTTTTTAGACAGCTTTAACATAGATATGACACTCTCTGTATCCTCTCCCTACCTATCTATCTATCTATGTCCTGTGGACAACATGGTAGTACCCAGCATGGCAGCCAGGCATGCTATAGTCCCCCTGTTCCAGAAACTCAACACAAGAATAGAATTAAAAGCTGTTTGGGAAAAGAAACAAATCATTTATAAAGGAAAGTCCATCAGAATCACAGCAGAATTCTCGACGCACATCCTCAAGTCAAGTAGAGCTTGTAGTGGAGTATTTCAAGCTCTAAAGCAAAACAATCTCCAGCCCAGACTGATGTAACCTGCAAAACTCTTTCTAAACTAATAGAGAAATATGATACTTCCATGACAACGAACACCTGAGGAAGTATATGACTAACCAGCACTCCAAAATGATTTTCTCAATATGTTTTGAAGAACATTCTAGAAAGAGATAACAAAGACTACAACTGCATGAACCCCAACAGAAGGAGTCCACCAGGCAAGGCAAACAATTAAACAGAGGAGGGAAAAAAGAATACTTTGTATTTCTCTTTTTCTGAATTATTTTCCAAATCTGTTGCTTGTTTTATCGCTTTGTTTTACTTTTAGTAAAATTTCATTAGAAATCTATATACAATAGACAATGGTGTATATCAGTCGTAATCTGAGTACTGAATACTTGTAAATAGAAAATTTGGAGAGAGACTATATAATTGAAGGGATTTTTGCTACTGGTGGTAACAGACTAAGGTAATTCATTAGCTAGGCATTAATTAGGCATGTTTTTAGTCTTGGGATGATTGCATCTGAAAGCATCTACAATAGTAAGAATTTATTTGGGAAGCATAGAGAAGGAGGAAACAAAAATATTTACCTAAATGCAATGGTATTTTTCCCCAGAAAATGATGTTCATTTCCATATATAGTTGTAGAGAGGCAAAAATTAACAATGTGAGAGCTCATTCCATATTTCCTTCACCAAACTTACCCTTCTTTGTCTGTGGGAGTCTCACTTCTTACTTCTTGTAGCCTACAACTCCCTACGTCCAGCAGAATTTTATATTATTTCCCACATTTTACCTGTCTCGCTAGTCTCATTTGAAGTAAGAGATTGCTCTGACTTTTCTCTCCTTCCTCTGTGGATAAGATTTCTTCCACAATATCCTGCTGTTTGGAGGTAACTGGTCACCCACAGTTCCACAGTGAGAGAGGGAGAGAGAGACAGAGACAGAGAGACAGAGACACAGTTACAGAGAAAGAGAGACCGAGATAGAGACACAGAGAGAAAAGAACGACTGGCTCAGGTGGGACCCTGTGACATTTGGCATCATGTACTGCTCATGCTGTAAGGTATCTCTTATTTATCAATTTAAAATGTATTACAAATATTTGCTTGTCTTGAAGAATACTTACAGAACAAGTTACTTTCAATTCAAAGTTTCAGTGTACATTAAGAGACCATTAAAAATTATGGAAAATAAAATATATCTTGAAGTTTAAATTTTCATAAAGTAGTCACAAATTAATGATTTAATCTCTGCACTTCCACACAGTTGACTACTAAGTGAAAAAATTTGACTACTGCATGCAAAAATTCATAGTATTTAAAATATTATCCAAATATTATGCAAATAATATACCTGTTAAACATTCAATCATACTTCATTTATAAATAATATACATCTTAGTAAAATATAAAAGAATGAACAAAGCATATATGTAAACCCAAACTTCAAAATTAAAATTTTCTTGGTAAGGAGTGGAGATTGAAAATCTAATTTATGTTAATACATATAAAATATATCAATGTTAACATTTAAATCTGGACACTAAAAACAAGCTACCAATATATTCTTATTTTCATTTTGTATTAAATCCATATCATGATTTAAAATTAAAACATCGATTTAGGATACAAGATAAAAAATCCAAAAAACAGAAAAACCTCAGAAAAAATCACATATACCCAAAGATCTATGCTTAAAGATGTTCACTGATATTTATAATGAGGAAAGTCATGACCAAAATAAGCATATTTCTTTCAAATAATGTCTCAGTTATACAGCTGTGCTCCTTTTGGTTGAAATAGGGAAATTAGCAATTTACCCAGATTCTGCAGTACAATTTTATATATGTATGTATACATATACATAATTATTAACTCCTGTTATGTGTGAATCCTTAACATAAGATGTATGTTGGTTTTTAAGCATTTATAAGGAATAAAACAAACTTTTAAGTGTACTTAGTATTACAAAGTAATTAGTACTCCAAATACAAGCATTTAAATATCATTCTTATATGAATAATAAAAAATTAAAAATATCACAAACTTCAAAATGACACATGTACACGAACATGCACACACAGTCACACAAGCACACACAAACTGAATACAGGGACCGTGCAATACATATGTGCCACGAAACAAGCCCAAAGGGGACTTTGGTCCTTTTCCCTCCTCACCTTTCTTTACAAGGGCATTTTCAAAGATAGGAATATGCACCTGAAATCTACCCATTAATTAATAATCCATTAAGAAAAGAGTCAATGCTCAATTTGCATAGGCAAAAGGACATGCAAGTGTAAGCAAGGACTCGCGTAGGACATATTGTCATCTCAGAGTGAAATGCTTTGGCTTTGAAATGTGTGTGCTACGGAGAAAGGTGTCAGATGCTTGCGGAAAATAAAAGGCCTTTCATAAAATGTCTTATATTAAATTACCTCATCTTATAAAAAAAGAAAGTTACCATTTCCTTTCCATTTTTAACATACTTGCAATTGTAAAACTGGAATCAGGGAATTGATTAATGATTTATTAAACCACAATCTTCAGAGAAAGAGTGTTCAATAATTAGCTATAATAGTTTCAGATGTTGGACTGTTTCCCAGGTCTTTGGCTGTTGTCCTACGGGAAATTTTGATTATGAAATTGAAAGGATGACCTTGGCTCTGATATTATAAGGAATATTATATTCACTTCGACCTTCACAATCTAGATTGAAAGAAGATGAAAGGATTAGCTGAAATTGAACACTATGCCTACAGTCAAAGGAAGAAAGGCAAAAGTTAAACTTGCACAGTCATAAATTATACATGAAGAGATACATGCTAATAGTGTAATCTGAAGGCACCAGGCTTCCTGCAGTATGAGAAGATGTAGGCGTTAGGTTAGCTAAATGGTAAGACAGCGAATTACTTGGATAGAAAAATATATATGTATACTTTTTAAATCTTTGTAATTATACATCATATGAAACACTTGGAAAATAATTAAATTTCTATGTAAATGGTAGTTTAAATTGCTAGAATTTTAAAATCTCATTTAAACAACTTTTGTACATAAACTTGATTTTTTTCCTTCATAATAAATTTTGTGAACTGTTATTGTGAAAGTATTTATAAGGATGTATTTATTTAAGAAATATTTTAGGGAAGATTACCAGTTACTTATATTTTTAAGATGGTTATGCTGGGGAATAACTGTAAGCCCTTTAAATCATTTTTTAAAATTGTTTATTTATACATGTTGGCAGTTTATGTAGTTCACAATCATCTTGGGGAATGGTTACATGCACATATTACAGATTTTTTCTTTCTTTTTTCTTTCTTTTTTCTTTAATCCCCTTCCCCTTCCTGCCCCTTTGAATGATTTTTAAAAGCTGTTTCATTTACATTAAAATAGTGCCAGGTTTGGGATGTAGCTCAGCAGCAGAACATTTATGCAGCACGGAGAAGACCCAGGCCCAACTCACTACTACCTGAGATGCTGGGGAAGTGGAAAGACTCCCAAACTCTTTTTTATACAGTTAACATTATTGAAATTTTACATTCAAAAAATAAGTCATGATAACTTGAATTTCATAAGAAATAAAAGCCAGAAAAATAGAAGCATAGAGCCATATATCAGGCGAAACAACTTTTGTCGTATGCTGAGGAGAATGACTTTTGTCACCTTTGGGTCTCAGGTATGAGGCTGTTTCTGTCCTTGCTGCTCCATTTAGCATTGATTAGTCTTTCATATCTTTACTGACTGCTTAATTGCTTTATTCAAGAGGAAGTGCAATGCGGCCCCGGGTAGCGTGGCCCCCCTTTCCTGGCCCTGCAGCTTTTTCCAGCTTCCAGCTACGTGATGCCCCTCTGCTTTATTTTACTACCACGAACTCTGCCATTTTCCAGTTTAAAATGCATTCTTCATGTTAAGCACGTTCCGCAGTTTGAGCGTACACACAGCTTTATGTGGAAAGAGAGTCCTGCAAGCAGAGATCGGCAGTCTGCAGGGATTCCGGATTTACTCCTCAGATCCGGATGCGGATCAAGCCGGAATCGTAAAAGCCCAAGGCTGAGAATCCCAACGGACCAAGTCAGAGCCAGTTTTGCCCAGAATGACGAACTGCACTTGGATTTACTTGACACTGTGCCACTCAGTTTTTCAGTGTTCATCATAGTGACAGAATAACACGGAAAAATAAACTTTGCTCCAGTTACGGCATGAGCGACTTCTCCTTTTCAATTCCGTAAACACACACGTGCCTCAGAGCCCACCGCAGCGCAAAAGGTAGAGTCAAAAGGATCAGGACGCAGCGCGCGTACTTACCACGTTCCCTTCCCACCTGTTTTCCCTATGAACGCGTGTGCTATGGCTTGTGATAATACCAAACTGGTAAGTAAACCGAGGAAATGTCCTCAACTCTTAGCTTTCATTAAATATTAAATGACTTACTAAGTTCTCCATGATTTTAGAGACTGAGCATATGGCAATGAACTGAGGAGATCAGAAAAATAAAGAAATACATGATAAAAATATAGATTCCACGTTTTTACTATAAACAATAAAAGAAAATTTTCATATTTACAGTGATCCCTCACCTATTGCAGGAGTACATTGCAGAGACCCCCGTGATAGGTGAAAACTCTGTGTAGTAATATTATATCGATTTTATTACTTATATATGTATATATTCTTTATAAACCCTTCCCACACTCCTACAAACCTTTGCCACTCTCTTATCTAAGTTTCCCATGCTCTTATAAACACTTCATATGTTCTTAAACACTTTTTACACTCTTAAACCTGCGTAATTTTAACGTAAAATTCTATATGGGTACTTGATGTGAAGTGGACAAGGAGAGATACTGAACATACGGACACGTGGTAAGAGAGCAAACAGACCACTGCTATGGTCACTGGGCCAATCAGCACCCAGGATACAGAGCATAGTGCTCTGGTTGGTCACCTTCCATTCCATCAGCCAATAGGGTACAATCTCATGCTGGCAAACTTACGCAAGCTGTAGCGACGTACTGCGTTTCCACTGTGTACGGTACAGTATCCACTTGCTGATGACGTACATACTGTATTTATTTTGATTTAGTATTCTTTTAGTATGTTTGAATTAACATTTTTGTATTATTTTAAATTTTTAGGTAAACGTAGTTAAAATAATAAATATTATATAAATACCCATGTATCACAAAATCCTGTGATCTAGCAAAAACTCTACAATAATTAGGCACGTATTTTTTTAAAAAACTGTGATACAGTGAAGCCACACTAAGTGAACCGCAGTATAGCAGGGGACGACGGTAATCCGCACTTCGTATTGAATGTGGGAATGTCAGTGGCAACGACTGTGGAATGACTATGTGGCGAGCTTTCACCATGTGTCATGTACTGGGCCACATACGTGTATGCAATTACTGCAATCGCACTGACCATTCCAATTTCACAGTGGAAATAAAAGCGGAACCTTGAGAAATTTCCATTTGATATTTTGATGTATATGTGAAAATAAGTATAATCCAATGGAGCAAAGGAAAAATAGTCAACGGTGCACAAGGGTAAAATACTGCCTCTGTTTTAATAGCCGTGTAGTATGGGTAAGGAAAGAACATAAACAGTACTCTGAAAGGAAAGCTTAAGGAAATAAGATATTCACTTGAAGATATGGGGAGATGGAACATCTAAAAATGAATGTTCGATTTCTCACCAGCTTAATGGGTTTTTTTAAATTCTATTTTAAAAAGTAAAGGAAACAATATTTTATCAGTACATATGTAAAAGTCTTTCTAATTATGGTAATTTCTTTATAAAATGGTAGGCTGCAATTACAGGGTAGTAAATTTTTTTATAATAAACTAAATTATAAATTCAGTGACCAAAGACTACTAATTTTTTGGCAATGACCATGATTTTGATGGCAATTTTTATGAAATAGCACCATTTCATAGTTATTAGTGAATGGAAGAATGTAGCAGATTCAAGTAAGAAGCCTAAAAAGTGCCACATAATGAGGTACAAATCTTAATGTTCCTAGAATGTTGAGTAGATTCATGAGCAGGAATGAGGAGTAGGTAAAGGTGATTGTGTTAAAACTTTCTGATAAGGTTAAATTTGTGATTTTCAGAAGTTTATAAAGGAGGTACAAGAATGATCATTTTAAATTTTAGTCCAGCAGACTGAATACATCTGAAGTAGAATTTTGCTAGTGTTCCAGAAGAAAAAGCTACCTCTTTTAACTCAGTGAAAAATGTCTCCCAAGAGCGGTTCACAATTTGGGAAGACCATCAAGCCCTTAAAAAAAAACAGCAAATGCCAGAACTGGTGGTGTTTGCAGAACTGAAGTTCTTTTACTTGGAAGACAGAGATTTGCAACTTTACTGTTGCTCTGTTTTTGTTTTGAGATACAAGGAAATTTTATCAGCAGTGAGTAGGGGATGACACTGGGGAGATATGTTAGAAGTTTAGCTTTAAATTTGTAACCATGTTACAACTACTAAAACCAAAAAATACAATAGTGCCAATGTCTAACGAGCATGAAATATTTTTTTTAATGTTCTATAAATCTGCAAGAGGTTCAAGCTAATTTCTGAAAGTTTTACCAGAAAATGGAGAAAGTGTGACAACCTTTAATATTTAGACGGGAGAAGTAAGACACAGGCCCTGGACGTTTCAAGACAAGAATTATGAATCTCATATAGAATATTTATGTCTTGTGAAAATACTGAACAGAGTCTTTCACTTTCAACTCCGTCTCATTGAATGTTTGTCTTCTACTCTTTTCAACTGCCAAAAATTCGTGAAGGGAAGAGAAGTTAAAAGATCCCACTTCTCCGAGTAACTAAACATGGACAAGTCAGAGGCACAAGAAGCCACTTGAATGACACTCACAGAAGTTCAGCTGAGTCTCATAAGTTTAAGTTAAAATCAGTAAGTGCATCTTTGTTGATTTATGTAATTTTGTTACATTCAAAATATAACAGATTCAGATTTTATATCAAATACTAGCAGAAAGTGATTATGTTTCAATGGAAACCAGGTTTTTCAAATCTGTAACTTTTTACAAAAAATCAGGAAATCTAAACAAAAACAATTTTTGTCAACAAAATCTGATCTTTGTCTCTCCAGTGTTCAATGATATTTTTTTAAACTTATTCACCCACATATCCTCAATTTATGAAATAAGCACTGACACATACATTAGCTCATACTTCACAATCTGACTAATTGTTCCACACGATCCTTCTACTAAACGTGTCCATGGTGCTTACAATGTTTGGTGTCTGTGTACAGATGCTGTCACTGTACCATTCACTGCATGCCCTAAAAGAGTTTAGGGAATGTCACTCTACAGTAGGGCACTGCATGGTGATTAGTTTGAGTTAAAAACCCTTGGAGAGCAGCAGATGTTGGAAGATTTCATCTTATATTCCTTCACCTGCCTAGACCAGACCTGCCGCAAAGGAAAACAAAAGTAGGTTCCAGCTGTCTCTCTAACAAGAACATAAGTTAGCAATTCTCACTGACCTTCTTGATATTTAAAACTCACTCATTTCCTAAAATATTTCTTTAAGGGTGCTGGCCTGGTGCCACCCCTCTTTTTCATACTACTTGATGTGGAGTTTTCTCCGCTGCTGTTTTCTGTAACTCTGGGTGTTATCCCATGTCCTTATACTTGTCCTGGAGAGACTGTGAGACTTTCAAGGGAAAGAACCCTTAGATTTCAGTGTTATATCACACAGCCTTTTAGGGTTGAAAAATTCAACTGTGAACAGTGGCCTGATTTCTTTATTCAACTAATACCTAGAACTCTTAGGACAGTTTCGTGTTTGTAACGTTACCTGCTTTTCCTCTTATCCACATCACACTCTGGAGGAGGCGTTAGATTTTCTCAGTTGACTCCACCTCTGCCTCTGCACTTCCACAACCAACAATCAAAAACCCTGCATTTCCTTTAGATGAAGAGGGTTAGGTTTATGGAAAACTATTTGAAATCAAGTGTATGAAAGTCTCACAGTCAATACATCTATCTTACTGAATCCATTGGTTAAAATTTCAGTGCCAACTTGGCTAAAATTAATTTACAGAATTTAATTTATGAAAATTAAAAATATGAAATTATAACATTGAAGAATGGCAGTTATTACCCCTATGATCTACCTACAAATATTCTTTATAGTCTGAAAAATGTCCTCTGACTAATGATTCAGAATACGTTTTAATGCTGGTGATAATCTAAAATTCCCATTACATGGAATGAAGAAAATAAACATTGCTGATGAAATTATCACTAGGAATTTATTACCGATTTCCTGCATACTTTGTATGCTACGTGACTTGTACATTGTCAGATGATATAACCACAAAACATAGATGTTTACACTGATGTCACCACTTGAAGTAATTCTAAAATTCTAGTAAGGCAATTATTTGGTTGTTATTAGATATTATTACTTCATATACCTTACTAAAACCAAGTTTTTCAAAATGAGGATGAATACTGAAAGCTATAGAAAAATATAGTTGTAAATTTTGAACGTTTAGAAAAGAAACATGGAAAATATCTTCACAAATCCTAGAGAATCCATTTAAGAAACGAGAATAATAAAAGGCTTTGTAAAAGTACCAAGCTGACAACTGACCTCTAAGTTTTCTTACTCTACTAAAAATGCAATTATAACTCTCCTTCGCACTCTTCACAAAATGATTTTCATTTATTTTAAATCAATGAAAACTACATGCGACCCCAGCTTAAGTCTGTGCTTCCAACGCACAAGCCCCCCCCCCCCCCCCGCAGAGCACCGCATTTATATACTTCTTTCTGCTCTGAGCAAAGTTCCACAACAGATCAATAGCAGCTGTGAGCTGCTGTGGTCCAGAGGCATTCTGTTAGTCAGTAGTGTGAATCTATAATAAAACTTTAAAGTCATAGATGTAGAAAGATTATTTCAGTGATGATCAGCAATCTTAAAATACTTAGAAAGTCTATTAAGCCGCTACAAAATGTCTTATGTGCAGCATTTTCTGGCACTGAATTTGCAACTTAGCACTATAAGAATCCTTCCATTTGGTCATCAGCTGAGCTAAAAGCACAGATAATTTGTGCTGATTCCAAAGATGATAATTAAGGTTATTATAGTGATAACTGCCAGCATATTTTAAGACTTCCTAGGCAGCAGTAATAACCAGCTCATCATCTTTTAATTAAAATGGTAGTCATTTTGTTTTCTAAAAATAAAATTGGGTTCTACCACACTGTCAGTGAAATAGTAGAGTCAATGTGTTAAACATTTTACTTTAGTTCTTATTTGACATTAGAATGTTGTTTATCATATGTGACTCATATAATAAAACTAAATTTAAAATAATATCATAAACACTGTAGTGTTAAGTAAAACAATAATGAATTTGTAAGGAACCAGCTGACATTTTAAATAGTCTTGCCTATTATTATCTCATGTGGTCTTTACAAACACAAAATTTATAATTTTAAATGCAAATTTTAAATCTTGCCTCTTTTCATTAGTACAAATTTTAAATGAGTAAGTGGACTTCTTATACAGTGTACTAGAATAAAAAATGCTCAGTGTGAAAAATTTCATCATGTTTAGAATTACAGATTTTTCTTTTCCAATGGTATCATTCCTCTCTTGATAAGTTAGGTATTTATATTTACGAATATTTAATAGCTTCATGAAGACAAATGTATACACAACACATTTTTCAGGTGAGGGGGGAATTGTTGTACTAGGGATAATGAACAGGAATGAATTAAGTTACATTGGTTTCCGGATTGTTTCTTTAGCTGCAAAATAAAATTTCTCCATTAAATAAGCAATGGCAATGAAATATTTACATTTTGATACAAAATAACATGCTCTTGGTGCTTCATATTGTAAGTAATCCTTAATACAAACAAGAAGTATCAGCTCTATTCTTGACAATCTAAACAAAATCAATGTCTTGATTTCCTTGTCTGCCCTCTTTCTATATGGAGAAAGTGGTCCTGAGATGGCAGAGATATAGTATAAAAGAACGTCCAACAGTTCAGTAGTAATCACTGCATTATACATCCATGCATGTCTGCTAAGCACTAATATACTGGAAGTTCAGATCAGTTGGCAACAATAACAGACCAAATTCCTTACCTGGATTTCTTTTCTTTCTTTTTTTAAACACGCAGACCCTTATGAACTGCATGTTGTTCTCCTCTCCTATATAATTCACATGCTGAAGCTCTATGCCCAGTACATCTGTCTTGCAGGGTAAGTCCTCTAGCTGAAAGTTGAATGAGGTCATCATGGTAGTGCTCTCACCCCACAGAGCTGGTGTCCCTGGAGCTGGGTGGAAACTGGAGCTTTGTCCCTGCCAATCACGAGATGGCACCGTGAGGACTCAGCTCCCTCTAACTGGGGAGAGTCCTATTGGGAGCAGAGTCAGAAGAAACTTTGATTTTGGACTTTACAAACATCAGAACTGAGAGAAATAAGTGTTTCCTAAGTAAGCCATCCAATCTATAATATTTTGTATGGAAGTTTAAACTGACTGAGACAGAGGTCTTTTACAAGTTTCTTCTGTGCTTTAGGAAAATGGACGTATATTTTGAATTTAAAATCAACAACCCCTCAGATTATTGAATTGATTCAACTGATTTCACAACAAACTGTAATACCATTTCCACAGAAGAATTCTTCCTAATATTTAAGATCTTGTGCAATAATCTTCCATATTGATCTTTATCTTGATCATATTGTTCGCATTCTCCATTGGGACATCAGAAAGTGTGATCGAAAGGAGGACTAAAAATCACTTGAGGACTTGTCTTCTGGGAACCCTCCATCTTGGAAGTCAATGATGACTCTCTAAACAACAGCAGAGCCAACTACCAGACAAGTTGCTTGAGTTAAAGAGAGGATGAAGTAGCCAACACACAGACATTAACAGAGCTGGCAGATCCCCAACTGGGCCCTACCATGTGGGTGATTTCAGTCACAAGGGCAGAGCAGAAAACCAACCAAGTGAGCACAACCATGACTGGATGAAAAAAGTAAATCTGGTTTATTTCAGACAACTAAATTTTGGGTGGAGTATTACATAAAAATCAAGAGCTAAACAAAGTTTTTAAATGAGAAACAAAAACTCCTTGTATTAAAGTATGATCTACTTCACAATCATAATACACTACCCAAAACAAGTGTTTTTCGTTTTATAGCAAAGCAGTGCAGCCTAATAGAATTTTCTGTGATGATGAAAATGTCCTGTGTTTGTGTACTTACTATCCACTACACATAAATTATTTTTGAGGCCAGTCATGGTGGCAAATGCCTGTAATCCTTGCACTCAGGAGGCTGAGGCAGGAGGATTGTTGAGATCTCAAGGCCAGACTGGGCTACAAAGTGAGCTCAAGGCCTACCTGAAGTGCATAGTGAGACTTTGTCTCAAAAAGAGAAAAACAAAATAAAACAAAGCAAATTGTTTTTGAGGGTATAGATATGAATGGTCAGCATGAATAAACACTAAATTTTAATTTATTGAAATTTATTTAATATTAAATTCAAATATTCTTTTTTGTCCACTGGAAAATTACTGAACAGATGTTCTAAAATATTCTTCAGCAACGTTCTAAAATATTCTTCAGTTAGAACAACTAAAATATTACTTTCTGAATACAGCTACTTTTTCACATATAAGATTTAAAACTTTGTGTATCACATATAAAAACCACAATGTAGGTTCTCCATATTTTCTGTGTTATTAGCACACTGATTCGTTAGTTTAATGAGGAGGCTAGAACAGAAATTTTAAAATATTAACAATCTGGAAACTTTTATTTCAAATTATCACAGCTACCTGGGTTAAACAATGCTCCTAGTAGATATTGAAATTGTAAATCCAACACATTTCCAAATATGGGGTCTGGTTCGGCACATCTACTTACTTATTTATTCAACACGTATTTATTGGCTTTATTTTGGGAACTCGGTGCTTAGAACACATTATAGGGAACTGGGTTTCCTGCTCTCAAAGTGATTACATTTTAGTGGGTAAGATGGACAATAAATATGGAAAGAGATGGATGAACTAATTTATGAAGTAATTTGGGAACACTAAGAAGAATAAACTTTAAAACTATATTATTTGTTGGAGCAGGCAGCACAATTATAATTGTCCACATGCGTGCCAGAACGAGACAAAATTAGCTATGTGAGTAAAGTTTCATACTAAGCTTCTAAATGAGAAATTTCTTTTGAATTTATTAGAAACAGAAAGAAATTATATTAGAACCAAAACCAAATTACGGTAGTTATGATAGGTCTATTCTGAAGATGGCAGGGAGCCAAGTGGGCGGAGTCAGGAGAACAGGGACGGTGCGGGGAGATAAGATCAAAGCAGACCATGTTAGCAGGGACTGAAGTATTTTTCCGTTAGAAAAACAACAGTTTCTTTTGAAGTTTTCATTAAGAAAGCAATTAACTTCTGTTGGTTTAAGACAAGTTTGTTATGACTCCAACGGACCTTGAGAAGCAGAAAAGAAAGTATTTTGATAGACGAGGACGTTACTATAGAGACCTAGGAGCAAACAATGACGTCTTTGGCCTGATAGTGACCCTTGACTTAAAGACAGCCAGCAATTCGGTTCAGCGAAAGCCAGGCAGAAAGACTTCTGTTGTCTGAAACACTGGCAATTCTTTCTTTCTTTCTTTTTTTTTTTTTTTCTACCTAAACTTCCAGATTATACTTACAGATCTCAATAAGATGCGAGAATAGGGCTGGGGATATAGCTCAGTGGAGTAAGCGCTTGCCTAGCAAGTGCAGGGTCCTGAGTTCGATCCCCAGTACTGCAAAAAAAAAAAAAAAAAAAAGGTGCGAGAATCACCTAATTCTTTAAAAATTTTCTTCCATGAGCAGTTATTTATATTTTTGGTCATGCTGCCAAGAGTTTGATGGTAAGTACAAGTTTTCCAAATTATAATATTTGGCTGAAAGTTCAAGTTTTACTACTGAAAACTAATATCATACCTTTGCTTCAAATAGATGACTCCACTTCAATTTTTCAGACAATGTCTGTAAAATATGCAAATTCTGAATAACGATAATTGGTCTGACAGTTCTTTCTAGTGAAAATTACGTCTAAAAAAATAATTCTGATTGCAACTGAAGCAATTACACAAGTGATTTTCCTGGCAATAACCATATACTTAGGTAGGGAGTAAAATAATTTCTTTTTCCACACAAAAATATTGAAAAGCATGCACTCAAAGATCAAAATTTAATCAACTCAATATTTTGTACACCTTTATGAGGAACACCCTGTAGTGAACCCTTCGTTCCTCACGTGAAAATTCACAGTGGCAAAACGACGATTTAGAGTGCAGAATAGCGCCGCTGCGCTAATTATGCTAAGGTGTCATGGTTTTTACCCCAAATTGTTTCTGCAGTATTAATGTAAACCTCACCCAAGAGAATGCTTTCAAATTGTTATAAACACATATTTTCCCAGGCGATTCAAAGGTTCTCAGCAACATACAGAAGCCACAGAGGGGCCCGTTAGGAGCAGCATATTTAAATTGCCTCATGCGTCGGCATGTAAATAATCTTGTGATTACGTTTAGAATTTTACTTTTCTTCATTGCATGAGGAACTAAAGCCTGAAGAGGCCCAGATTTGCTTTAAACTTCTGAGAAACCATCATTAGAATGACAGCCCACAGAGCACATGGAGAAACGTCACCAGGACGGGAACAAACTGAACGCATGGTTAGGTCTGGACTACTACCTTCACGCATTCAGATGTCACGCATTCAGATGTCACGCATTCAGTCCATTCATTCGCAAGCCACTCAGCTGTAAAACATTACCTGTACTTCAAAACTGTTTTTAATGGAGAAACAATGGTTGTAAATAGTTAAGTAGTATGGTGGGCTTCCATCTATCTATATATTTTGCAATGATTAAACAAGCATATATATGTATATTTTACATTCACTTTGTTTTGGGAAGATTTGAAATCCTCTCTATGAAATATTAATGGAGATAGAGTCTTGAAGAAATAATTGAAGTTAAATGAAGTAATTTACAAATGCCTTAATCAAATACACCTACTGTTCTTTTAAGTGGAAGTTAGGACATAAATGCCAACAGACAGAAAACCATCTGAAGACAGAAGAAAAACACCCATCTGTAAGCATCTGCAAAGAAGCTAACCTTGCTCATACTGGGTGTTGGATTTCTGGCTTGAATATCACTTGTGAAACTACTAAGCCTCATTGCTTATTATGGCAGCTTTTGCAAAAGCACACAGGGCACGTGGTAAGTGTTCGTAACTTAGAAATGTGTCTGATAAAATTGCATGCTTGCACATTCTCTTCCCATTGTCTTACTGAGTAAATATATTATCACTATGTAAACAAACACACACAAACACACACATACACACACACACACTCACACAATTGCAACCCCTTGAAGATCACAGAAGATCACATGGTTTTAAAAGCAGAAGTACTAACAAATAAAAATGCTAAAGTTTGGATAGTTTTTTTGAAGATAAAAATTTTAAGTCACATTTTGAGACTTTCACTCAGTGGTCTATAAATTGATATTTGGATTATTAAAATATTTGAACAATTCTTATCTGAAATAAATTCATTTTAGTGAGTAGTATCTCTTTTAAATTCAAAATTACAGGAGTTTCAAGAATATTGAAAATATGGTAAAAGTAAATAAGTTTAAGCATCTCCTCTGTATTATGTATGAACATTATGTATTCAACTAGAAAGGCAGACAAATGTTTACCTTCTATTAAAGAAGGAAATAATTGTTAATTCTGCTTAGAATGTTACTGTACAGATATCCTGATAATAGAGTGATTAAAACACATCTGTTTTAGAAGACTTCCAGAGAAAGTAGTATCTAGAATGGCTGTTCAATGAAAACAACTGAATACCATGCTTCCGCACTTGCTGACACTGTGACACAGAGGATGATTAGGTGACATCTCATTTCCCTTACCTAGCCCTGGAATTACTGATTTGCATACAGACCTCTTATTTTTTCATATTGCTAGTGCCTTTTTGCAGTTAGGCCATTTCCAATGGCAAAGATAGCAATTATACTTGCACAATATTATCTTTTTATCGATACAAAAGTTGATACCATCAGTTCTGATCTAATATGCAAGGTTTGTCCTTCTTGTGTTTCATGTTTGAGTTTTCCACCTCTTATCCCAAAGCTATATTTCTTAAAATTTTATTTAATTTTATACTGTTTATAGAGAATAGCAAAAATATTTCCTGGGAATGCACCAGTAGTTTATTTTCTGAAGGCTAGAGGTTTTATGAGCAGTATAAGCTATTTAAAGTTCAGCTCTCAGTGCCTCTGAAATATATTCATTTAAAAAACTCTAATGCCCGCTGAGCTCAGCATCAAATCCTGATACAGGAAATATGGAATAAGTTGGTGTTTAAAGTCTCTATAGGAAACTCATTTGAAAGAGGATGTAAATATCCCTTCAGGAAGTACCTTAAAGTGAATTTGTGAAGATGAAGCTAAAATATGACTGGTAATCCATCCCGAAAGCACAAAATCCTTTTCAGTGTAAAAAAAATATAACATTTACTTCTTCAAAGACGCATAGGGCTGCATGGACCCCTGAGAGACTGTGAAGTCCATTTTCTGGCCTTTAGGCAAGTCCGCATTTAAACTAGCACGGATAATAAAAACCTCTTCCTGGTAAGGCTTCCCTGGTTACCCGTTCTCACGTGTGACACCCCACACTGCTAGGAAACCTTCATTTTATCTAGCTTAGCCTCTCCATGCTGCAGCTTAATCCCCTGCCTCTTCTTTTCCAACTAATAAAAGAAAATTGCTTGTCTTGACCTATTGAATAATAGCCCGTTGTATACTAGAAATCCTATTATATGATTCAGTTTTATTTCTTTAGTATTTTCTGTTTGAATTTTTTCTACAAACATTTTGCTCTATTTATAAATTTTATTATTGCCATGACATACCTTTAAATTATGCTTCAATTTTGAACATTTAAAAACACCATCTTGAACAGGACAGTATAATCAAAATATGGCTGGCTTAGGAAAATGTAAGGAGATCTCATACTACGATCAGTTACACATTCGTTCTGAGTTTCTTAGAGGCATTAAGAACTACGGAGTGTTACTGATATTAGTCATATTAGGCCAAAACAATACTTTCTATATGATTCTTTCATTCTATCAATGCCTAAGTAATAAGAAAATTGCATTTAGAACCATTACTATTGAGTACTTAACAAAAGACAGCTAATTTTTTAGCTACATCTATGAAACTTCTCCTTTACTACTCAGGCAATAATTAGATTAGGTTAGACTATTATTTTTACTTAAAAGGGGAGGGTGAAAATGAGTGAAATAAAACACTAGTAGATTTGAGAATATAACGTAGATATCAGATTAATGCTGAAAGTGTGTTTCAATAACACAAAAATCTCCAGAATTAGTTGAATTTCTTGCACATCATAGACTATCTTCTAATTAGAATCTGATGTTATTTAGGATGCTCTTCAAGGAATATGGGAGTCTCAGTCAAGCTCTACTCCAGGGTTGTGGTAATGTACCTTCAAGTGTAACCTGGGAACAGGTACACACCTGTCAATTGTACTTTTCAAGTTTGCTAAATTATTAATGGATACCAACAGATATGTTACTTTTTGTGTCTTCAATTCCATAGAAAGTTTCATTAGTGCAAGATATTATAGAACGAAATCTGAAAGCAGAGGTGTACAGCAGTAATTGCAGCATTTGAGAGGCTTAAGCATGAGAATAGCTATGAGTTTGAGGCCAGCCTGGGCTACGTAGTGCATTCAATGCACCTGAGCTACAGAATGAGAATGTCACAAACAACACAAAATGGAACCAACCCTCCAATAAAAAACAGAAAGAGATATTAGAGAATGAAAATGTAAAGACAATCCAGTTGAATGAAGACTAAAGTACAATTTGTTATAGGTTTGAGGATGATCTAGGAATGCTGGATTCAGTTTGATGCAGAAAACAGGAAGATTTAAGTTAGTAAAGATTTCCTTCTTTGCAGAAAAGTGATCTGGAAATGAAATTAGAAAACTAAATTGTGATACAATCCTTGCTTTGAAACCTGATAACTGGTATGATAGGACTCATATTGTACCACCAACAGTGCATCAGGCCATAGATATGAACATATTACCTTCATTTGATACAGAAGATTGTGTGTGTGTGTGTGTGTGTGTGTGTGTGTGTGTGTGTGTATACATATAATGTAACCGATAATTTAGGAATTTCTAATCAAAATAAATAGCAAACTTGCTAAGTACTGCTGGAAACATAAGATAGAAAATCAGAACCAGCAAGCACACTATTGCTGGTTGCCTACAGCAGTTGTGTGGTAAGTAATTGATTATAATTAAATACAGATGTATGGGAATTTTGCATGAAGAAAGTATAGTTCATGGACCAGGAAGATATAGAAGCAGAAATACATGATTGGGTCACATTTTCATTTTTACTCTCTCCAAATGTGTTCCCTAATTTAGAAATTATTTATATATAATAATAGATTATCAGAATAGATGAACACCTTAAAATGTCAACATTCAGAAACAAAAAGTGGGTTACTAAAGTTATTTCATTTAATAGACAGTACTCGCTCCTGTCAGAATGGCAGAATTTTTCTTATTTTACAGATGAGACATGGAAAAGCATGCCAGAGGCACCCACAGGACAATATCCAAAGTCATATCTCAAGTAAGTAGTAGAAGTAAATTTGGCTCTAATAAAACTACTAAAAGTATGGAACCCAAACTTTAATAAAATAAATAGTTCACTACTGATCTAATTTACAAATTATATTGAGAAAGTAAGATACACATAAACACATATATATGGGAGAAGGAATAAATGCAAACTACTCTGAAAATTTGAAAAGTCAAAATCTTGTAAATAAATTACAAATAATGTCTAAACACTAACTCAGATAGGACTTAGACACATCTTACCATGAAAAATCATGTTCTCTAAAGTTAAAAAATAGGGAATATTTTAATCATTACATCAGTTCTGATGCTGATATATTTTTAATACTGAAATTAACCAAATATACCACTCCTTAGTATATACCCAACGAATTAAAGTCATCACAGGATAGAGAAACCTGCTAATCCATGTTTATTGCACTGTAATTCTTAATACCTAAGCTATAGGAAAAGCCCATTGATGAATAAAGAAAAACAACCATAAGAAAGAACACGGTCATGTCAGCAGGAAAATCAAAGTTTAACATTAAAATTATTTATAACTGCAAGAACTCATTAATGAAGATTTGTATTACAGTACCATTCAAAAATACTTTAAAAATCAGAGGCTACATAGTTGTGAATCAGTAAATGATCATAATTATCAAAGACAAATATATTTCAAAATGTGGACATATTTCAATTAAAAATAAAAACATATAAACAAGGATAAATCACAAAATATATTGCCATTAAAATAGAATGCTGCAGTAAATTTAAAACACAAAAAACAAATTTATTTGTCTAATTTTACACAGGTAAAATGGATTACTAAAATGGGTATTAGAAATATTGAACTTTAGGATTGTTATAAGTATACGAACATTTAATTTCACTTAAATTTATAACATATATATGGCAAAGAAATAGCACATTTTGACTGGTAGGTATATTGATGTACAGGATATTTTAAATTTCTTCTAATTCTATTTAGGTATTATTTTTATACATTAACATGCTAAAATGTGCTGATTTGGTCCATGTACACATTGGTGGTTATCAACTCACTGTAATCAGCATTTACATTTTCTTAAACATTCTTTACACTTTTGTGATTGTTATGGTTTATATCTATAACCCCCACGCAACCTCCTGAGCTCACAGGTAGAGCTCTGGAGCTGGCCGCATCTAGGGCATGAGATCAGCACTGGGATTCAGGGTGTGTGGTACTAAATCAGTACACTTACGCCTGACTCGCCATGGAGTGTTTCTCTTCTGCGATGACCCTCTTGCACGCCGCTCTGCCTCTGAGACAGCTGACTGTGAATTGAAACCTCTAAAAAGTGTGATCTGAAATAAACCTTTCCTTCTTTAACTTTACTCCTTTAACTGTGGGTGTCACATATTTTGTCCAGTAACAAGGAAGTAACTAAGACAGTGATGATTACATTTAATACCCTTGCTTTGTAACTACTTTGGATACACAATGCATTACTAACCATCTTCACACTGCTGTGCAGAGTCCAGAGAACTTATTCCTCGTCTCAAACTGCTACATTGTAATTCTTCACCGAGTTCTCCTCTCCTTTCCCTGCTTTCTCTATTCACTGTTCACAGTATTCAGCTCCTCACTTCTATCATGCGTTTTATATTCCACAGCAAGCAAAGAGTTTTGCTAAAGACACGTGGACTTTAACTTTTGCTCTCCCAGCAATCTTGTGTGTTAGTACATTTTAAATTAATTTGAAGATATTGTAAAACAAAAGTGGAAGAAAACTAGGGTTCAAATATGATTGTCAACTTCACAGTCGGTGAGTCAGTGAGGAGAGCAGTTGTGATGTCTGTTACACCGGGTCTGCATGGAAAGTGCTGTGAGAACACTTGGTATCTGTACAAATATCTTCATCGAAACTGAACAGGACAAGTGATGCGTATGTTAAATATTTCACTTTATCTAGTGATGTTCAGTACCTTGCTTATTGATTCAGTGCTTTTAAAGGAAAGAATGATTATAAAGTTTGGGACATCTAATGATTTAAAAACTTCTTAGGATGTGCCTGCACTAGTAAAATAATGTTTTAAGACTTAAAATCAAAGAAGACTAATAATTTACTGAGAGTAAAAATATTTTCCTTAACTTGTGAAAATGTGCTTAATATAGAATCATTTTTCATAAGAATATCTCAAGTTGGTGAAAGGAAATTCTTTTTAGTACCAGACAATATTTCTGCTGATCATTCCTACATTACTAAGAAATCATTGCTTTTCCTGCCCAGGTTGTAAATGGATCTTCCAAGCAGTTTGTCGCACACATGATATTCAGTAGAGTATCTATTGTTAATTCTTACAAAAACAGGCATTATTACCTAATAAACTACAGTAAGAATATTACATATTCCATTTATTTTATTAAGAAACTGTTATTATTGTTCAACATTTCTTTTGGGAAGAAACAAAATCCATTGTGATAATACTAGAGAACACTTAAAGTATGGATGAAAACCAAACTGACTCGACATTTACAGCAAATGTGTGTTAATTCTGCAGCTATTTGAGAGTGGTGTGAGCTCATTCTTGAGTATGCTTATTATGTTCCTGCAAAATTTCAACAACTTTTAAAATCAACTTTAAGGACATATGAAAATCATTAAGATACAAAAGCATCCTCTTTTAAAAATGTTTGGAGTCATTTAATTATTTTTTGTTTTTAAAATGCCCAAGTATTGGTTCTCAGTGAGTATTGCATCTTACAATTTAAAGGTAAAGGGGAAATTTTGTACACTGTGCTCTACTTGATGAAATAAATGTACATCCTCCCAAAATAACCACTTTGAAGAATACAGTGTACACTTTAAATCGTTACTGCAATTTCTGTTTTGTACATTTATCTTATAGTGCTATTTCATGCAGTCTACATTTTTAAATGTATATAATCCTAAATAGAAAAAGATATACACTGACAAAGTTAAAATTATGATTAAAATTTATATTAGTGGGGCAAAGTACAGTAAATTCCATTTTGGTAAAAGATACTCAAAAATATTTGGAAATAAACTGCAGCTAATCCCCCAAATATGTGATATTTATTTTGTCTTAAATGAATTCATTTTAATATCACTTAAACAAAAATTCCACCTTTAGTAATATATTTTTAAAAATGAAGAACTTACTAAATTGCACGCATTTTGAACCATTCCTATAATTAAATTACTTTTGTACTTTGTACCATGAAAGTATTTCAGTTTGGAAAATTATTGCATCAAACTACTCTCCACTTACCTGCACTGAGTTTTCTGGCTTTTATTAGGTATTTTTTTGTCTTTTATCAGCACATGTTTGCAGTCCATAATGCTTACATTCACTGTAGGAATCAGGGACATATACATAACATGTGTTGGGATTTTTCCTGTTTTTTCTCTTCCCCCTACTCCCACTTTTATTTTTCCAGCATCAGATTCATTCATTGTCGATACCTTATAAAGTTAATTAACGTGTATATATAGAATTAACCAGACCAATAGACCAAAGAACACACAACAATGGGTAAGACGATTATTTAATTATTTTAAATGTACATTTTCCATACAGAATAATCACGTGTGGGTTGGGAGAAACTGATGGATATAAACATATACCCTGATCATTTTCAATTCCTTTGTCTCTCCTCCATACATTCTCCTGCCCCAATACTGTCTAACATCTCCACACATTCTGGGTCTGTGTTTCCTACAATTTCTCCTTAATTTTCCTCTTGAAGGTATTTATGATTTTTGCTTCCATATCAGAGAAACCATGCAATATCTAACATTCGGCCCCTGACTTACTTCACTTAGTTTAGGGTCTCAAGTCCCACCCATTTTCCTACACATGGCATGATTGCAGCCTTCATGATTGAATAGCATTCCAGTAAGTGTATGTACAGCATTTTCTGTATCCATTTATCAGCTGATGAATATCTGAGCTGATTCACCGCTTAGTTGTGAATTGTGCCTTTATGAACAGGGATATGCAAGTACCACTATAATATGATGCCTTTAACTCCTGTGAATATATCCAGGACAGATACAGCTGAGTTAAATGGAATGCCCATTCCTTTGCCTTTCTATAGTGATTATAGAAAACCATCTACATTTCCGCTGATAATTTAGAGAGTTCCTTCCTGCATCCTTACTAGGAATTGCTGTTTTCTTTCTTATGTTCCCCTGGAACTTTAAAAAAATCAAAATGTTTTCAAAAGTAACTTACATACATTTTAGTTTTTTGTGTTTGGAAAAGTAAAAGCACACTGTACCAGAACCACTGAGTTCCATCATATTAAAATATTCAGAATTGGGCCAAAATAAGGGCAGCAAGAGTATATATAAGCTGCTACGGTTTGCGTCTATGTGTCCCGTCAGAGCCTCTTGCAGTCCTGGGTGTGCTTCTAGAGTTTTTGATCCATTCATGGTCCAATGTTGGATGTATGGGTATGAGTGATATGCCCATCCTGGGGCTGGTAGTTAGTATACAATGTATGGGCAGGAGAGAGCCTTGCTCTCTGCCAGTCCTCCCTGTTCGCTCTTGTTGCTTTTGCTGTTTTCCACTGCCACAAACCGCTGCCCTCTGCCATGTTCCACTCTGCCTTGGAGCCAGCCGAGTATGGACAGAAACCCCCACAAACAGTGAGCTAAATACACATTTCCCTCTTTAATTTGGGCGTTAGGTATTTTGTCTCAACAGTGAGAAAAAATAACCAAGACATAAACCTATTTACACGTTAATCTTTATAACATGGATACTTCCGCGTGACAGTAGCTGATTCTTTCAACTGAAATACTGAGACAGTAAGAGCAAATTAACAGACGTTGTCTGCGAGTTGCCTGTAAAATTTAAACAGCATCAGGAAAAACAATTAAATAAAAATGAAATAATAAGCTAATACTTCTGGTTTAACTATAGACACATTAATCTTTATACCAAATTTGTTTGCCATATCACTTAAGCAAGTGCTTACGCAGAGGCAATACTTGTGAGAGATTCATTATTTAATGATTCAGCATCGTGAACTCCTGCACGTGCACACACACCCTTCTACTGCTTCTCATCACATCGACTGTGTAAGTTTTAGGTTGCATTGTTTCTGAACTTATCACTCACAGCTCCCCTTCACCCACACGACATTCCTGTCCTGTGGTTGGGCTATTCTGTTGTACACACTTGTGGATTTTTGCTCTCATATATCTCCATGCGGCTCTCAACATTTAGGAGTTCACACGCTCTCATCCTCTTTTAGCCACGCTCACGTCATTGTTAATTTATCATAAGAAACACCTTTAACTCTAAACTTTTACTCCTTCGAGCTTTACACTGACTTATATGTCTTTCATTTTCATTCTATTGATAGTGCTCACCTTTGTATTGAATGTATATTTTCCCCCCACTTATGTTACAAAGGAAATCACCATTACTTATTTTGTCTTGCATTTCTCAAGATTCTCCTGAATTTCAGTGAAAGTATCACTAGAAATGCATGTAAGTTACATGGAGAAGTTTGTGCACGCGTCTACACTCATGCAGATCATGTATGAGGCTACAGAGTAAAACAGTACTCACTACGGAGGTGTATCCTGAGCATCCCTCTCCTCATCAAGATCTTCTGCTCTGTTCTACTCTCTGCATGTTAATTCTTAATAAACATTCAGAGCAGAACTTTTTAAAATTTATTTCAATGACCTTCACTTGATTCACAAATTTCTCTTCTCTGTTGTCATGCATAAACTTCTGTGCATTTTTTCTTTCTCTTCCATCTTTCCTGTGTGTCATGTTGTTTCTTTGTAGGGAATCACTAGGTCTACTCCCTACTCAAAAGAAGAGAATAAATGAACACAATTCCATAACTCAGACTCGTGAGGGCCCTCATGAAGGGTACAGATCAGTAGGTTTGCTTCTCAGGTTACCTGACTTGTGAGTATAAAAGAGAAGATAGAATTATCTCAAGAAGTGAAAAAAATCTGGTAAAATCTAATAACTAGTCATGATCTAGAAAAACTATCAAAATTTACTAACAAAAGTAATTTTTATATCTTCATGAAGAACATGCTAAGAAAATCTACAGCTAAAATCATTTTACTGATCCTTTTCTTAGCAAAATTGTGTAGAAAACGCAATACTGATTGCTGTTACATTATTTTTTCAACATTACATACTGTAGAATCCAGCTAAGGCAGTCAGGCAGTTATAGGAAATGAAGTGCATCTATGCTGGCTGAGAAAAATATAACCCTGTAGTTTCTACAGATTAAAGAGATTTTATAAAACTGAGGGAATATATAAAAACACTTATCTGAAAAAATTATGTCAAAGGGTACAAAATGAATATGAAAACATTGTATTTCTATGTGTTACAGATACTTATTTTAAACACTAAATTGATAAAAAATTTTTGTGATAACATCAGTATGTTAATTATTTGGATAAAAATACTTGGTACTTAAATAAATGTGTGATAAAATAGAGTAAAACCTATACATTGCAAACTCAAATACTACTGATGTATGTCAAAGAAGACCTAAATGATGTTCTACTAAATGATACAAAATTGTTAAAATATCCCCAACTTAATTTATAAGCAATGTTTGTCAATACTTCAACAGCTTATTAATATGTTAACATGTATTAAAGTGTACTTGTAAATGCAAAGAACCTAGACTAGGCAAATCTACTTATAAAATGTATATAGTAATGTGTGATTTATATCACCTAATTTCAAATTTTAATGTAAAGCTAATTATCAAATACAGAATTTATTTGGAATAAAGATAAAGATATTGTACTTTTATTTTTTTAAAATAAAAAAAGATAAAGATATAGATCAACAAAACAAAAAAGAGCCAAGAAAAAGATGTTTTTTTACAGAGATGTCAAGGTCATTCAATAACAATTATTTTCAAAGTTCTTTTTGAACATTTGGAAATCAGCGTGTAAACCTAGACAAAAAATAACCCAGATTTTTACCTCGTCTTACACAGTAATTAACCCAAATATGAATACACAAAACAGACATATTCCTGTGAGAGTTAAGGGAACATATATTTAAAGTGTGGAGTCAGAGAAAGCTATGGGAGCACTTGAACAGGGTATATATTCTCATTGAATGACCTTGGCATACCTGGCGCCAAATTCTTCTACAGAGACATTAGACACTAAGGGTAATAAAAACAAGCAAAAAGTTTCAGTTCCAGCCCAGCTCCTAAATATTCAAATCACCAAGCTGAAAGGCTACAGGGATTCTGTGTCCACGTCTACACATGAAATTGATTTACTTTAGCCTCCTTTATCCTACAGCATCTTGTAACCAACCAAAAGCTCCGAGGCATTTGAAAGGCACACAAACATACTGCCACATAAAAACCAATCAACAGAACCATACATAAATATGAAACAATCTTAAAAGTATCTCCTGGGGACCTAAAATAATTACGACTGGTATGTTGAAGTCTTGCCGTGTCATGTAGCACACGCTTGTAATCCAAGCACTCGGGAGGCTGAGGTAGGAGGATCGTTGCAAGTTTGAGACTAGCCTGGGCTACAAAGTGAGCTCAAAGCCAGCCTGAACTGCATAGCAAGACCCTGTCTCAAAAAGACAAAAGAAACGTTGAAGGCTTTAATGGAAAAGGTGAATGACATGAAAGATGCACAGATAATTTTATTAGGGAAATAGAAAGTACAAAATAATCAAATGAAAATTGTAGATGTGAAAAAAAAAACAAGATAAGGTTTATACCTGCCAGGTTATCAGTATGTTCAGCATAAATACAGAGTGAATCAGTGAACTTGGATATTGATAAATAAAATGAATGATAATAAATAAATAATAAAATAAATAATAAATAAAAATTATCTAACCTGACCACAGAGAAAAGAAACAAGAAAAACAAGCAACAACAAAAGAAACAAGTAGAAAATGCATCTAAAAGTTCAAAGACAGTGTTAAAACATGCGACATATTTCAGACATCAAACCAAAAAGAAAAAAAATAGGCTAGAAGAAATATTCCAGGAATATGGCCACATATTTTTCAAAATTAGTAATAGTTACCAACCATACCTAGCCCCAGGCATCTCACATTTTAGCTAATAAAAAAGGAAAAAATACTGAAAGTAAAAGCAGAAAAAAGAAAAACCCTCATGATACACGAACGCAAAACTTTTAAAAAATGTACAAAACAGATGCAAATAAAAGGCAATCAAGAATTCTAAGTACAATGGAAATAGCTTTTTTTAAGGAAGATAAATCAAATCAAGACTTTTTTCAAATATACAGAAACTGAAAGGATGGCTGGCTAGCAGACGTACTACATAAGAAGTGTTCATGTAAGTTCTCCAGGCAAAAGGAATATAACACAAAATTCATCTATAACAAATAAGTGAAAAATGAAGGAAACTGGAATAACAGATAATAAAAAATGGGAAATTACCCTCAATTAAAGATTATAGATCTTAGGTTAACAAAAGCAGGCAAATATAACTTTGAATAATTTGTAGCTATGAAGACCAGATGGCATAAAACTTCTTCCCAGAAACACTAATAAAAATCAATATGTATTATATCATTTAGAATAAAAGGACTGCTTTTGTAAGTAAAAGTATTTTTAATTGTCAATTATCAGACTAGCTGGGTGTAGTGGCACATGCCTGTAATCCCAGCACTTGGGAGGCTAAGGCAAGAGGATCATTATGAGTTCGAGGCCAGGCTCAGCTACAAAGTGAGCTCAAGGCCAGCCTGAACTGCATAGTGAGAGCCAGTCTCTAAAAGAAAACAAACAAACAAACAAACAAATAAAAACAAAAAACCACCAGCAACAGCAAAAAATGTTATCAGACTGGATAGCACTTGATCTTGCACCCTATAATTATGCTTGTCTACAAAGACAGAGTAGCCATAATTTTAGAGACTGCCTTAAAACATAGAGTAACTAAAAGAAAATTTGACTCTCTTCCTCAGTAAAGTAAATGATGAGAGACTTATGGGGTAGATAAGAGAAAAAAGAGATTATAAGAATTCAGTTTTGATCACTTTATGAATTAAACTTATTCAAATAAACCCCAAGCAATGAATGTGTTCTTTCTTTTTGTAGGGTTTATGGAATGGGAAATATTTTATGGCTATTTCTGTTGTGTTCTACTAAACTATCAAATCATAATTGCCTCACATGAAATTTTATGCACTCAGTGAATTCATTTGATAACTCTGCAACTCTGCAAACTGAATCTGTATATTTTCTTTTAAGTTATTTCTAAAGCAATTTCATTACACTTTAATATAGGAGAGGCCACGTAACATTTTATCCAATCAGGAAAAGGTAAATTTCCAAGCAAAATGAATGCATTGCTTTCTGAAGAAGAAAGGTGGATGCTGAGTTAACAAGATTGAAACATTTTAATGTAATTTTCACCCTATTTTTATTTCTAATTATTGGTCTGTTCCATTTGGGGGAAGTTTATTTTTTTTGTAAGATGCTTATGAGTACAAGTTTGAAGCCTCAGATGTGTCACAGAATTTATTTCCATGTGTTATTCTGGACATAAAAGCATTGATTACAGAATTACCCCTTCTTTTTTTTTTTTTTTTTTTTTTTTTTTTTTTGGTACTGGGGATCGAACTCAGGACCCTGCGCTTACTAGGCAAGCGCTTATTCCGCTGAGCTATATCCCCAGCCCCCAGAATTACCATTAAGCAGATCAATTTCGATCATCCTTTCTATGTGATGCATTACCTATTTTTTTTATTTTTACATTCTTTCATAATAAGATCCCCATACACACACATAAGTTCTGTTTCAGTAGGTTAGGAAATTTACCTACCTATTTTTCAGAGATAGGTTAAGACTATAATTCCCTTTAATGTTGTACTTTTCTATAACTAGCTGTTTCCATTTGCTAAACCCTTCCTTAATTTCTTGTAACTGTACATGTATTTTAGCTATAGTGAAAGGCTAATTTTGCCCTCTCACTGTTTTAGACTGTTAATTTCTGTATAGTTTATAAAATTCAACATAAACTTATTAATTGTATCTTTTAATTGCTTTTATTTCCTGTTCTTAAGCTTTTGAACATATAACTAAATGTTTCAAGCTAAGTTATTTTTTAAAATATCTTAATTCTCCTCATCAAAGCAAAAACCAGTGTGAATCAGTGCCTCCTGGGGGTTTCACAACTCCAGGGCTCATTGCTAGAATATGACAGGTTTCACATGCCTGCTTCTGAGCTATCTGCTGTGGCCAGCAACACTTATTTTAAATCATTTTTCTTATATCATTTTAAGTTTTGTGGTTATTGTACCATAAATATGATTGACAGAAAATTCAGATTAAAAACAGATACATTTCTAACCCTAACTTATGGGTTCTGTATGATTTTGTCCTATATGATGGGAATGTAGCACTAATATAAATGTGACATTTGCTTTAGTCTAGATCAGTTCATCAAGATCAATTCTTGGAAATAATTTTTAATGAAAACTGTAAAGGTATTATTTTCTTTTTGTTTATAAAATCTTTTTCTGTATGATAGTAGGAAGCAATATTGCTCATATTTCTCATTTTCTCAAAAATATTAAAAATACATTACATATGATAATCAGGCATATTGATCATGAATTTTAAAATTTCCCTATATATTTATATCTATGTACCTGTATCTATATCTATCTAGAGAGAGATTGTGTCCTTGAGTAAAATCATAGTTCCCTGCCAATAATAACTTCGTGTTATGATCATTGTTTTCTATTAAACCGATGTGTTGCTACATTATTTACTAAAAGCATTGAATTGTATTTTGTATTAAGAAATATGAAAAACTACTACTTGCAAATAGAAATCAGGAAAGAGTTCTTTTTAAAAATGATAACTATCATACCAGATAGCCACACTTCTAGAAGACAACTTTATATTATATTTAAACTGTATATTTACATCTCAGTATACATGAAATAGCAAGATATCTTCAGAAAATAGCCTTTCATGGATTTATATTCTCATGACTTCATCAATTGCCTGTTATTTTTAAAAGGTATTATCCTACACTGTAATCGTGTTTGTGTAATATTTCTTCATTTCAGAATGGATTTCTGTACCATCTTATTAGCAGTTTATATATTATCATATAAATAACTTTTATGTCTTATTATGAAAACAAGATTGTAAAGCAATGAAGGATGATCTGCAGGCTTAAACTTTACTGTCAAAAAATCTGCCTTTATCATTCTCATTGAGAGTCAGAGTATTTCATTCAAGGTACTCAATTGACTTTTAAAGCATTTATTTTTATCAACATTGTGAATAGGAAACGTCTACCTTTTTCACTTCTCTGTTAGTCCTATAACTATAAATTTAGTTATATTCAATCACAATTTATTGTTTCCATGCAGATGCTGGTACAAAGATATTACAATTTTATGCACTTTGCAACAGGAATAAGCTCACTGTTCTAGAACATACCGTTGCAATGTCACTTCCTGTATATTATACCTAAAGCGTTCAAGAAACAAGCAAAATTGAAATTGTTTCTGCCACCACAGTTTCTTTTTTTTTTTTTTTTTTTGTGGTACTGGGGATCAAACTCAGGACCCTGCCCTTGCTAGGCAAGCACTTATTCCACTGAGCTATATCCCCAGCCCCACACAGTTTCTTTTTTAATGAAGGCAGAAAAACGAATAAAATTTTGAGACATTTTATTAAATCATTACTCTCAATTATTTTTGTTTTAAGCAACAATACTATGATTTTATTTTCAATTTAAATTGCAGCATTTTGTAAAATGGATGCTTTTCTGTGTATATACTCTATTTGCATCAAAACAAAGAGAGAGGGGAGAGACAGAGAGCGAGAGAGAGGGAGGGATCCACTAGGCAAAGAAGACATGTTGTGTAGATACAGACACATGTGCTTTTCCTTCTCACAATTTCTAGGAGTAGAGGCTCTGAGCGGCTCGGGGCCAGAGGCTGTGTGCTCTGTGACCAAGACCACAATAACGTTCCCGGCAGCACTGAGACACGGTGGGCTGTATGACAGGAGGCTTGAAAAGGCTTCACTGAAGGTGCTAATAATGAGGACCAGTAGGAGGACACAACCCAGGCTGCAAAGCTTGAAAGGTATTATCAGTCCGATGGAACAGGTTGAACTCTGGATCCACGTAGATATTTGTCTCTGTTATTGAGTATGCTGCTGCAGTGGATACCCTGTATTCTAGCAAAGGTTTTGTTTTTTTTTTCTTGTCGTGCAGTTAAAGAGACTTCCAAATATTCCTCATGCAAAACTAAGTCTACAGAAAGAAAAATTGACAAATGGGGGGAATTTAAAAAGCAAGAGATAAGAAATCATGTACATTTTAGTTTTTTCATAGAACTAACCCAGCAAGTAATTCAACATTTTTTACTTCTTCCTTATCAATATAAAAATTAAATATTGCTTATCTTGACCTAGCATAAATTCTTCTAAAAGGCGCTATCAGAATTTTATTATATGTGAATTAGCAATTTTATCAGTTCTACTAAGAATATTCTGAGGAGCATGATGTTTGTCCTGGATTCCCCAGGAAAATTTCCTACAGAAGAGTGGATCTCCTCAAATTCCCTTAGCCGATATGCTGACTCACCCAGAAGAGCTGTACAATACCACACCTCTGCAGGGCACACCTGTGGAATTCAAAGGTGCCACAAATCCCAGAATTGAATTTTACGGAACCGATGCAGAGGATGAACAGACTGGATAATGATCTTTGGCCTCGGATGCAGGTTTGTATTTTAGGTTAATTCTGAGTGATTTTGTTCAGCTCCATATAGTTACACCATTCTTTGAAATGATAATGTAATTGGTGTGGAAAACTCAGCAGGGGCAGGCTCTGCTATGATACCTAGAGAAAAATGTCTCAGGGTCACACTGGGGCTTGCAGTGTGCAGCAGCATAAACCCAGGGCGCAAACCCTAAGGGGCTGAGGTTTGCGAGCACCCAATTGCAGTGACAACCACTCCTCCATAATCAACACACAAGCACAGGCTATACAGGTTATGTAAGTTTATCTCATCTCTGCATTTCTATGAATGTAAATGTCATCCGCTATGTATAAAAGGTCAGAGTGGAGGCGAGTTCACTGACATTCAGGTAGGTGAAGTTCCCGCTGCCTACTGTCCGCGACCTTGGCAGATTTTGTCTCAGCTTCAGTTTTCTCACCTCCCCAGCACTGGTAATTCATGTCCCGTGAAGTGTTTGTCAGTTCGTCTGTCGGTTTACTTTGCTGCACTGGGGACTTAAATCCAAAGCCCTCATATTGAGGTAAGTCCATAGCCCTTTTACTTTTTGAGGCAGGTCTTGCTAAGTTTCTCAGTTGCTCACACTGGGATCAATCTGGTAAATCTTGAGCCTCAGCCTCTCAGAATCAGAAAAGGGTGTCCCTGAGCTTGGATGCGGTGAAGCTTTGAGATGTAAACTCATCAGATCTGTAAATTGCTTTGCTGTGGCTCACATAAGAGCTGCCATGATTGCCTTCAAGTTGGAGATTCTTTTATTTTTTTTTAATTTAAAAAACTTTTTCTTTCAAGTTGGATTTTCTAAGCTAGGTGTTAGGAAACTTTCAGTAAAGGGCAAGAGAATAAATTTTTTAGACTCTAAAAAAGTTTAAAAATTCATCTCTGTAAGCAAATGATCAAAATGGAAGTATTTAAGAACAATAAGAGCACTTCTTATCTATAAGGTAGATGCATTGAAAGAATTCATTACACTTCCCCTCTGGCTTTTGATTTGCTTGAACTTACTCTTTATAATGCAACAGAGGCAGCTTCACCAACCACTGCATTTCACACCAAAACCTGTAATACTTTTTTCAAATTACAATGAATACAGTTTGTTCCAATTTTATGAGTTTTCTTAGTAATATTTGAGCATTCTTTCTGTCAAAAACGTTCCCTTCTTCTCCTCAAGCTGCCACAGGTTACTGTTTCAGGTTGTTTTTTATTATTGCTTCTCCACATCTTTCCTTCTCTGTTCATTCCACTGCTTACATACTGATTTCCTCCAGGACTTCACTGTGGACCCTTCTCCCCCTGCTCAAGGCACTTTTCCTGCATAAATTCACTCCTAGTGGCTCACATTCTAATGGGAAGTATTTTCTTCAATGTGTTTCAGTCATTCTGCATTTCTCTCACGCCATCCAGGGCGTTTCTTCTCCTTACTTTCAGCAGGTCCTCTTACTCTCTGCTTCTAAATGGTGGATTTGTTAAAATTCTGGTTTGGACTCTACGGTTCTCTCAATTCTCTCATTCTCTTAATACTATTATTTCTGCTCAATCTACTTGCCTGAATATGAGCATTCTAAAGCCTAGTTCATTTTCATGATAACAGCAGGAAAATAGGCAACAATTAATAGTGTGGTACCCATGTTTGTTCCTTCTTTCTGTTTTCTCATTTATTGTGGTTTGTCCAAACATATCTATTACTTTCTCAGACAGCACATCTGAAAGCACTGTGCGAACCCCCAACCCCTTTTCTCACTCCTCTAGGGGAATAACGTGTGTCATGTGTTTATTTGTCAGTTGTATAAGTAGCTCCTCAACTTCATTATTCATGACAGTAGAGACTCTGCTATTTTGAACAGGGCCAAGCTCTTAAAAGGGTTAGCAAATAGCACTCGGTAAGTAGTAAATGAGATAAGAAATTTAAAAACTCATATTTTTACTACAGATGAAATATAACTAGAAAATTTGATTAGGAATGAACAGTTTAAAAAGTACTATTCATAATTTTGAGGCTTCTGAGTCTCTCAAACACATTCAGCCTCTGCCTTGGGGATCACACACCATAGCTGCTTATAAACTGATGCTGTGAATTTTGCATCTACCATTCTCCCTGTTGCTTTTAGCCCCATAAAGATTTTCCTAGAAAGATACGCCTGGATGAGGATATCTAGATTAACTAAAATGATATTGCATCTAATCCAAACTAGCCCTAAATGCAAATATATATTGTGCATCTGTTATGATAAAAATTACTAATTTTGTAGAAATAGTATGAGGAATTATCAAACTATATGATGGACATTTTATTTTTTTAAGTAATTACAATAAAAGACACATTGCCATTAATCTCCTTCAAAAACACTTCTCCTTGTTTGGATACACTTATCCCATTGTTCTGCCACACTTTCTGAAGCAGTTCTGGAAATCTTATTTCATATGGGTCTTTACAAGGTTTGATCACAAATATCGGAATGATGTAGCTGAAGGTCATCCAGTGGAAAGGCAGGTTCATGAAAATATCATGTTGTGTTCTCACTTGCCTTATTTGACCGATCTGGTACAATGTGACTGCTGTTTTTTTCCCCAAATCAAAGTGTCAAAGAAAAGTGTATTAATTACTTTTCTGTCACTCAGAGTAAATACTTGCAGTACCCAGTACTTAAAGGGTACAAGGTTTGTTCTGACTCACAGTTGCAGAGGATTCGGTGCACTGTCAGCTGGCTTCAGTGTGGGAAAGCTGCGGCAAAAGGGCCTAGCAGAGGAAGGCCGCTCGCACTGCGGTTCCCAAGGAGCAGAAGGAGAAGGGGAGAGAGGAACACAGGATTGTGCACCCAGTGACCGGCCACGTCACTGTATCCCTAGAATGCTACCCCCAAATCCTCATGCTTTTTCAGAGGTGTTGGCTGGATCTAGAATGTGTGATATTGGAGTCGATTCACGGTGCACGGCAAGGCTGAAGGGCACTAGGATTAAGGGTGTGAGTGCTGTCTGCCCTAAGCAGTCTAGATAAAATAACAGGGGCAGAAAGGCACTGTTAAAGTCTCTTTGCTGCTTTTGCTAACTTGTGGGTGCCAGGAACTGTTCTCCTCTGCGATGGCCCTATGCCAAATCACCCTGCCTTGGAGCCAGCCTATTATGGACTAAAACCACTACATACTGTAAGCTAAGTAAAGCTTTCCCCTTTTAACTGTGGGTATTTGCTCTTTTGTATCAGCAATGAAAAAAGTAACTAAGACAACCCCCTATGTGCTAACAACACATTCACTGGCCCATCATCCAATCCCTTTACAAAAGCATAACTTCTGATCACAAGACTTTTGGGTCTTTCCTGTATTTCCAGGTCTTCTTTGATGTCTGAATGACCTCATAACTCCTATTGTGCATTGCTGAGAAACCAGCATCTTGGGGATGAGAGCAAATTTTAAATATGAACAACCACCTTCCATGGCCCCCAAAAGGCTCATGTCCACCTCACTTTGCAAAGTGCATTTAGTTTATTTCTAAGAGTTGGCAAATTCTTAACAATCCAGCATTGCCAAGAAGCTCAAGTCCAAAAATCTCTTCTGAGATTGAAGATAAACTCTTAACTATAAGCCTCTGGGAGGGTCAAAAAGTTAAACACTCAACATTCAGTGGCACAAGGTAAATATTATCATCCCGGAAGGAACAGGTGAACAGAAAGGAACGATACAAAGCAAGAGTGACATGTTGCATGGCAAGCATGCTGGTCCTTGTGCTTCCACACCTAGCGCCTGGGGCACAGTGTGGTGCTCTGTGCCCCACCCCCACAGCCTCGCTCCTTGCAACCAGACAGTCTCATTCTTGACCTTCCTCTGTTCACTGCCTACAACCTTCCTTAGTAGAGCTTTCCTGTTCCTGATGCCTCCAAATTCTTGGGGTCTCCATCACACCTTTGGCTTTATTGATCACAACTTCATGCAATGTATCTATTTTTCCTGTATTTCCAGGTCTTCTTTGATGTCTGAATGACCTCACAACTCCTATTGTGCATTGCTGAGAAACCAGCAGCTTGGGGATGAGAGCAAATTCTGCTCCTGTTTCCAGAATTAGCCTGTCCCCCTTGGACTGTGGCTACAGCGGTCTCCAAATGCTGCGATGGCTGAAACTGGGGAGACACTTCTCTAGGCAGCTCTGAAATGTGATTCTGGTAATCCTCTCAAGTGAAAGGCTAACACTGAAGGCAACTTAACATTTCCTAAGCAAATAATGCAATCAGAATGAAAATCTTTTTTAAATCTTTAGAAATACTTTAATAATACAGTTAACAATAATTCAGATATTTTAAAATGGTGTATGTTGTGCAAATTTAGAAAAAATAATTATAACAATCACTGAAATATAGAAATTTCTGACTCACTGTATAGTCAGTCAGCAGATCACAATACACAGAGGAAGTGATATTATGTTCATGTATCATTTAGTGTTTTATAGTTGACCTTAGTGAATTTATAACTAAGAAAATATTCAAGAGGTTATTAAAATATGTGTTTGAAAAATATTTTGAAAGTTTGAGTATGACAAAAACTACGAAGTGTTACAATTAAGCTATTATTATTCTTAGATTTTACCTAAGCAAGGAATAAACACTCTAGCATTATACAGGTTTATTTAAAACAAGCAGAAGCTAAAATTCTATTCATAACAAGAAAATGTTCTTTGACAACTTTAATTTGTTTTTAAGATGACTAAAGTAATATGTGTTATTTTGAAGTATACTTTATCTTTTTTTGAAGCATGAAACTCAGAAACAGGAAATAGCAAATGTATTAAGGGCTGGAATATACATAAGTGTTCCTGAAAAGAAATCTACTACATTAAACTTTCTGAATATTAATGTTACTTTTTCGTTGATGTTACAGAAAGCTCAACGAAAATCACTATTTAGGACTTCTCACTATAAGGCAAATGATACAATATCTTTTAGGGTGTAGGTGCACAATTTCCAAATAAATAATTAATACAATATTGTACCACAGAAGTTCTCATCAGGCCTAATGTGCAGTGTATATTGACAGCCACCAAATTGTGTTGTACTAAATGTTATCTGAAATAAAAGGTCTACCCATAACTATTGTTATTGTTACACAAAAGCAAAGTTTTAATAAAAGAAATTATACATGTAAAGGACATCATATACTTAGGAGAACATTGATTTGCAAAAATAAAAATGAAGATAGTATAATATTTTTTATCTCAGGAGCCAATGTGTTTTGAGGTATAGAATTGTTTCCCAGAGCAGCCTTAAAAAATTATCACAGCTTTGGTGGTATACAAGACCAGAAATGTATTCTGGCAGTTCAGAGTTTGCAAAGCCTAAAGTTAAGGCTGTGGCAGGTGCACAATATGAAACAGTTTATGTCTTCTTTCTGCAAGTGTATGGTACTTTTCTAGATAATCCTGCACTTGAGGCCACGTCCTTTTAGTCTGCTTTAGTCATATGAAAAGGTAAGACAAATGCAGAATAGAAAGTCTTTTTAAATGTATAGTTTATAAAAGGCAAAGAGATTGACTTTAATTGGACTGTGAAATGATCTCACAGAAGTTCTGAAGGAGTAGCTGGGTGTGGTGGCTCATATCTGTTATCCTAGCACTGAGGAGTCTGAGGCAGGAGGATCACCGCAAGTTCCAGACCAGCCTGGGCTACAAAGTAAGCTCAAGGCCAGCCTGAACTGCATAGCGAGAACCGACACAAAAAGAAAAAAGAAAAACACAAGGAGTTCTGCAGGAAATAAAATTTACCTGGAGTTTTCAGGAGTTAGCAGAATTTTTAGGTGCACAGAAAACAAAGAGGCCACTGTGAGCAACTGGAATGGAATGATCGAGCGCAGAAATGATCCAGAATAGAGACTGAGCTTGGAAAACAGGAAATGGATCACAGACCACAAATGGGAGACACTGAAGCCTGCAGTCTGTTAGCCACAAAGAGAGCTTTTGGTGGAGAGTCAGAAAATTTACAAATATAGGTTATTGTCTATAAGAGAGGTAAAAAATTAAAATAAAACATTCAATACTCTGGTTTCTCTTCAGATTGCATAAATCTTTCACCTTTTAAAAATAAAACATTCAGTGAAAATATGCAAAGGCACCACACATATGCATTCTTAAACTCCAGCATTCTGAATGTTAAGCTACAATATTCTAACCTGTGACATTCAGCTTGGGAAAGTAAGCTTGAGTCCATGGAAGATAAAACAAGAACGCAGCGGGGTCACAACAAGCGAGCGGACAAACCCAGGTTTGGAATGGACGAGCAACACCGGGGGAAGCCAAGCAAGACGAACCTGTCTTGGCCGGGGGGATATTGACAACACATTGGAAAATAAAATAATGTAACTTAAAATTCTTTCAAATCATGCAGTTTGGACAAAACTGTACATTTAAAATGTTGTTACTATAGAAATTCCAGCCAAAATGTCTTCACTTGTTACAAAAATTCTGTAAGCACTTGGTGTAAAAAGTCATGTAAATAAATCGATTATGAAAATATGTTTTGCCTGTCAAATCTGTAAAATAATTCCTTTCCTAGCCTTGATCTATATCTTTATACATTATTATAGCATTATTAATGTTGCAATTTTCATCTAGTACCACTGGCAAAACTCTAGGAAAAGGCCAAATAAAAAGTTTCATGTAGATTTTCAACTCTGGCATTTAAAATGCCCAAAATATAATCAGTAATTATGTCTTATTTCTGCCAAAATCTAGTAAAAGGAGTCATCTTTAGTTTTTCTTGAGACTCAGTACAAGCTCATGCGGTGGTTAGGCGCTCACCAGTGCTGAGTAAGTGCAGAGTAGTCAGTGCAAGGGTCCAGTCGAAAGTTCAGTCAGCTGTGAATCAATTCCTAACCAAGTCTCTATAGACAAGCCCAGCTATGTTGCCACCAACCAGTGTGCATTACTCTAAGACCCCAGTAAGATAAATTACAGCCTGTTTTATAGTGAGGCATTGCGGTGGATTGACAACTGGTGGTCAGTTTGTAAGCCTCAGCTGAACTTAATAAGCGTGGTGCTGGGTGTGGAAGGCCCACCTGAGGATTGCTGCCGCCAGCATAGAGTCAGAACTGGAGAAGTTACGGCTATCGGGAGCTGAGAAAAGGCTGTTGGGATCTGGTAGAAGTTGTAAAGAGCTGCTGGAGCTTGTCACTGGCTTTCCTGATGCTTTCCTCCTCTGAGGAGCTCAGGACCATTTCGTCACTGAGAATAGCTTCAGTTCACTTTGAGGGAGCTCTGGCCCTCACTCTGAGCACCATGTCCTGGCTCTGGAGGATAATATGGTGCACTGCTCAGTCTCCTGGAGAAGCCTGTCATGTTGGCTTCCCAGATGGAAACTCAGCCATCCTGATCACTGGAGGAGCTCGGGACATCACTGTTGCTGAGGATGGTTGTGGAACTTTTTGGGGAAGATTTGGTTCTTACTTTGAGTGTCACTTTCTGCCTCCAGTGCAGATCCCTCAGCCTACCAGCACAGATCCTCCATCGCACTGGCACAGACTTTCTAGATTCCACCATTGACCTTTGGGTCTTCCCAGCGTAGATTCATGAAACAGGCCTGCATGAGATGTTGTCATGGGCTCTAGGTCTTCAGCTGGACTCATGCAGGACCTTATCATGGGATCCAGGCCCTCATCTGGATTTCTTGGTCTTTAGTGTGTGGACAGATTTCCTGTACTCTCCTGTAATACGATTCTTTGAATGACTATTGTATATAATCTTATAAATTATGTGTCCTGTATTATATTATTCCCCTCGCAAAAATCCCAAACTACAGCAGGCATTAATCTATTCATACATCATGCACTGAAAAATATGAAAAGAAAATATCACTGAGTAAAATAAGTTTAAAAGCAAGAAATTATGTATTTTTCTTCCAATTTCTCTGTAAACACATGAAACTGTTTTCTTGCTGAAACGTTGCATGAAATTGTCCTCCGTCTAGTAAGAACTAAAGAAAATAGAGACAATTAATTAAATTTATTTTTAAAAATTTATTTTAAAAAGTGTAGTTTTACTATGAGAAAGAAAATAATCATTTGGCATTCCTAGACATTTCAAAGCATATTTGCTGATTTTCTCTATGATCTTTTATAAAACTAATTTCTTTTTCATTTATTTTTTCAGACAGGGTCTCGCTATGCAGTTTAGGGAGGCCACAAACTTGCTATGTAGCCCAGGCTGGGTTCTCCTATCTCAGCCTCCCGAATGTGCGTGCGCACCACCAGGTCTGGCTAATTCATCTTTTTAAGTTGAATTTGCATCAACATTCAACTTAAAAGAATTGAGAAAGACCAAATGTAGAGGTAAATAAATATTTCCATTATGATGACATTGGCCTTGAACCATTTAGTCTGGCTCCACATAGCTTCAAACGAGGTGCGGGGCAATGAGGAGAGGAAATCCAACTGAAGAGGAAATCAGATGTGGTGGCGCATTCCTGTAAGCCCAGCACTTGGGAGGCTGGAACAGAAGAATCGTTGAAAGTTTAAGACCAGCCTAGTCTAGAAAGTGGGCTCAAGGCCAGCCTGAACTGCATTGCAGGACCCTGTCTCAAAAAGCAAAATCAACAACAACAAACAAAACAACACAAAAACAACAAAAAATAAAACAAAAAACCCATAAAAAGCAAACAAACAAAAACCCTAAAGAGGAGAAAGCATACAGTAAGATCAGACACAATTCATTCACATCCAGAAAATACTACAGGTTCTCAGCACAACTGCACTGAGCTCATCATATATGCACAAATGATATGCACATATATGATTGGTGCTAACTAAAGCATGAATAGATTTCTATCTGGCTATTGTGTTCTTAATTATTTTGAAAGAGTGTCACCAAAATAGAGCCAGAGAATGTAAATATTTCATGGTATAGCTCTCATTTTTTCCCAAGGGATTAAAAAATAAAAGTTGTCTCTCATTGTTCTGCAAATACCTGTTTTAATGGATGTGAATTCAGTGTGCATAATATTTATTATTCCTCAGGGAAAAGTAGTATAAGAGAAAAATGCCATGCAACAATACCTTCTATTTTTCATCTCATGCAAAGTGATATTTTAGTGTGAGGAATTGAATGATTCTTTTCCATACAAAAATAAAATAGAATTTTAGACCATTTCCACTCAACAAAGCTACCTTCAAATCAATAAAATATGTTTGTGTTATTTTATGGTTAACCCAGGAAATATTACCAACATATATTCTTTCAGGAAAAGTGTTCCTATGGTAAACCTAGCAAGGTGTGTGCCTGTTCTCAGAATGTGTCAAACCTCCTTTCCAGTGCTGTATAGAAACATTCACTCTTGATTGTCACAACATTCTGAGGAAGGAGATATTGGTAAAATTCTTACTTTGAAAATGAAAAAGAGCATCTGATCTTTAAAGAACCTTACCCACAGTCACATAACTAGAAATTACAGAGCTGATTCCATTAATAACAGAGGAGTTTTTACCAAATTAATCCTCTAGCAGAAAACATTACCAACTTATATGCAAATATTTATTAAAAGTCCTACTTAAATGCAGTGAAAAGTGACCACGACCAGCAGATGTTAGCTGCAGATCTGATCTACAGGAACAAACGATCTTCCTTAGCAAGGCTTTTCCTCTAGGGCAGTTCTCTGTTCCCACCCGACAGACAGAAAATAGGCAGTGGCATCTTACGGGCTTGAGGAGGAAGGAATGTAAGACTGAAGTGAAGACCATGAGGGTAACGGACAGTCACAGATTCTGCATATAAATTTCTTTAGAAATTTGGTTCATCCCAGAACTGCCGCAATATTCAAAAATGCTGAGATAGAACACTGTGCAGCAAGTTCTGAAAGGTTTGAACAGATTTCAGCTGCTTCTTAATCCAGCCTGAGTCATGGCAAAATAGAGGAATCTGTTAAATACCTTGAACTTTTCTCTGACATTTTAGGATGGCGGCACCTCATGACTAACATATTTTCCCTAGAAGTAAGCTTGAAACATAGACTTGCTACAAAATATAAAACGTCGTATCCACAAATTCAGTGAACCCTTCCTCACATTTTACCTATACAGAGGAACAATTTTCAGAACACTACACAATTCAGAGTGTTGCATTAAAACATATTATCTAACACAGAATAAAAAAATTACTGAGGATAACAAAAAAGAGAAGACATACCCCACGTCAAAAGGAAAGGTCATCCCCAAACTGAGCTGGTTTTTTAATTAGAATATGGACCATAAATGGATTATAAAGTAAGTTTAAAACTATTGAAACACTTGAAAATAAAGGGAAAAAAATGGACCCTTTGAAAGAAAATTTGAAGAAGCATAAAAGGATATAAAATAGAAAACTGAGAAGTGAAAAATAAAATGTCTGCTATGAAAAATAAAGGAGATCAGAAACAGATTGGGCCCTTTACATGAAAGAAAATTAAAACTTGAATCATATAAATTGATACCACTAAAACAGAGGGGCAGAGAGGGAGAAGAAATGTATCAAGTCCATGTGCGAATCCACGGCACAAATGCACCAATTACTACCTACTGCAGAATGTACAAATAAAATGGGTTTAAATTTAAAGGGAAAAAAGTTTACCCCAATAAGAAAGAAAAAAACAGTTGAGGAGAGAAGATGGGACTAACAATAAGAAACACTTGAAGAAAAACATTCTTGAAATTTTCCAAATTGGGTAAAAAGGAACAGTAACCTGTAGAAATCAAAATGTGGGGCCACTGCTTTCACTACAATAAAACCCTTTGCCACTCTGACTCACCTTCGACAATAACAAAACTGGCAGCTAATGCTTCAGTTTAAGTAGAGTGAAATCCTAGATCCTCCTTAGTTCTTCACAGAGGTTAAAATGCTACAGTGTATAAAGCAGAAGGAAGATAGGAAGTCAGAGAAAGAAGGACAGGAGGAAGAGGAGGAGGAAGGAAAAGAAGAAAACAATCACATGTATGAAAATAAATTACATATGGCTGAGACCAAGAGAGACTCAAGGAGCCTCATTAGTTAGACACCAAATGCCTCGAGCCGGGTTGGGAAGACTCGTGTGTGTAAACTACAAGTCTGAGTCATATGATCGGCTTTAAATTAAGTTCTTTGATTTAGGAATGACATGGACAAATGACGGGCCCTAAAGGATTATGGGGTTTTTCTGCAGAAAGCAGCTGAATTCCTTCATATGGATGCTTTGAAGAAGAGCAGAAGGAGAAGAAACATGTTATTTCTAGGGGTTTGAATGGTCATAGTGAAACAGAATGTTTTCTTTTCCCAAGGGTAAAGCCCAGCCAAAACTGTTGAAACTAAAGGCAGCCTTGCTTCACCACAGACCTTTCTGAGGGATGGCGCCTGTAGCATGCGTTGTCCTGGAGTAAAGTGAGGGCTGTTTCTATGAGGTGTTTCCAGGGAATCAAACTGACCAGCCTGTGTTCCAGCTTGAGGTCTGATGAGAAGCTAAATGGAACATCACTGTTTTACAATCTGCGAACGAAGTAAAACTAGAGAAGTGATCTTGGAGTTGTTTGCATTTCTGAAACATAGGATCAAATTCCAGGAACCTGGAAAATCAAGTGTGACAATAAAACTTAGGCCAATTTTGCTGAGAAGAAAAATCATAGTTTAGATGCCAGACTTTAACAGAGTAAAAATGATGGTGTGATAGCATTTAGTGTGATATCTAGTTTAATAATCACTCTACACAACACATGTAGAGGTTTAGCTAACAAAACTACTATACATAATTAGTATGTACATTAAGTTCTGAAATACGTGTGAATTGTCAAATGATTGTGATAATCAAATTACAATGTCCATCACCTCACATTTGTTTGTTTGTTTGCTTTCCAGTACTGGGGATTGAACTCAGGACTTTGTACTCACTAGGCAGGCACTTATTCCACTGAGCTATATTCCCCAGCCCTCACCTCTCATTTGTGTATGTGTGGTAAGAAGGAAATTACATTCACCACTCGGGAGACTGAGGCAGGAGGATCATTGCAAGTTCAAGACCAGCCTGGGCTACAAAATGAGCTCAAGGCCTGAAGTGTATAATGAGACCATGTCTCAAAAAATGACAACCTTTGATTAACATTTCTCCATCTCTTTCATTTCCAAACTGTTGGTAACTACATTTGTACTATTGCTATGCACTTGCACAGGAGGTTGTGGGGAATAAAGGACATAAAGAGATGTTTGATGCTTTTCATCTTAGTTGTGTGGATGTTACTGTGGGTGTACAAATGTCTGACTCCATCGAACTATATATATTCAAAATGTGGCTTTTGTAAAACTGTTATGCCTTGACAAAATCACATAAAGTAGGAATGGCATCAGGAAAAGTTATCTTGCTTCTGTCTATATTTTTTGTATGTTTATTGGACCTCAATATTTTGAAAGAGATAATGTAATTATACCAGCTTACTCTTAGTTATTGTACTTTGAAGAGTTTCTGTAAGACACAATTTACCTAAACTAAACTGTATGTGGAGCATTCTCAAAGACGGAATGGGAACACAACTCTGGCTGAAGTGCGGTGAGAAACACACCCAGAATGCGAACCTTGCTGTTTTTAGAGAATGACGGCATCAGAACGTTAACTGTGAAGGGCAATATTCCAGGGAAAGGATTTATGAGTGAGGAGTTGGAAAGAAAATCTATCTCTCATTTTTTATTTCTCTAATCTCCTACAAGAAAAATAAGATGGGTGTGAAACTGATCGGTTGGCCTGATTTTTGTCATAACTCTGCTAGTGCAATATTCTACCAAGAAAATTCTTCCAGTGCAGCCAAGAAAATCTCTGTATATTAATAGACAAAAAGTAAAATATAATTACAGTAATCCTCCTTTGTCTAATAATATTAAAATATAAGTAGGTAGCTGAAATTAAATTGTTTATACTGCAAGTGACTAGTCCAGGAATAACGCTAACTTGGATAGCGTTTGAGGGTTTTCTGACGACCTGGCATCATGTATTTTATTACCATCGTTTTCAGTCTCACTTGCCATGTGAGTTGTGTTAGGAGGAAGGTATGTGAATACTCTCAGCACGAGAGCACGTGATAGTATAAAAAATGAGAACTACTTTAAATTAAAACACTGTTTGGTAGTTCATATGACTCACTAGACAAATGAATATAAAACTGTCTTATAAAGCTTGGTTTTGATACAAAGTAAATTTTATCCTGAATTTATTGTAAGAGGCTTAGACAAAGAAAATAGATTTTTTTCCACCAGTAAAGATGCAAACATTCTGGTAGACAAATGGAGCATAATACATCCTTGTAAATGCAATGACCTGTTACCTTTTGCACACCCCTTCCTCCAGCGCTAGGGCCTGGCCATCCGGGGCACCAGCCACAAAAGGGCATAAAAACACACACACTCACACACACACATGCACAAACAATATTTCCCCCAGGATGAAGCTGTTTCTGAAATACCCAAAATAAAATATTAACTTAATAATTTTGAAACTTAAACGTATAGCAAATCTAAAGGAAGTCCAGCAAGAGACAAAATTTAACTTGGAATTTTAATGAGCGTGAGAAATGGCGATGTATGCTGTCAGAAGCACCTGCTGCAGTAGAACTGAAGAGATTGTGCTGCGAGACAGCAGTGTGAGATCTCCTAAGCTACAGGATCAGAGCAGAGAGCGTGAAATCCTCCCAAACGATTTATTTAAACCCCACGAGCATCAGAAAATAGGTATTGATTTGACAGTTTCTCAACAAAGTAATTATTCAGTGCTTATACATGCCAAGAACAGTTACCAGTGCTGGCCTGAAATAGAGGGTTCATACTCAAGCTTTACATGTCCTGCATTCCACTGAGTAGGACAAGAGAATCAACAGTGTACAAGGGGATCAGCAGATGAGTAAACGTGTGCGTGTCACAGAATGCATCTAGGGAAGTGCTGTAAGGACGCCTGGCAGAATATGAAGACACAGCACGAGACAGGCCGAGAAGCTCCCTTCGGGAGAGTGGCTCTGAGAGGAGATGCCGCGGGTGTGTGAGCGAGAGTGTGGTCCCTGGGCGGGGGGTGACTGAGTGAATGGCAGATGCTAAGGCGGCAATGGAGACCTTTTCAAAACTGCGCCGCGGGCACAGTGTGTAGGGTTCCACTCCATAAAGAATATGCTTGATGATGAAATACGAGGGAAAATGATGTCTAGTAGATCACATAGCTCCTTCTATTCTGAACACAGCACTGCAAGTATTATTCCAAATTGCTGGGAAAAAACTAGCGTATTTGGTGACTGTGTGTGGAGATCATGAACAAATTTACGTCTTAAAACGATCACTAGTTACAATTGAATAAACAACAAATAATCACGAGAAGTGTATGTCATTACTCCACATATACAAGGAGGTCGGTGGTAAAAACATTCGACATCTAAACTGAAAACAGATAGAGCAGGATATGATACCGGGCTGCACATGGAATATGGGGGAAAAGAAGAAGCATGGCTGGCTACAAGTTTTTGACTGGAGAAAGATAATCATCATAAATACCAACTAGATATACACCAGAAGAAACAGGTTTGGAAGATTTGAAGTTTGGTTTGGAAAACTTGGGTTGTGAGTTGCTTATAGAAGTTCAAAGGAGATAAAAAGGACTTATTTGAGCTATAAGTCTGGCTATCATCAGAATAGATCTCAGGCGATGCTCCCCAAGGAGCTTCACCCTCACCGTAGTGCTCATCTCATAGCCACCAACTCAGGAAGTGTGCAACGTTATTACAACCTTGCTGCCTCTCTTGTACATTATATCACAAGCCACATGATCTGGTAGGAGCATATCCACAAGTGTACTCACTGATTATTACAAGGAAAATCTCTATCAAGTGACAACAATTTCCCACGTCTTTCACAAAACCATGCGCATAAATAATCACCCACGATAGTTCTGGAAGCTTTAAAATGTCAGATTTCTAAGCTTCAACAGCGAAATTTAACGTTAGCTGGTGGGAAAACAGGACACGCAGTGATAAAATTAAGTATCTCTCGAGAGAATACTTTTAAAATCTGTCTTGAATCAAGAATAAGAACATTAGAAAGATGCACGACAAGCCATGTCATGTGTTAAATGCCTTGTGTCTGGCATTGCGTTATTCAAATTACACACGTGAAAATCCAGGGCATACAAGAGATTTTAAGAACTATTCCTCCAACCCTCTGGATTTTTGAAAAACATTCAATGTAAAATTACCAGCGATTTAATCTCCATCTCACATTCTAACCTTAGCTTCCATTATTTCTGTTTGTACTGAACTTCACAGCAGTGTTCTTTCTCCTTTTCTTTCGGCCTGAAGCACAGATAAATCCTCTGCTCCGTGTACCGGGTCCACATGTGGGAAGGCCTCATGAGGGATATTACACTAAATTAAAACAGATAAAAAAACATGACATTGTATTCGTACCAAGCTGTTTTTGTTCTGCTGCTAGCAAGTTTATTAAATGTTGAATTGTAATATTAAAAACAGGCATTTGAAGCCAATTATTCAATTACACTTATCTTGGGAAATCTCAAGAAAATACATTCATTGTCTTTTAAAATTCAGCTGATTATGAAGAAAAGACTTCAAAATAGACTAAAATCTCCAAATATCTCTTGTTTTTGAAACTTTAGCTATGTGTGTTCATATACTTCATTTAATGCCTAATAAAATGTGTAGAACTACTTGCAAGAACAATTTCATATAAGTTTGCTCATCATGTGTCATTTAGTGTAATGGAGGACCTCGGCAGATATCTTGGAAAAAAAGGCTTGTGTCAGCTCATGGTTCTGGAACTTGCACGCTGTTATCAGGTAACCTCCTTGGGTCTTTGGCAAGGACGGCGCACCACAGCAAGGTGGGACACAGGACACAGCAAGCTACTTGAATGACTAGACAAAAACCAGAGTGTCTTGGTTACTTTTCTCTCGTTGCTGAGACAAAATACCCAATGCCTAAAATGAAGGAAGGAAAGGTTTATTTAGCTTACAGTTTGTGGAGGTTTCAGTCCATACTTGGCTGGTTCTGAGGCAGAGTGGCACATGGCAGAGGGCAAATGTTCATGGCAGCAGAGCACAGCAAAAACCACAAGAGCAAAAGGGAGAATTGGCTGCAAGCAGCCTCTTTTTCTCCCTTACCCTGTAAACAGGCTACCCCCACCCAGGGGGCGTGTAGCTCTCACACAATCTCCAGGCCCTCCTCTTCCACAGGCTCAGTATGGGTGCAAAGTAAGCACCCTGGCTTCCTGCTGAGTCACTCAGCCAAACCTCTAGACTCCCCAAGTTGACACAATGTATAAACCATAACAGAGAGAGAGAGAGAAAGAGAGAGAGAGTGAAAAGCAGAGGAAGTAGTTGTTCAGGGCTTTCACAGGCCTGCTCCCACACACCAGTCTCTGTCTTTGCAACATTGCACTATTTCTCTGTGCTACTTCCCTAAGCAAAAGCCTGCAGTCCAGGAGGATACTCTGGAGGATACTCCTACACACCCAGCAACAATAGACAGACATTTGAAACAAAGCCAAGGTAAATAAAAGAAGGCAGGATGTAGTAAAGACAGTGATCAGAATGTTAAATGTATGCCATTAATTCCAATGTGCTTGTTACATGAATGTAGCAGGTTTAGAGCTAGCTTTGCAGCAGCCAGTGCAATCAAGAGAATGTTATCACTTTGTTTATTTATAGTGTACTTAAGATAAAAGCAAACCAGATGTTCCCAATAAGAATAACTACTCATGATACTGAGATGAAAAAGAAATTTCTCCAAAGAACCCTTCAAGAGAACCCTGAATAATACAGTAAACATTTCCAAGCACATTGTTATAATAAGTTGTGCGGTGCATTTTGAAGGCCTACTTCTGGCAAAGTAGCTGAATGGCATAAAGCCAAAGAAATTCAGCAAGTGTGATTGTTAAGGGGACTAAAGCAGTACAAAAAATAACCTTCTATATATTTTCTCTTAATTGAGTTCTAAATTTACTCCTCATATGACAGCAGTGTGGAACAGCGGAATCACCATGAAGTAACATCTGTGCCTCAGGAAAGACATGGAGCTGTGGAGGGGACTTCTTAATATGCATTCTACTAACCTACCCAAAGAATGCAAGGGCTACTATTGACATAACCGGGAATATTGCTGGTTGCATGAGGCCCTCAAAATTACCATAGCTAGCAGGAAGACAGCCCGCCTTCATTCCTGTGGGCAGTACATGTTTGCCTACAATATGAACATTTACTTTGCTTAGGAGTGGAGGAAATTTCCCCTTGAGAAGAAATCGTGTTTTCGTTCACTTAGTATTTCTGCCATCATTACAAATATTAATTTTTCATTATTTTCTATATGCATGCTTCCAAGTTGATGATTTTGGTAATGTGTAATGTTTCAGAAGTTTTGTACAAATGGACCATTTAAAAAGTAAATATTTTAAAATTTATTAAGTCATCAACATGGACATATTTTTGTACCAATTTTATTTCCAAATTCAATGATTCTTATTGTGGGCTCCTCAAGGAAAATGAATAGACATTGGAAGAAACACTGTAAGCATATATCATAAAAATATATTTATTACAGTTAAAATTTCACAAGCATGAGCATATTTTTAAAATTATGAATATATGTAGTAGCCTTTTCTTGTTACTTTTTAAAGTTATTTTGTAGCACATGGTGAACACAGTCATTGTGGGTAGTGGATAGAGGGTCTCTACATCCCTGTCCCTCTATGCCTTACCCCTCCATCTCTTGGTTCCTTTCTAATTTGCAAAAGAACTATCTACCTATTTTCTGCCATTTTCCTTTTATCTTACGCTCTGAATTACTTGTACTTTGAGCACCTTGTGTAAGAGAAACCATATAATATGGAAACTTGTCTGTCAGATTTATTTCACCGATAGCGATGGACTCAGGTATGTCCCTTTCCCTACACATGACGTCTTCTGTACAGCAGAGCAGCACTCCACGATGCATATGCACCACATTCCCTTATCCATCATCTGCTGATGGACATACAGGCTGCTCCCAAGATTTAACTTGCACGTAATGTGCTGTTATTAATGTGAGTGTATGTGTATCGTGGTAATATGATATCTTTGAGGAAGACACCCAGAAGTGTAACCCCTGGAAGGAATAGAATTTCTATATGAAGTTTTCAGAGGAAACTTCATCCTGGTTTCCACAGTGATTATATTATTTTACATTTCCATCGGCAATGTAGAAGTATGCTTTTCTCCTTGAAATCTTGCCAACATTTTCCATTTGATTTCTTGTTGATAGTCCTTCTGTATGGAGTAAGATGGTATCTCAGTACTGTTTTAATTTGCATTTCTTTGATGGTCAGATATATTGAACATTTTTATGTGTTTAATGGCCATTTGTACTTCTTCTGAGAAGTATTTATTTATGTCATTAGCTCAATTTTATTGAGCTTTTATTCTAAGAGGACTAATTTTTTTTGAGTTCTTTATATATTACATATTATTAACCCCTCTGTCCAAGGTGTAGGTAGCAATATATTTTTCCTGTCCTGTAAGTTATCTCTTCACCTGGTGGGTTGTGTTCTTTGCTTTGCAGATGGTTTTTAACTTGATGCTATCCTATTTGTTGATTCTTGATATTATTTCTTGACAATTGGGGTTTTCTTCAGAAAGTCCTTGCCTATGGGCTAAGTCTTTAAGACTCTTCCTATCTTATCTTCCAGTAGGTTGTGTATCTCTTCTAACCAATTTAGTTTAGTATACTATGAGAGATATGGGTCTAATTTCAGTCTTCTGCATATAGTCAGCCAGATTTCCCACTCCATGTACTAAAGATTCTATCTTCTCTCTAGAATATTTATTAAACTTTTGTCAATGACCAGGTAGAAAAATGTGCCAAGGGTTATTCTGTATCCTGCATTCTGTTGCATTGGCCCATATGCCTGTCTTTGCACCAACACCACTGCTACTTTTATTGCTTTAGTTTTGCAAGATTACTAGAAGTAAGGAACTGTGAAGCCTCCTGCTTTGCTCCTTTTAGTTCCACATAAACTTGGGAAACTTTTCCTCAAGTTCTGTGAGGAACGTTGTTGATATTTTAAATGAGAGGGCATTAAATCTACATATCAGCTCTGACAGTAGGACCATTTTGATCATGTTGCTTTGCCTATCCAAGCACAGGGGATGTCTTCCCATTGTCTAACATCTGCTTCACTGTCCTTTTTAAGAGCACCATGGTTTTTATTATACATGTCTTTTGCTTGCTTAGTTAATTTCTCTATACTCAACTTTTCTTGCTGTTACTGAAAGTAGTACCTTCCCACATTCTTTTCAGGTGGTTTGGTTACTGGGGCATAAGAACGCTACTGATTTTTAAGTGTGGATTTTGTATATTTGTGTTACTAAATTTAGTTATTAATTCTAGGATTTTTTCTGGTGGATTTTCTTTTCCTCTAAGTAAAAAGATCATGTCATCTGAAAATAATGAAAATATGACGGTTTTTCAAATCTACATCTCTTTGTTTCTGTTTTTTGCTGACTGCCCTGGCTAATATTTCCAGTGTTATATGGAATGAAGTGGTGATAGTAGACACTTATCTTGTTATAATTTCATATAGAAACCTTTCAGCTTTTCTCATGTAATATTTTGTTTGCCATTTGTTTGTGATGAATGGCTTCTGTCCAGTTGATATGAGATATTTCTGTACATATTTTCTTTAGTATTTTTATCCTGAATGGATCTTGGATTGTTTCAAAAGCTTTTCCTATATCTCTTCGATGATCACGTTATTTTTGTCTTTGATTCTGTTTATGTGATTGATTAAATTTATTGATCTGTGTATATTGCTCCATCCTGGCAGCACTTAGATGAAGCCTACTTTTTCATGCTGTATGATCTTTGTGATGATCTGTTGCATTCTGTTTGCAAGTATCTTTCTGAGGATTTTTGGACCTATTTTCATTAAAGACACTTCTCTATTCTGGGGCATCCTCATCTGGTTTGTGAATCAGAGATGTGAATCAGAGAAATGTTCACTTCCCAGAATTTCTTCAAGATTCTCCAATTTATTGCAGTATAATTTTTCATATTAGTTGCTAGTGATTGGATTTCAGCAGTGTATTGTGATTTCTCTTTTTTCATTTTTAATTCAGTTAATGTGGGTCTTTTCTCTTTTAATAAATTTCTCTAAGGAGATGTCTATTTTGGTTATTATTTTAAGAAACAAACACTTTCATTCATTGATTCCATTTTTTTTTTTAGTTTTAATTTCATTAAATTCTGTGCTGATCTTTATGACCTCTCTCTTTTTTTCTTAGGTTTGGGTTTAGTTTATTCCTGTTCTTGTAGTTTCCTAAAGTTCATCTTATATTATTTGAGCTCACTCCTAATCACTATCTCTTCCTATTCCTGCAATTGTTATGTAGTGACTTTTATTCCTCTCCTGATCATTTTTAGCTTGAAATTTACTTTGAGAATAAAACTGATACCCTTGCTTGCTTTGGGTTGTATGGTGCATGGAATAATGGTTTCCAGCCCTTTGAGTTTTAGTGTATGAATTTCTTTTTGGATCAGCTTAGTTTCTGGAATACAATAGGTTTTTGGATTCTGTTTTTTGATCCTGGCCTGCCAATCTGTACATTTTAACTGTAGAGTGGAAGCCATTCACTTTGTCGATTATTACTGAAAGTTACTGACCTATTCCTCTCCTTGATTTCTTTTCCTGTGGTTGATGTTTTATTTTTCCTCTTTGGTTTCACTATTCATCCCGCTGGATGTGCTCATTTCATCCACCTTTCTGGCTCTGGTGGTTATGGTATCTCTGCTTAGGGTATTCCCGAGTGGTATTTGGAATGTTAGCTTGGTGTTAACATATCTCTTAAGATTCTCTTTATCCCTGAATGTGCTTCCTTTCCCCATCGATTATGAAAGTTAACTTTGTAGAATATATTAACCTGGTTTGGAAATTGTTTTCTTTTAATGCTTGAAGTGCTGCCCTTGAAGCTCCCTGACCTTTACAGTTCATATTGAGAAATCTGCTGTAATCACACCGATTTCACTTTCATTTGTCCTGTTTTGCTTTTTTTCTGACAGCTTTTTATTCTCTCTTTGTGGAAAACTTGGGATTCTAACCCTGTGCCAGGAGAGTTTCTTCTTTTCACCACAGTTACTTGGAGTTAGAACCTTGTTTTCCTGCATGTGGAATGCTTGTCTCATGCTTGAAAAGATTTTTGCTATGATTTTTGTGAATAGTTAATTTACCCCATGTGTTCTGCCTTCTCATTTCTCTGTAATTCCAGTTAGCCTTGGGCTCGTCTTCTCAGCATCACCTGGTAGGTTCCGGATCAAACTTCCTGGTTTTCTTTTCACTTTAAAGACTCTGAGTGAATCATGAGGAATTTCCGCTTTCCTTGATTTCTGAAACCCTGACTTCTCATTACGCTTTTCTGCCCTTCATAAGTTATAGAAAATTCTTTATCTCTGAGATTTTTCATTTGCACCATTCCACGAAGTCTGTCTTTGCTTAGCTTCCTGTTCATCATTTGAATCATTTTTGTCAGCTCTTCCAGTTTTTGAAAATGTTGCTATGTCATGTTTGTTAGTTTTTATCACAGTTCCACCGTCCTTTGGATATGAGTTGAACTCGCTTAGTTTTTCCTTGCTCTGTAGTGATTTCTGTCAGCTTGGCTGCCTGGAGTTTGCTTTCCTTTTCACCGGTGCAAGACAAGACATTGGCTCTATGGCTGCTCTGGGTTTGGAGAGGTGGCATATAGTGATACAGGAGTGGTCGGTTTCCACTTCGCGCCCTCTAAACAGGAAATTTTAGTGCAGGTGGATTTTCTTTTTATTTATATTCTAATACCAGAAGTTATCTTTCACCTCCACCTAAGAGTAATTGATCTGCTTCAGACACTCATGCTGGCTGCCACCCCTGTTTGGTCATTTTTTCTCTTCCCTTTCTTTGTTACTCCTGTAGACTCCGTGGTGTAACTGAGTTTGGACCTATTTAAGTGTCAAAAATGTTGTGCACAAGCTGAAATAAAATGTTTTTTCATGTGTTCAGTGTGGCTTAATTATAAAATCTGTATTATGTGGAAGAGGTAACTGCAAATCAACTTAGTAGTAATAGCCCATGCCCAGGACACTCATGCGGAAGCCAAGAGCACCCAGAAGCTGTGGGTCCCCCTCACGTCCACACCAGCCCCAGGCCCATAAGACTCTCATAGCAGACAGGAGCACAGAGGTACTCGTGACTTGACCTGCCCCTGCTGTGCTGGGCCCTGGCCCCATATGAGCAGGATGGGAGGCATGTTCTTAGACACCTTGAGCATCCCACATCCCCTGTGTGATTCGTATGGGAGGCAAGAAGAGAGTGGATAAATTACAAAATATTAGTCACCCACCTCCTGGGTTCTCCACAGTACAGGATGGCAGAAGTGAAAACCAGTAGACTGATCTCATTGTACATGAGACGAATACCACACCCAGGAGGAATATTTCACTGCAGGAGTAAAGCGTTATCCTATGACAGGTCCCACATGAGAGACTGCCTAGGGAAACAGGCTGAGAGAAGGGGAGATGTAGGGACCTAAGAGGACACCTGCTTGGCTCAGTCTCAGACCAGGCAGATCCCAGGCCTGCATACCGTGGGAAGTGGCCAGTGTTTGATGGGTACAGTATTCAAAAGGCCTGGACCCTAGGGAGATGGTGTTTAGTCACGCTGCATGGTTGAGCTCTTATGCTGCTGCTGACCACATCCAGCAAAACTTACTCGTCTGAATTACCATAAGTCAATATCTGGGTATCTGAAATCTCTTTACTAAAATCAAAGGCCTCTTTGCTCTGGTTAAAAGCAGTTCAGGAGAGATTCTCAGGAATTTTCAGTATGAAGCTGATACTGAGACCAGTATTATCTCTGATGCAAGTGTGGTGTCAGTAAGTTTCGTTTGCATGCCAATATCTGGATGGAGTGAGGGTCATGCAGAACCCTGCAGTGCACTCCTGAAGAACCGGACACTGGGCTGGACAGGTCACACACCTCGGCACAAAAACAATGAAAGCCAAAAATAGAAACATGGGAAACAAGGCAATAAAACGCTTTCACAAACTCCCAACTCCGGCAAAACCAATTCCAGGGGGTGCAAGGGAAAGAAAATCATAAACTACTGAGCAGAAAGTTCTTACAGGATATCTGCGGAGATAAAATAGTTCAATAAGTTGCTTGAAGAATTTCACGATGATGTAACTAGTCAGATAATGCTCTAGTTAAGAAAATCATCAGCTAGAGATAATACTCATAAAAACCTAGTAGAGATAAATAAGAAATGCAAAGCATGAATATTATTATCCATATTCTGCATATTATTATGCAGAATAAAAATGAATGAAAGTCCATGAAACAGCAGCAAATAGCAATTCAGAAAATTAATACAATTGAAAGTGTGGTTCACAGAAGGGGCCAGTGTGAAGTCAGACTGTTGGCTCTAGGAGACAGGGCAGTGAGCAACGATCAAATAATGAGATGCCTTAAAAACAAAAACAGAATATGAAAAACGGAATCAGGCAAAAGGATAAAAAGAAGACAAATATGAGAATATTGGAATTAATAAAAATTAGAAGATAATATGCAGGGTATGAAAATTTCTTTCGAGAAAAAATAGCAGAAGAATTTACAACTGTAGAAACAGAAGCTAAAATGCAGAAAAGTGAGTCATATAGAACCCAAAGAGCCATGTTCAGGAAAACAAAATTCACACTAAGTAATAATTAAAATAGCAGAGAAAACCAGAGCAGATTCCTAAAGGCTGCTAGAGAACAGCAGTGAATCACCTAAAAAGGAAAAGCCATCAGAAATCCAACAGGCTTCGCAACACAAAATTTCAAGTCAAGATGAGTTTGCAATGAAATGCTTCAATCTCCAAATGAAAACAATTTCCAACCCAGAATGTAGTATCCTGCAAAACTATCTTTCACAATTGGTGGAGAAGATCTTTTCATGATAAAGAGAACTAAAAGAAGTTAATGACCCGCAAACCAAGACTCAAAAAAAATTATCAAGCATATTCTAGAATGAGAAAATGAAGGCAGTAGTGCCGAACAGTCTAGTTCAGTGGGGGAAACATGGCTGGCCATTAAGTAGGAGAGAAAGGAAGCAGAAGAGCAGCAGGAAAGCAATACAATGGCAGGCATGAGTCAATATACGTCAATTATAAACGTCAATGTAAATGGACTGCATTCACCAATCAAAAGTTGGAGATTAGCACAATGGATCAAGAAATAAAATCCTGTGGTATAGTATACTCAAGAAATACATTTAACACAAAATGAAAATCACAGACTAATAATGAAAAGATGAAATGCAGTATATTCTATACAATGGGATCTCTGAAAACGAGGAAGAGTAGTAAGCCTAATTTTAGCCAAAGTAAACTTCAATATAAAGTTGATCAAAAGAGGCAAAGAAGGAAATTATATATTGATTCAACATAATCATTCAATAAAGAGAAAATTTTTAAATGTGTACGTTAATTTGTTTCATTTCTGTTAGTACTTTCTCATAGGTGCAAATAAAGGTTTTTGCTAGTATCTCTTGCTTCTTTATAAGAAAGAATGTTTTTGTTGATGTGTTTGAAGATAACAATACACAGTGAATTATCAACTATAATACTCTAAATTAATTTGTGATCAAACTTTGCTTTATTTTTTTCATTAAATAAAGTGAAAAACACACAATTTAAATAAATGAAAAAATAGGAAATGTATAACCTGAACATGAACTTTAAAAATTTCACCATGCATTTATTCGTTTGTCTTTGTTATCCCCTTGTGATATCTTGTAAGATAACAGAATCTTAAGCCCAGTGAAAAATAATAAATTCCAATTAATTGTAGGAGGAAAAATGAATGCTTTCTAAGTATATTTATTTTCTATTGTTCTATTTTCCTAAATCTTTGAATATGTATTTTGTTAGATTTATTAAGTTATTTGTGTTTTTTTCTCACTTTTATCTTTCATGAAAAAATTAGGATATTTTCTAAACATCTAATAATGGTTTAAGAGACTTTTGAGAATATACATTTAAATGTGGAAGCCATTTGGATACTGAGGGTTATGGGTTCTCATATTTATACAAATATATTTTTAAGCCATTGGTGGTAAATGCAAACAACACCATCATTTTTCCTTTTTTGCCAAATAAATAGACAAAGTTGATTGTGAGAAATGTTGAAAGTTAATTACTTTTGAAGAAATACTTTGGTCATTGAGTGTCCATTAATCCTTGACAATCCATGTCAATTTATGGCTGTATGCTGTAACTTTAAGATAGCATTAGGAAAAACACAATTGTATAAACTGGCAATGAATTCATAAGAGTAAATTTTATGCTAATTGAAGTTGAGGCTAAGTCAGGTAGAAATTAATTGTGTCTTTTTTAATTCCTGGCCTTTTAAACGTGAAAATTGAATAGGAAGGGAAACTTCAAATCATGCTAATGAAAGCTATATATATGAAAGTGACAAGAAAAACATAAAACCTGTCCTCTTCTAAAAGAAAACCTATCAAAACGGACTGAAAGAAGAGAACAGTTTTTAAAAGGTGATGGTTTAGGACAAAATTTAACTATTCTCCTGTGTAGCTATTAAAAGATAAGCCAATTCAAGAAGAAAACAATGTTTAAGGCTCATGATTTGTATGACTAAAGGATTTCAAACACTGTAAAATTTATAGGTCAAATGTGTATTAGAAAGAATTTGTCTTTGTAGGTATTATTTTTTAAAAACTTCATTCTTGCTACACTGCCGGTGTTATACTGTATATCGAGATGCCCTCACGAGTGGGGCTGTCAGATGAAAACTGGCCCAGGGGCAGCTGCATCTAACTTGCTCTTAGAAGGAGGCCGGAAAGGTGACTTGCTGGCGGGCGTGACCTGGGCGCCTCTCCCTGCTGCTTCTCACCACTCCCTGCTTCCTGGCCGCCAAAACACGGACAGCTTCCTTCCGTGCGGTGACGCCAGCCATTCACTGCCTGACCCTTCTAAACAATGAGCCCAAACAAGCCTTATGTCCTTCACACTGCAGGTGTCCACATTCTGCCTCAGCAACAAAAAAAGCAACTAAGACGCTCAGTGCCTTCAGGCTCTTGGTCCAGGCCGCTTTCCGCCTCGCCAGCTGAGCAGCTCGCACCGCGAGTGTGCTCCACTACATCCAGCTAGGGTACAATTTTGTATTTGTTCTCTCATTTTATGTAATTCAAAATATAAAAGGGAAATCTCATTTGATAAAATTCTAGAGCATTTAAAATCCCTAATCTGTTTGTGCTCTAGTAGTTTAGCATGAGCTAGTCTGATGCGTACCAGTAATAACAGAGAAAGATGTGAGCACGGTGCGACTGAAAGTGACTGGGATTTATGTTAAATCCCTACATCACTTTTGGAAGTACGAGCATTTGCACAATACTTCCTGTGCATAATATAACAGATATTTGCATTTTCTTATGTCCATTTCAATCTGCTTTCCGCAGTACTGTAGTTTTCATTGTGAAGTTATTTCACTTCCTTGTTTAGTTAAATTCCTACATATTTTGAAAGAAACTAAAAGAACAACACCGTGTATGGCCAGTTTTCACCTGAAAACTCCAGTTGAGCGTAAGACTGACCTGGGCAGGAAACAATGACTTGCCAGAAATATCCGAGAAAACACCAGGTCTCTCTTTGGAGGGAAGAAAAAGGTCAAAGTTAGACTCATGCTAGAGGGAGGCATCTCAGAATATACTCGCTTTTTCAGATGAAAATGCTGATGAGAGAAAAGGTAGGTGGGTTCGTACCATGGTACAGCATGGCCCCTTTTCATAGCAGTTCTAGATTAAGGTAAAATAACTAGAAATTACTCCAGTTACTCAGCTGATTAATAGAGGAATGGGAGAAAGTCTCCAGAGGAAGGTAGAGGCATTTGTAACCTCGCAGCATTCTTTTTTTTTTTTTTTTTCAGTACTGGGGATCGAACTCGTTTGCAGCGTTCTTACATACACTGTCACGCTGTGTGATTATGCAGTCGCTAGGAATACACAAAGACAAAATCTAAAAGCAACGCTCAACAATGAATAAAACAAACAAAAGACAACATTACTAATCCACATATTGGAAGTATGTAACAAAATTTTAAACTAGCTTTGATGTATATATTTTTAAAAATCAAAAGTAAAAGAAAGTGTTGTATTAGTATCATTAGTAAATAAAATATTTATATGAACAATCAAACGATCACTTTTTGAGGTACAAAATCAGGTGAATATAATTAAGGGCATGTGAGGCAGGTACCAGAGAGCTAATTAATGAAGATGTACAGCACAGACTACAGAATAGACAACCCAAAATTCACTTAAAGGAAAGTATATTCTCAACATAGAAACTTTTAATAGGAGAGATTTAGGTGGGTTTCAGACACCTATGATGTTTTGGAATATTATAAAATGCAAGGGAGGAAAAAGGTTTTCTTTCCTTATTTTTTACAATTCTTACTTGTAATTTATCCCTGATATAAATGAGAGATAAAAATCAGAAAAATACAGTTTTTGTCTATGTATGCTAAGAACTACCTTGGGCAAGTAAGAAAATCTCTAAGAGGTGTCTTTGCAGTGAGAATTAAATGTCGTCTTTTGCTACAAAACTTGAAAAAAGGACGTGGGAGAAAGTGGTGGTAGAGGTGATCAAGAAAAGCTGATAAACAAGAGCCAAGTATTTCGTGCCCACTGAAGTCAGTGCCTTCTTCACTGATAAAATTCACTGGGTTCCTCCCCTTTTCTTTGCTGGCACAGAGAGGAAATGCCCTTACAATTGGAGATATCATTATAAATATTAATTTCTCTCACAAAACAGTAACTTTTACCCCAGATTTGAGAGCTTCTCTTAGGTCTTCAGTGTCTTAAAATAATCGACTAAACAAATCATTTTGCAAGGCATCATATTTTGGGTGTTACATACTTGATCCCTTACAGTACAAAGAAAATCAAACAAAAGCACTTTTGAAAATAAATGATTGCAAATGTTCCCAAGATGTGGAAAGCCATTAACAGATAGGTGAAAATGTACTAAAATGAGAAGCAAAAGAAATATGAACAAAACCACCAGTGGGTACAATAATAGTAAATAAATCACTCAAAAAATGAAATAAAAATCAATCACAGAGAGTAAAACACGTGAAATTTGAGTTAAAGGCAAGAATTTAATTGAAATTACAGTAAGTGAGCTTTCTTCTCCTGTTTCATTATCATGCATTTAAGGTACTACCTTTTTAAAAAATTTCTAAATTCAACTGTTAGTAAAACATTCTCAGTATTTAGTTGGACATTAGTTGACATATTATTTCAATATGCAAATTAAAGAATGCATCTCCGAGTTCTAATATATATGTAACAGACAATGTTAGGTTCAGAAAATAATACCCCAAAGTTTAGCTCTTTGGCAAACCGGCTGCTTTGCACTACAAAGCGCTAAGTTCTCACTGACCTTCTCCCATTCTGCCGTTCCCCTTTCCCCTGTTGTGGTGCACCGGGGGCTTTCTCTGAAATCCCTCTTTTTGTAAGGCCAGATTCCCCAGAGCAAATCCATTGTGGTTCTCTTCTCCATGTAACTCACCAGCAGGTGAAGTTGATTTATATCCCAAAGAAAACTTGACAACAGACCAAGAGCACAGATATTCTAAAGAATTCAGAGCTTCTCAAAACTATTATTCCTTTAAAATTATCTACCTTCTTCTCACCTCACTCTTCTCTGTGGGGTGGGGTGTAGTAGTCTGAGAGTCTCATTGGATTACTGGCATTTTCTTTTCTGTGATTTCCCCATTCATGTGCTTTTTGCTTGTTAGTGTAGTGTCAGTCTAGTTCTGAAGCCTCAACTGAACGTCCAGAAGGTGGAGAGAGGTTTCTCCCCACTGCTTGGCGTAATAATTTTATCAGCGCTACTGCACTTATAGTTATAGAAACAAACTTCATGTTAGGAAAGAAAAACAATATCAAAACATATTTTAAATAAATCACGATATATTAAGAGACAAGATGAAACATATCCACTAGGAATTATGATTTAATCCACAATAAAATATTGATAGTATATATCCTTAGAGACATGTAGGAGGAAGTAGAAAGAACCTGTAAGGTTTAATCATTATTTCAGAATTACTCAAATATTCACAGCATATGTGCAATTTTATTTTAAGTATTGTTTTGGAAAGTGGAATTAATTAAAATATATTTAAACAAAATCATTTATATTTGCTTATCTTCCATAATTAAAAAATTTTGAGGAAAAATATATAATGTTAATAATTTTATACAGTGATGAAGTCTATTTTCCTTTATTTTATAAGTTCCTTGAATAAATACTTAAATATTGGCAGATTACAAAATGTCCTGTGAAGGTGGTCATGTACCCAAAATTAAAAGGATTTTGAAAAATAATATCCCAAAGTCAATTGTATAATAGATGATACCAGGATAAAACTAGTGAATTTCTTTGAATTCTTCATACTATTCACCTAAATTACTTTGGCTATACCATCGTCTTTAGGATTAAATTTTAATGGTAGACACAGCGGCATCTTTGATACAATGAATATGATAGGTAAACACAAACCTCTGGTTATTTTTCCAACATTTCAATAATTTTCAAATCTGAGTTCTATGTAATTTATTTAGCAATCTAATATTCTGTATACAACCTCACTTGAATTCTATTTTAACTTCCTAACTTTTAGTTATTTGATGTACAGTTTTAATATAGAGATGCAAGTTTGCCCCAACCCAATTACTTGCTTAATAAAACTATGAAGACCAAAAAATATTAATAGTCCTTTCATGATAACCATGTTTCTTAGAAATATAACTAAGAATTGGAGATCATTGTATTTGGAAGAAAAAGAAATACTCATGAGCACTAAGAAAGGGTTTCATTTCTCTCCTCCATGAGTCAGCACACAAAACGGTCCACACGGATGTAGAGAAATTTCTTGCATCAACAGCCTCAGCGTCCACCTGGGTGAACACACACGGTGCCCTAAAGCAGACTCACAAATGCCTTTGCTTCCCAGTCTTAAGAACACTGCCCCAGGAAAGAGTCATGCTAATTAACTGCCCACTGATCAATCACTTCGCAAAATCTACCTTGTATACAGATGTCTTGATCTCCATTCCCTGGAAAGTTTTTCCTGAAATTAAATAAACCTCTCCATACTACCTGAAGTTATAAAGGTAAGGAAGGTAATCCCTCTTTATCCACTCTCCTAATTTTCCCATTTTCATTTTCTGGGATAAGAATTGTCCATTAAGCAGATATCAAGTGAATATGGTTTGTAGTCTGAAATATACAGGGTATAGCTATAAAAAGTCTTCATATGAATTTTAATCTGAAAAATAAAGATTGGTTATTTTTTCAAATTTACTATAATTATGAGCACTATCTAATAAGATGAAATTTTCTAATCAATGTGGATAAGACAGAACATTACAATTGTAATTTGTTTATCTCATACTTTTTCTGGTTTATATAACTAAAATTAATTGCTTTGATTTGAACATTCTCAAAATTATGCCTTGGACACAATCCTTCAGCAAAGAAAATGTCAACCCCTAACTGGTTTATATTTGGGAACATGACATTATCTATAAAAGATCATGTTAAGACTTCCACACTTTCACCAAAACATGCAAACATTCCTCATTTTTCTGAAAATAGGTGATAGAAGATATTGAGGAAAAGTGAAGAGTTCAGTGTCTTCCTTCTTTACTTACACAACGGTCTCAAAGTTAGTTAAATAATAATAAATATACATTAGAACTGTAAATCATCACATGGTTGGGGATATAGCTCAGTGGCCCAGTGCCTTCCCTGCAAGCCAAGGTCATGAGTTCGATTCCCGGTAGCGCACAAATACTAAATAAATAAGCAATCATATGAATACCATTTCCAGGAGAAAGCTATAATGCATGTTGTAATGTTTGTGTGTTTGTAGTACCCCGAATGGTATATGGTGAACTGACCCTGTAGAAAACAAGATGCCACTGTTACATAGCAAAGCAAATCAAGACATACGTTATTCAGCAAATAGGAAAAAATAATACCATTACTTTTTAAAAGATTTCTGGCTGATTATCTCCATGTTGTACTTTCTTCATTGTTGCTTCCTTGCTTTGTTGGTTCTTTTGTTGTTGTTTGTTTTCAGCATTTGCAGACTACACCACTTAATGTGTGGCTGAAATTCCAAGCACAGCAGCGTAATGGTTTGTATCTAGATGTCTCATCAAAGCCTTGTGCATGCATACCCGGGGCTGTGGGGACAGGGCAAATCACCGGGCATGATGCTCATCGTGGGTCAGTCCGCTCCTTGGTTGACAGCTACATGCCATGTCCAGAGAGGTGAATCATGGGGGTGTGGCCTGGAGAGGTGTATGTCCAGCCCCTCCCTTGTGCCCTCTGCTTTGCTCCTGCCTGGCCCATGAGCTTCCTCTGCCCTGCACTTCTGTCCCTCCTGTGTACCCTGGACCCAGCCAAAGGCTTACTGAAACCTTGACAAACTGTGAGACAGAATAAAATTCCCTTCCTTTAACTTATGGGTGTTGGATAATTTATTCCACAGTGGACAGAGTGAGACAAATGTAACATCTGAAATAATCCATCTTAGTCTGTTTGAGCTATTGTAACAGAAATCTTATGGAGTTCTGGTTTTAAACAATAGGAAAGTTGCTTAGGGTTGTGAGGGCGGGGAAGCCCAGGGCTAAGGAGGAGTAGATGCTGTGTCGCTGGGCCCTGCTTGCTGAGGACAGGACCAGCGAACTCTCTTGGATCCCTTTTGAAAAGGGCTGGAACTCCATTCATGAAAGATCCCAAATCATCCAGTGTTCTAGCTCAAAACAGCACCACTGTGCAGGTTACATTTCAATGCATGAGTGCTGGAGAAGCACACACAGGCAGCATGCCAACATCCCTGACCACCAGACTGGGCCTGTAACCAGAAGAAACATTAGGAAGGGTGCACACACTGGAATCCTACCAAATACCATAAATAATTGAAGTTATTTTTCTTCCTGTGTGTGTGCATGATGACAGCTCTTGATTTGACTTTGAGCTTCAGTTTTTTGACTAAAACAATGAAATATTCATGTAAATGAGTGCCAATGCTAGGAAACAGTCCCAGTTCTATAACATGGCAGACATAAAAAATAATACTCTAGTGAAAAACTATTTCAGGGAAATCCATCCTTGGGGGTAAAACTTGTTAATCATTACTAGTCATCTTATATTTCTATTCTCCATAATATTTTTGAATAATTAGTGATTATAGTGTGTTTCTCCTAGGTACAGAACTTCTTATGTTATCTATTGGCTGTACTCCTACTGGCCCCCTCCCTGAAGATTATTTCAACTTAAAGATATCTATTCTAGGCCAGAAACATAGCTCAGTGGCACAGTGCCTGCCTGGCAAGTACAAGGTCATGAGTTCAATTCCTGGTACAAAAGAAAAACTTAATGATATCTACTCTCAGCTTCCTCTAAAACCATAGCATCAGATCAACTAATAACATAAACTGGCTTGATCCAGGAGAGTTGATTGATTGTAGTCCTGGATCCCAGTGAAACCCTCTGGAGTCATTGAGTTGATCTTGAACTCGATGTGAAAATAAGCTATTTCCTAATGTAATACATTTTAACACTCTATAATGTATATGCTATGTTTCAAAATAAATTCATCTTATTTTTACCAAAGCATCTTTTCTCAAGGTATATATTCTTTTTTAAAAATTGTGGCATGAATTATGTCTCCACATTCCACAAGCTTAGAGTGAAAGCTATTAGCTATTTGTTTTAGCAACACATTTATTGATAAAAAGATGTGGATAAAACAATCTTCTAATCAGAAACTAAGACTTTACAGTGGTAGGATTTTTATTTGCTCAAGAGATTGTGTGAAATTGTTTGAAGCTAATATCTTTTAGCATATCTATAGCAAGAAATATTTCAGAATAATATAAAAAATTGAAGACACATATAAACAAATATAGTTAAAACACACATAAATGTCCCAATTATTATATTTGATGCATCTAATTAAATTTGTCAAACTGATTTATTTGTAATCTGTACAGCATTGCCCTTTTAGTATTCCCATTTGCTCAGAAAGTACCCTGGCTGGTCTTTGTCCCTCGGGTGGTGGGATAAACCAAATGTAAACGTTTTACCATCGGTCGCCTTCCTGTGTGCAGAGACATCAGTTATGTAAAGATTTCATTTTATTTAGCCTGTTGTTTTAAGTGGTACCCCAAGAAACCCCTTTTGACCCTTACATACTTCCAATAGCAAGCAGGATCACCGAGTCCAGTTCTAGTAATTAGTTTCATGATCTGATGGCTGCATAGACCAGAGTAGTAAAATATAATCTCAATAGAAAAATCTTCTCCTTTGTTGAAAGCTTGTTTTTCTTGAAAATAAAGTTAGGACTAGCAGTGCCTGTACAGTAACTGTGGTTGTAGAGAGGACAGCGATATTTCTTCTACCTGTCATTTGTTTAGCAATCTCAAACCAGAAGCTATTTCAGCACATCAGGAAGTGGTTGCCCACCCTTCTGGTGCCAAAATTGTACATTCCAAAGGCCAACCTGCAATTATTTTAGGTCATATACTTAAGTGTGTGATGGGGAATTTTATGTGTCATTTTGAGCATGACTTAGGATGTTGAGCTCTTTGTCTAAATGTTAATTCTGAGTCTGTAAAAGTTTATCTATCAATCAATCGATCATCTACTTATCATCTAACATCTATCTATCTATCATCTATCAGGTATATTTTGTTTCTTTCAAGAAGGTTAATTAATAAACTCAGATGAGTAACACGGTAAGATCTATGAATTGAAAAAGACTGATCGCTCTACCAGAATTTATTTTCAGCAATAGAGTTTTTTTCTTTAGATGGCAAGCCTGAGAGTAAATAATTCATTCTTTGCATCTACATCTCTTTCTCTTTTGCAGAAGTGTCATATCCGGAAAGGAAAAACAGTGTGCAATCTGCGGACCTTCTCCAGCGAGTTGTGCTTTGATCTGTAAAATGCACTGCCGCATTGATGGTGGAAGTGATAGCAGTCTGTTAGCCGATGCCTTACTGATCTCTCTAGGAGATCGTTCCATACCTGGGAACAACGTAACATAGCCTTATGATGTCTGAAAATAAGCAACCACAGTTTGATATTCTATAAAAAACTCAAAGCAGTACGTGTGCACAATTCCGGAGCAAGTCCTGTACTCATATTCACAAATTCTATTACCTGAACCTCTTTAAACTCTGATCTCCCTTCCCTCGACACAGGCCCTAGTGATACATGTTAATGTGAGTAATACATACAGTGGCACTTTGGCTCATGAGTTTAATTTGCTCTATGATTTGGGAAAACATGGCCGTACCTGTGCTTGTGTGGGAAAGATGGCCACAGTCACATTTGTCACTCGATGCAGAGTTTGCCAACAAAGTATAAATTATTCCCAGTGCTTCTGTTCAGGAGCAAAATTGTTTGCAAACAAGAGAGTTCATAAGCTGAGATGTATCTGCAATCCTATAGGTGTCTGTATCCATTATCATACATACAATTTTAAAATATATGCCGCTCTATCAGATATGTGAAATATGTCATAGCATAGCGTACAGTCTAAAATTGTATGCTTGATAACAGGTCCAGGTACAGATATAGTTGCAGATGCAAATGCCAGCCATAGGTATAGGTTCAATGTGTGTTTGCGCGCGCGCGCGCGCGCGCGTGTGTGTGCGTGCGTGCACGTGTGCGTGTGTGCGTGTGTGTGTGTGTGTCCCATATATCAGGTCTGGAAGAGAAAATATAAAACAGCACACATTTCAAACAGTTTATATCACCAGTGACCCAATCATCTGTCAATTATACAGTTTAAGGCAACAAATTTTATGTATTATTAAGTGTACGACTGCACTTACATTAATAAACAGATACAAATTAATTCAAGTACTTCAAGCTGTTTTTGAAGTTTTCTTTTACACCCTGTGTAATTAGTTAAAACGTTGAGCATTTGAAAATCTGTCTTTGAGACACACTGTATAAAAATAAAATCATGTTTATCAGCAATTGCATGTGACAAAACTTACCTTACAGTGAGGATCAAGCACTGCCCGCTTAGTTGTTAGTGAGCATTTATGTGCAATACAAATATACATCCTCACCACTAGCTTTCTAATCATTTTATTTCCAGATCTCTGATTATGGAGAAAAACTCTGTCCACTACCTATGAAGTAATGTAGTCTGTACTTCTTGGAATCTCTTTTCTAGAAACCAAAATTTTGTAGGGCTTTCTATTGAGAGAATTTCCTCTCAGTGTTGTCTGCACTTACATTAATAAACAGATACAGATTAAGGCAAGTGCCCCAAACTATTTTTGATATATTTTTTTAAATGTAACAGGGCTGCAGCAGAAATTTTGTGTGAACGATAAAAATTATTTTCTTCTTTAGTAGCTGCTCATAAGTCTCCATTTGCCATAGTCAGCATGGATTTAGGCAGAAAAAGTGATCTTGTAGCCCTTGAGGCCCAGATATTTGCAGCCTCTTACTTGTGCTCGCATTTCTACATCCTGTGTAATGTCAGTTTCCTGTGTATTGCTTCCATTTAATGATGGATTTCCATGCTGGGTGGGTCAGGCAAAATCTCACATATCATCTGTGGTTTCAGCTTCATCATAGTTTGTCAGCCTGCAATCAACAGTTCAGCCCATGGCTAAGGCAGAAAGGTGTTTTATAAAAGGAGACAAGTTCTCTGCAAAAAACAGAATGATTTTTCCCGAAAATCCACGTGGATGTCATTATGAGTCCCATACTGGAATGGATCAGAATTAATTCACCGCACAATCTGCACTTACCTGCAATTGTACATGCTTGAAAGTGACAGATTATGCAGTTTGGTCGGTGTGCATTTTAGAAACAACAGAATATTTAGAAATCAAAATGACATATTGGAATCAATGTTTTTATCATCTTACTAAGGAGATCAACTGATCTTATTCTTTTAACTACAGCCTAAGTATATTTTAATAAAACACAATAGTTAAAAAAGGATATATTGTAAAAGTCAGAATATCCTGCATGATAAATCCAAAAGGTTAGTTATTTGAGCAGGTTTTTTGATGCTCTCTATTGCAAGGTTATATTGTACAAATATCAGTGGTTGTCCATCTAGGAAAAATATCATTAAGGATAGAGAATAATATTTTTATGTGAAAATAGGAGTTTTTACATGTAATTTTCATTTTGGTGCAGAAGATAAGGACAAAGTTTTTGACAGGTCTGTCATTCTTATGTTAATATATATATCTACTTTTCAAAATATGATATATATAACAAAATAACTCGTATATTGCTATAATCATGACGTCTCATTTCTTCTCATGCCACTTAAATCCTTTCTTATATATCAGAGGCTCTGGATAAAAGCTGAGAAAAAATAGGCAATATTTTTTTCTCCTAAAAATTCATTTTTATCCTGTTGCACACAGTATAAGTGATTTTCTTTTCTTTTCTTTTCTTAAGCTTGGCTATGGTCTTTGGGGACAGATCTGTTTTAAATCTGTTTTTATTACTAGACACACAAATTTTGTATAGGTCATGATCTGTGTCCTAAGTCCTATCACATCATGTTTTAGGGGCCTGGGGATATAGCTCAGCACCTCCCTGGCAAGCACAACGTCCTGAGTTCAGCTCCTGGTACAAAAATAAAAGCAAATATGTTTTAGAAATATTCACCTATTCATTAATGAAAATTTCTATAGCTTTTTCCAAAATATTAGTTATTTACTTTTAGGAATCAACAATGGTTGCCGTACCACACACTGCCATCTTCAACGAAGTTGCTCAGATTACCAGATATGAGAATGCAAAACTGATACAACAAAAAAAGACAGTAACAATTAATAAAACAATTAGAAATGATACAAAGCTTAATTAAACAAAGTGATAAGAATTTAGCAATGGGAAAAAATTTAGCCAACTATCCCTCAGACAAAGGACTTCTATCTAGAACATATGAAATATTAAAAACAAAAAATCAGCCCCCCAAATTCCAAAACCTAAATACCAAAATGAGCACCTGACATGAATACACTTTTCTCAGATGAAGAAATACAAAAGACAAATGAAATGTTCACCCTCATTAGTCATTTGAGAGATGCAAATTAAAACAACACTGAGATTCCATCTCACCCCAGCTAGAATGGCGGCCATGGAGAAATCGACCAATAACAAGTGCTGCGGGGGCTGCGGGACAGAAGACGCTTTCTCCGCTGCTGGCGGGAGTGCAGACTGGTCCAACCACTGTGGAGATCAGGTTGGAGATTCTGCAGTAACCTAGGATTAGAGGTCCCATTCAACCCAGCTAATTCCCTTGAGGGAATTTTTCCAGAAGAACTATTGCTTTCTTTTCCACATGCTCTATGACATTTACAAGCACTATTATGTTGGAGAAATTTATTATATTTACACATGAAGTAACCAAAATGTCTAAAATATTGAATTCATCTCAATTTTAATCACTTAGAAATAATTTTTGTATGTGTAAATGTAAGTTACCAAAATAGAAACACACTTTTATGTTGATATTATTTCCTTGTTCTAGGAGTCTAACATTGCAAAATCACCTTTGAACCATTTCATTAACTGAGGGAAGTTAGTTCTAACATTGCTTATGGTGCTTTAATAATATAATTATAAGATGATATTAGCATTTCTCAGGCATAGACAACAATAATTATGTTCCAATGCAAGGAATTAAAAATACAAATTGCTTCTTTGGTAATAAGAAAAAAACCAGACTTTTATGCATGGGTTTTCTCACTTCATTTAAAATGAATGCATTCCTATTTAAAACTGTATTCCATTTTTCAGAAAATATGGCATCATGCAAAATTTCATTTTGAAATATAAAAGTGACTTTCCCTTTTATTGAAAGTATTTTACTACATTTTTATCATTACATTATCAATAGTTGTCAGTTTTTCAAATTTTATTTTAAAGAATTTTTATGTACATTATAAGCATGTTTTCATCACATATTAAAATTAGAAATGTTAATTTAAACATTTCAAAATTGTAAATATATTCATAACTATATAACAGTAGTAACACAATACATCTCTCTGTGTAGTACATATGTTCACTATACTTTGAGTGTATAAAATCAAATATTTAAAACAGACATAAGCAACTGAGGCCAGACAGTCTGTACAATCGCTGCATTCTGAGTTTTCCTGTCCTTGAATAGTCTAAGTCTTCCCACCGTTTTAGTTTCCGCCCTTTTTTCTTCTTCCAATTTTCTTTGAAACCAAGGTCAGACCTTACATATCAGTTCCCTACAGAGTAAGAAATGGCTTCTGAGAAAGTCCAGAAGCTATTTGGGACTGGAGATATAAGTTAAAAGGAAACATCTAAAGACAAAAAAGTTGGAAAGGCCCAAAGGTTTCATGTGCAACTCTTAAAAGAAAGAAAAATAAGGAAAGGTCACAGAGATACTAAAACTATATACGAGTTGATTTCAACTTTGATGGAAAGCTCTTTCAGAGCCTGAGTGCGAGAATTATAAGAAACTGTAGTTTTAAGACAGAGTTCTTTCTTAGGGCTACAGCAGAACTATATTATATGCTTTATACAGTAAAACAGTTTGTAACAAAGTCTCTTAGAGACCCAGTGATAACAAATCAGTATTTAAAAAGTATGGTTGTTTTCTATAATAAACTGAAGTGAGAAACAAACCACAGTATTCTCTGCTCCCTATGCCGATAATGAGGTATCTTTGAAATAAACACACGTGCATTGTATGTGTTATGATTGAGAGCTACAGAGCTTACAATTATGCAATTAGTGGTGTAGGATAAATAGGAGTAGAACATAGATGCCACACAGTATAAAAATATACGTATCAGGTATTTGAGGCTGTCATGGCAAACTACCACAGTGACACATAACAGTTTAAGAGGGTGGACAGGTGAGAAAAGTGTTCTCAGGGCTATGCTCTCCACACAGCCTCTGGAGCATCACAATTTCTTTGCACTTTCTCATTACTGCTTACCGTTCTCAACGTTCTTTGGCTGGTAGCCGCTCCACCCCCATTTCCGCCTTTGCTCACATGGCGGTAAACCCCTGTTTGTTTGTCTGTGTACAAACTTCTCTCTTCTCATGAGACATTAGACATTGCATTTAAAGATCGCACTAACCCTTCATGACCATATCTGGATGAGATTACATACACAAAGACACCGTCATCCCTTGATATCCACAGGAAATTGGTTTTAGGACACCTGGAACATATGAAGTTGGCAGGTGCTCAAGTTCCTCGTATGAAATGGTGCAGTATTTCCATCTAAAGAGCGCACTTCCTCCTGGACACTTTCAACAACCTTTAAATTGCTGCTAATACCTACCCAATGCATATGTGATGTAAGTAGTTATGACGTACTGTTTAGGGAACGTAGAATTTGCCCAGTACAGACCCAGCCACAATAAACCTTACTAGATTTTTATTGCACACAAACAACATGCTCCACAAACAGTGCTCAGTGAGTTTGGAGATAGACTGAGAACCTGTGAGGTCGTGGGAAGGTACAGCAGGGTATGTGTGAGGGTTAATAACATCCCTCAGTTACTGCGGGCTGATCAGATGCACAACCTCCTGAACAGGTGTATGGCAAAGGCTAAATAAAAGTCAAATGGAATGATTTCAGGGCTCCAGGAGGATCAGAGCTCTCTCACAGAATTCAAGATTTTCTCAGGGCTAAGATCAAGACCTCTGGGTCTCCCATATTTATTTGGCTATCAGAAGAAGGGAGGGCAGTACTCAAGAAGGCACTCAAAGAATTCTCCAAGTAAGGCATTAAATGAGTCCTTAATAAGGACTAAGTTAATCCGTGTAGGAGTGAGATGCTTGAAGCTACAGTCTTTGTCTAGTTGAGATTGGGTCCAGGTGTTTTTGTCTGTGATCTTGTCTTAGCCTTTGAGGCTTTCCAGCTTCATCCACCATTACAGGTTTTAGTAGGGATCAGTGACTCACAGAGGTTCACTTACTATGAGTCCATCACCCTCTTCTAGACAAGGAGCCCAGGCCTTGGACCGATTCACAAGTAAGCATAAAAAGCCAGTTGATTCATTTAAGTCCTGCTCAGGGCTACTTCATAGTGGTCTCCATCAGGTATGGATGCATATTACTATGCATGTGCATTTGGCATATTATGTGCTTGGCATGTGAGCAACTGAAGTCTTGCAGTTTGAAACTGTCTGAAATTTGTGTTTTAGTATTTTAAATGTGCATTTGGGATGAAAAACTTGAACTTATAGATGGGAAACTATTTTCTAAGAAGGTCATGTTTGTAGGTACAGGTGATTAGGAATTGGCTGTCTGTTTTAGGAGAACACAATTCACCTCAGTATGTTAAATGTCACATATACTTTTGAATTTGATTTGCTATATATTCTTGTCTGACAAATGAGTTTTAAACTGCCCTTATAAAACAGATGCGGTGGCTCATACCTGTCATACCAGCACTTGGGAGGCCGAGGTAGGAGGATTGCAGCAAGTTCAAACTGGGCTACATCATGAGATCAAGGCCAGCCTGAGCTACTTAAGGAGAGCCTGTCTCAAAAATACAAAACAAAAATTAAAAAGTAATATTATATTTGGTGAACTTTCCCTGCATTGGGGATTGACACCAGAGCCTCCTACAAGGGAGGCTAAAGCTTTAATATCAAACTATATGTCTCCAGCCCTGTATTTGGTGAAATGTGAGTTAAATAATATCAGGAATCTGATTTAGTTCATAAATTTTCCTTTATATTTCCATCTGAAGTTACATAGCCTTGAATATTTTCATGTGGACTGTCTGGGTGCAAATTTGTGGATTTTAGAAAAGGGACTCACCATGCGGAGTTGATCTCTACATAATACTTCATTCTTTTAGGCTGGATAGTTTTCAACAAATAACATTTTCCCAAAAGTCATAGAAATATGATTTCATGTAATTATATTGTTTTCTTTCCATCACATATTCCATTCTTCATTAAATTACTTCCTTCTTCCAAATAAAATAAATAAGATTTTATTGGAATTTGATTTACTATATATTCTTGTCTGAGAAATGAGTTTTAAACTGCCCTTATAAAACAGATGTGGTGGCCCATACCTGTAATACCAACACTCGGGAGGCCGAGGTAGGAGGATTGCAGCAAGTTCAAACTGGGCTGAGTTCCTTAATAATAATATCTATTAAGATTATGTGACAGCATAGAAAAGACAATAATGGTAAAACCAATGGAGATGCCTGCCAAGATCAAGGTATGGGATATAAGGAAAAACTGTCAATCATGAGAATGTAGGTAGGGCCTGGGGATGTAGCTCAGTGGTATAGTGCCTGCCTGGCAAGTGTGAAGACCTGAGTTCAATTCCTGGTGCCCCTAAAAAATGTTCCTCTATGAGAATACAAGCAGTGTATGCCTCTGCAGGTGAGATGAAGTTTTCTTGGAAGAGGTGAACCAGTTCAGTTTAAGAAAGAAAAGATAACTTAATCAGAACATAGAAGTCATGAATGTGTGAAACTACAGTGAACACTCTGGAAACCAATTTCTGATGTACAGACATTAAATAAGTGTGTGTAGATGAAAGTTAAACAAATGTCAGATTCTGAAGGTTTTTATCGATACTATAAATTTATATATAACTTTTCATAAATCCAAAACATTTATTATACTTAAAATAATAGCTGGGCTTGGTGGCGCATATACCTGTAATCCCAGAACTTAGGATGCTGAGGCAGGAGGATAGTCACAAGTTCAAGACCAGCCTGAGATACAAAGTGAGCTCAAGTTCAGCCTGAACTGCATAGTGAGACCCTGCTTCAAAAAGACAAAAAAAATTAAATTTAAAAAATAATGAAGAAATTGCATAACACTTTAGTAGAATTTGAATCTAAGGACCAACTGATATTGTAGCTGACCATATGTACTGTCCCTATGTGTCTATTTAAATCAGCTTTTTTCCCATATTTTATTCTCACCAAAAATTCCTTTCACTATGATTTTAATTAGGCAAATTCATTTTCAAAATATCAGTTTTATAATTTCAATTAACCTTGTGTTTAAAAACACTTTTGGATTTATAGAAAAAACTGTGAAGAGATTACACACAGTTCCCATATATGTTAAGCCAATTTTCCTCGTATTATTTTACAGGATGATACTTATCATTGAGGAACTAGTTGTATCACATTTTTACTAACCGAAATCCACAAAGTTCCCGATTGTCCTATTTTTACCTATCGCTATTTTCTAGCCCTCAGTTCTCACTGGGCAGCCACGTTTCCGTAGGGGTCACACATCCACACGCTCCTTTCTTCTGCAGGAGTTCCTAAGATGTACTTTTTTAAAATCACCGTGTCAGTTTTGAAGAGTACTGGTCGTTATTTTGTGGAAGAGCCCTCGCGAGCTTTATGTAAATTCTCTAAATATATTTCTAAGCTTAGACTGCTTAGATTCATTGTGGCCATTTATCTGGAGTAGGTGAGATATAATTTGTCACAGATGTAGATTGCTACTTAGTCACATTATGCCAGCAGCACTGGTTTCCAATATGCTGCTGTAGGGAAAAATGGGGTCCTAAATAGGGTTAAAATAAAAGACCCAGGGCCTTGTAGAGGGGAGAAAAATAAAAACACCTTCTGTGATTAACAGCAGACAGTGGGGAGATAACCTTGGGCTGGTTCTCAGAACTGCTCCCCTTACCCATTGTGGTCTGAGGAGCCCACCAGATGCCACACTGTCATTCACTATTGCCAGTAACCGTGATCAGCCCAATGAATATGCGGGTGGTAAGTCTGGACCTAGTGAAAGTGGTGTTCTCACATCTCTCGTACAGTGCATTCATTGGGAGGACATCTTTCTAAGGGTCACATTGGGAGTTAAACTTTGTTTGGAGCAAAATAGCAAAAATATTGAAATTATTTGGGAATGATTGGTCTCTCCTATTTACACATTTATTTAATAACAATTGCAACAGTGTGTATTCTTAAACGTGTACTTTTTACCTTAGCTTATGTGATCATTAAGATTGATTTTCTCAACATAATTTGCTCACGAGTGCCCCAGGGGATTGGTGGAACAAATTTCTGGCTGTGAGTGAGTGAGTCATGACAATGTGACCTTGCATATCATGTGACCTTGCTCCTTTTCTCCAGCTCCGTCTCCTTGCGCTGCTTCCCAGCTTGCGAGAACTGAGCACCTTTGTGCCGCCATGCCCCTCGGCCATGATGTTACTGCATCAGAGACATCTGACCATGAACTGAATCTTTTCAAACTTTGATACAAATTAAATCTCTCCTGCTCTAAGGTTTGGTGTCAAGTATTTTGTCCCAGGGATGGGAAAACTGATTATCACAGAAAATTGCTAACACACAGGTGGTGGGACTGTACCTAAGCATGGAGTTTTAATGCTTTGGAACTAGATTGTGGGAGGATTTTGTAAAGGTTTAGAGATGTGGGTTAAAGAAACCCTACAATTCTGCACACAGAACATGATGGGTAATTCTTGTCATAGCTCGGAAGGACAGAATGCTGATAGGAGGGGAGGACAGTGAAAGTCAGACTCAAAAGGATTCAATAGGAAGCGGAAACTCCACAGGCAGTTTCACAAGACTGTGTGTTACCCTCTGGGACAAAATCTGCCCGCATTTTGCCCATATTCTGAAACTTCCTCTGAGTCATTTTTCCACATTGTGCTTCCTGGCTACCACGAATTAGGCCTCTTGGCTCTGTGACCAGTACACCCCAAAATTTCTAACTTGGGGCCACATGACTGTGGACTGCATCCCCAAAACCATGAAACAAATGAGATTTCTCTTGCTTTAACTTGTAGGTGTTGGGCATTGCACCTCAGAGACAGAAAAGGCGATGAATACAGGTTAGTATCTACTGTTACTATTTTCTGTTTTCAGGTGATTTCTTTCAGGTCTGAGTTTGGACTGGGCTTTGAGGCACTAAGTTGATTTTTTGTGGTGCTTACTTTCTCAGTGAGGAAAGGAGTGATCAGGCAATCCCACTGCCTTCCATAGCTTACATAAAATAGTGTATGTGTTATCAAATCCATGGTTGCCTTTACATTTTCTTTCTATAAATATTGATTAAGAATGTACAATGTCAATATTTCTAGCAACCATATAGATGTCCCAATCCATGAACTATGATAGTGGCCACAGTCATTGCTTTACCTCTGCCTAATCACCTGATGGAAAACATTCTATACCACTCTGGACAAATTTAGAAAATGCATTCTAAAGATTCTGTACCTTTAGAAGCACATGGGATAAGAAATCATTAAATATATCAATTCAAGCAAGAAAGAAAACCTGCAGGATAGGTGACCATGGTGATAGACAGGGAGACTCATGCGTGCGTACACACTTACATAAATACACATGGAGGTGGACACTTAGGTTAATGCTATTGGATCCATGCGTAAGAGTTTATTGCGATATTACAGTATGCTAGTATAGGGCTAGATAGCAAAACCCATAGGACAGACTGAGAAAACCTGATGTACAAAACAAGCCACCAAAGAGAGAGGCTTCTGAGAAATTGAAAAAAGAGACAAATAAATTTAGGGTTACAGAAAACACACTATGCTGTTCACTTATGGTCAGAAATACCTTAAGCAGAGGCAAGGCAGGAGGATCCCATAGCACAAGGCAGGAAGAATGGTTTATATGCTCAGTTAGACAATCTTGGTCCAACGTCAGCTGACCTTGAAGAGAATCTATAGGTGAAATTTCTTTTCCTTCTGGGAATTCTCAGTTTGGCTTTTCGTGCTCTTCATTGCGTTGAGTTAGACACATTCAGCTTTATCAGGGTATTTGCCCTTATTTGAAGTCATCTGATGCTCCACTTTACAATCTCACCTACAAAACACCTTCACACTGTGTTCACATATGATTGAATTCCCAGGGATTAGGGCTTAACCTAAGTGATACATGAGAGTGACAATCACTTGAATAATAATTGACAACCGGACCCATATGAAAAGTAGCCATTTATGAATGTATGAAATATATACATAGACTTAATGACAAAGTTATCATTTAATAAAGGTATTCTAGAGTATTCCAGTACTACCTGCAACAGTCATAGTCAACACTGAGCCTTATATTCCTTTCCATCATTCATTTGTCCAAGGTAGTAGCTAGCCCGCCACTTTAAGGATGTACTGATGAACTTGATCATTGATCCGAGTGAAGGGACAGGAAATGGGTCTCAGTGGAAGTGCGCTGTGATTGGATATAACTTTCCTTCCCCGCATTTGCTCTTCCAGCATTGCCACCCCATGTGGAAGTGGACCTATCCCATCATTCATCAGGAAATTTTGTACAGTTTTGTTGGAAACAGAACCACTTTTTTCAGAATAAAATTTCCATTGTGGTCTAATTTCCATGTGGTGCATTATTTTTCCCATGGATCTCATTACCCAGAAGCAGGTATTTTCAAGTGGAATGACTGCTGAAATGTGACATGGCACCAGGGTGAGGGCAAAGCTCTGAGAAACTGAGGCTCTCCTTTGGAATTCTAGCATACGATTAGTTACCAAACAACGATAATGTTATTTCTTTCCTCTTTACAACACACAGGACAAAGGGAAAAAAATGTACTTTGCTGCTTGTCCCTAGAAATCTCTGCCCCATTGTTAGAAGTCTTGATAACAAAAGCAGATATCTCAGCAGGTATATTTTAAAAACTTTTGGTTTATAAACTGGAAAAAGAAACTATCATAATTTAGGTCAATTTATGATATGATGATGAAGCTGAACCAGGAGAAAGTGTCAACAACAGTCAGGATCCAACAGAATCCACTCAAAGTGATGACAGTGTCAATGCGTGCCACCTGTAAAGATGCCTTCTAATGGACGCAGAAGATGCCTGCTTAACCTGAAGTGAAGGACTGAGTGTTTGGGCTATCCCAATGCCCAAGAAATGTTATTTCTACCCCAGTCCCACCTTGGAATAGGAATTTGTCTTGATTGCCAACCTGATTGGATTGAGAGATGCCTGTGAGACTGCTGAAGCATGCTTACAGGTGTAGCTGTGGAGATGTTTCCAGAGATGACTTGTATGTAGGCCAGTGATTTGGGGTGGAAGACTCCATGGGGATATAGGTAATACATTTCCATGAGTTTTCAGCCTGGATGGAACAAAAATGGAAGAAAGAATATCAGGAGTTCTTTCAAGCTCAGTTCTGCTTGAGCGGATGTATCTTTTTCTGCCATTGTCTGTGGACATCAGACTACTTCCTGCAGCAAATCCATGTAGACTGATAACAGCAGCTCTTCAGAGGGCTTCCAGACATTCTGCCTTGGACTGAGGCTGGATCCTTTCTTTTTCTGGTTCTCAGGTTTTCAGTGTCTTGGCTTGAGCAGCTACTGACTATTCCACCTCTCCAGTATGGAGATGGTAGATGTAGATTATCATTCCTATAATCCTATAAACGAATATGATAGAACCATTCCAATGGTGGTTGATTCTGCTGCTCTGGAGATCTCTAACACAAACTAATGCAGCGTCTGTCTCTTGCTTGAAAGAGAAGGATCATGGCTCAAACCTTTGTTCCCTTAGTCATCTTTGTTTTTGAAATAAGAGGTCCAGAAAAAAAAAATGGTGGTGTTCCCAGTTCGTCTCCATACTCATTGATATGGGGAGGGAATAGCTGTTGTGTTAAGACATAGAGGCTGTTATTGGGTGGATTCTTATGGCAGGGTTTCTGGCCACAATTGTCTAAGTGGAGGGATAGGGAGATGAATGAAGGAAAAATAAAGAGCCACAGATGTTTCCCAGCTGGAAACCACAGGGGGAAAAATTAGCACACCCATGGGGGAGCCACTTAAAACATGAAAACAAACAAAGATAAAAAAAATTTAACCTCTAAAGAAAGGAAAGTGAGCAAACAGCAATGTACATTGTGATTTTACTTCCTTCATCATTTCCTTTTTCTAAAAAACAGCCAAGTGCACCTTCTATCACTCTGTATTGACTCCCCAGGCCACGCAGAGAGATTTCTTCTCAATCTGCCCAATGCAGAAATTCTTAAAATAGTCATATGTGCTAAATGTAAAAGGAATTCTGTCGAGAAAGCTAGATATAAAGAAGATATATAAAAAAGACACAAATGTCTGAGTCATCATTATTTTACTCAATATTTTTAGTAAATTTTTTTTTATATTTTTAGTCCAAAGACCACAAAGTAAAAGAAACACTCATCTATGGATAAAATGTTGTTTTTCCATTTTTTCTCAGAAATAGTAATTTGTACATTTGATGCAATTTTAACTGTTTTAAATGTCTTTCAAAAGAAACCCCAAAGTCATATATAAATTTATATAAAGTAGATGTTTTAACAATGTGATATTTTATGACTTTTTTGGGAAAGTTAAAAGAAAATAATATTTTTCTAAACAATTGAAGTCATATTTATTATCTCTGCTACACACTTTTATAAACTATGAAAGTTTATGATTACTTTTATAAGTTAATCCAATTCAATTTCTCCATAATATCTTTGTTTATTATTTTTGAGACACTGTCTCAACTATACCTTTTATTGACAAGAGATAGTAACAAGAGGGCTGAAAAAGTAAATGGAAATATTTTTAGTCTTACAGGCTCCATAGTTTTTAATTGATACTTTACATATAGATAAAGTAAATTTTGGAGTTGTTTATAAGAAATATATTTGTTTTATGCCATAACAGGATTTTTGAGATTTCAAAATTTATTTTCTATTTATCTACACACGGAAACTCATCAAATTGCCCAAGCTGGCCTCGAATTTACAATCTTCTGACCATCAGCTACCTCAGTAGCTGGGATTACAGGCATGCATCACCCTGGTCAGCTTAAAATATGAAATTTATTAACAAAAATAGCTCATTGGCTCACAGTTCTGAAGAGTTGGAAGTCCAACACCCTGGAACAAGATACAGTAAAAGCCTTTTTGCTGTATGATCTCTTGATTTGAGGCAAAAGGCAAAATCCATTCCCCAACCCATGCTTTGACTGAAAGCATAGAAGGCACCTCTGAGAGTAGAGGCCTGCCCTCGTTCGGATCCTCGTTTCAACAGAGCTGTGGTGACGCTTACAGTTCAGCACAGTGTTAGGCAGGGTAGATATCCAAACTGGAACAAGTCACACTCAGAAAGGGAAGACATTTTAGAAACCGTGAAAGTGACATGGATTAGACACACTAATCTAAAATTTGGAACTTAGGTATACTTTGAATAAAACTTAAGTGACATTTCTGCAAAACTGGGGCAACAGAATTCCTAGATGACTCAAAACGTAAATGCCAGTCTGGATAGCGTCTACTGTATGTTCCTCCTTTTCCACGACACACACCCATGACTATGGCGGCTAAGTCCTATTGTTCTGTTTGCTGAATGGCAGATGTGAACATCCCCATTTTCGGTAGAAGGGAAGAAGGGATTGAAGGTTGAGTTTTGCACGCTTGTACTCACCCTTCCTTCTTTTGTGCAGTCAGGGATAAAGCTGACTTCAGTATCCAAACAGCTCACTCTGAAATGATGGCAAGTGATTTCAGTTTTAGTTTGACACTATCAGTTGCATCACGGCATACACAAAGCAGCCCTTTTCAAATAGCACCTGTTGACACCTCAGCAAAACTCTGAAAAAGTCTATCTGGAAACACAATCTGAGAGCCGGATGTGGCAGAACCACCTGTAATCCCAGCTTATTTTCATTACTACAGAAACTGAGCTGCTGGCTTCTGACAAAGTCTGAGAGTTTGCATCCTGAAGCGTTATAAAACTGAACAAATGTAACAAAACACACAAAAATATACCTAAATTTTCATAATGGTTGCAATTTCCTTCAAGATTAGATACTGTTTTATGCTGATTATTCAATCCCCACCACCAAGTGGACTCTTTCTTTAAGCATGAGTATAACTTAAGTAGTTTCTTAAAGACATACTACATAAATTGTGATGTTTTGAGATAGTGATACATAGTACAATGTCATTAAAGGCAAGTAATAAAAATTACTTTTCCTTGAATAACACTATTTTATTCTACTTAGAATAAAATAAAAGTTGGAAATATAATCACAGAAACAAAAATGAAGAATTATAAATCTTCAAAATAAATAAATCCAGTTCAAATGTTTCATATAACTTTTCTATTTTGTGCACCCCCATTAGATAACTCTTAGAAAAGATTGCAGTTGTAAGCCAAAATATGAGCTTTTTAACAGCCTGTAGTAGAAACTGTTTTAAAGGTCACGAAATGAATGTAGTAATTTAAACTCTACAATTTATTTCTACTGATATTAAAAATGGAATTCGATAATGGCCCGGTTACCCGGGTCGCTGTGAATGGTGGTGAGCACGCTCAGGTCCTCCAGAGAGGAGCGTGTGTGGGGCGAATCTGTGGGGTCTCAAGCCCTTGGAGAACAGGGGCCGAGGCCTCGGTGCGCTGCCGCTCTCCTGCTGATCCATTGCTTTATCCGGCTGCAAACTTTCTTGATGTGTTCACTTGTCAAAATACATTTTTGTTGCACAATTAGGCTTGATATAAGGTATACGTTGCCTATTTTCACTAACGAAGTATGAGAGTATTTGGTAGAACTTTAAATATTTTATAGCACTTAAGGGTGTGCCAATTTTTAAATGTTGGAATAACATGAAAAGTAGAAAACGATTAGCAGGTCCTTCCTTAAACTGTTACAGCACGGGATTTCAGCGACTCATGCTTTACTTACATTTTCAACTGTACTTTCCTAGTGTAACCAAAAGGCACATAAAGCTAAAATGTGTCAGTGTGAATAAATTAATTAATATGAATAAAGGAATACATTGATAAAACAATTATTTCCCTGTGTGATGTACTATTTACAAATGAACTAGAAATAAACAATTAAAAGTAGATGAGTTAATATTTTCTTTGTTTTATTTGGCTTTCCTATTACAGTCCTGTTGTAAACTATGAGAAGTAGGATTTAAATGACAATGGTTACAAAGTGAAAAAAGAGAATTATTGTTTGTCTTCTTGGTGTTATGTTATGTACAAATTAGAAACGATGCCGGTGCCAAACCTGAAGTTTATGTTTTGTCTTTTCCGGCAAAATGAATTATTATTATTATTTTTTTTTTTTTTTGGCGGTACTGGGGATCGAACTCAGGACCCTGCACTTGCTAGGCAAGCGCTTCTTCCACTGAGCTATATCCCCAGCCCCAAAATGAATTATTTTAATCATCTTTTTCATCATTGTAAATTTTTAAGATGTAACTCTCAAGGTGACCTTTGAATGGACTGAGCCTAGCACACAGCATTATATTGGTGTTAAAAAAGTGACAGTTTCTGAATTTAATCATTTCACATTTTAAGCCATTTTTCAGTTTTCAGGTATCCAAGTTTAGTTAACCCAAATTTAAATGTCATAGGATTCCATGTAAATGTCTGAATTTATTGCCATTTTTTCCCCTAAAGAATTCTGAACCACGATTTAGCTATTACAAATCTACCCATGCACAACTCTAAACTTTGCTTAACACAGATTGTGTGTTTTCCCAGGTACCTGTGTTAGTTGTTTCTAGTTTACTGTAGCCCTCACCATGGAGCAGTTAACTGGTTTTTTTATTAAATTGGCATTCCTCTCTGTTGCTGTACATTGACCTTCTATCTCTTTGCATGCAGCAATGTGAAAGTCATCTACTATATGGGTTTTTACATTAGATTGTTCAGGTTCCCATAGCAATAGACCATAGACTAGATAGCAAAGGAAAGAACTTGCTTTCACATTTCTAGAGTTCAGGATTCTGTGAATGGAGTTTCCAGGAAATTCAGTCTCCAGTGATGGTGTTTTTTGGGGCTTGTATCCCCACCCTGCTGCTATGCCTGCACCTGGTCTCTCATTTGTATGTGAAGAGAGAAGACAGTCCTTGGTCTGTCTGTCTGTCTGTCTCTCTCCTCTCTCTCTCTCTCTGACATTCCTTCTATTTGGTTGGGTTCTAACACTTGGAGTCATTTAATTGCATTACCTCTACAAAGGCTCTCTCTTGAAGCAATGTAAAATTTGAGCGTGTCACAGGTTATCCTGCCTTAATATTAGTTACATTCTATTATGTAGTCAAGACAAAAATGACCCTCGCCAATCACACTTTTAGCACAGATTTTGAGTCACCTCAGTTAAATATATTCAATGGTAACTAACAATTTACATTTTCCAGTGATGTCTTCTTTCAACAAATATTTATTCTAATGTATATTAGCTAAATACTCTTTCTGAGTTAGAATATATCATATGCATAATGATAAAAATGCCTCATCTCAGAGATCTTGCATTCTAGCAAGAAGGGGAGACAAAAATAAATGAGAAAGTGCACAATATGTTTTAAGGTAGTAAGGTCATCAATACCGTGATAAAACAGAGATGACAAATAGTCTAGAAAATAACAAAGGTGAAGTCAGAGAATGCGACGTAATGCACTAACCAAGCCCAGTGTCTGTGGGAGGGAGGCGCTATGGGGAGCTGAAAGCGGTGAGGAGAGGAGTCACGCTGGTCAGGAGGCGGGGTATGAAAAACACAGTTGCACATGCTGCAGTCAGAAGCCTCCCTCTCATGTGAAGAATAACAGAATACAGTGGGGCTAGAACTACATAAGTGGCTGGGATAGAGTTGAAGAAAGTTTCTAGAAGTGTCAGAGGGACCTCGTAGGTCGTTAGCATGTAGGTATGGTTTTCCGGCTAACTTGCTTCACAAAGACTTGGGGAAAAGCAATCACTGATCATTTCATGGTCAACATTGTCTTTGCTTCAATAATTCTGTTCTCATAAATGTTTCTAAGTATAAAATTATTTGATCATATCTTTCTTTAGGATATCATCAACATGTTCTTCCATTGTAGAATTTTGCTACAGAAAAGGTCGATGTCTTCCCTTTCAAGTTTTTGTTCTTCACGAGTGGACAGGGACACCAACGCATTTGCACGGAGCTACGTACTCACCATGGTTTTTATGGTTGTTGTTCAAGACAGGATCTCACCTGGCATGGGCTGGGATTTGCGTTAGTTTCTCCGAGTGCTGGCATTGCAGATGTCCTCCTCTGTGTCTGAAGACCTTTTCCAGTTTTTGAATAAATTTGTTTTCCTAGTCTTCCAAAAAATAATTCATTTGTGATATTTATTACCCTTTACAATAGACTAAGGGGCAGAATGTGGTGATTGTCAATTACATCAAGCTTTGTAAGGCACTCTGGTAATAAGCATCAAATGGATCTATTTGTTAAAATTTGCCCGCAAAATTTTGTTTTCAGTTTTTTAATTTGGGCTAAATGATTCCCATGGAATCATGAACATGATTTTGGTTTTCTCAATGTTAAAGAATTTCAAGAAATTTTTTAAAAAGAGTAAATGTAGTCCTAAGTGTCTCAGTAAGTCATGTGAAATTAATAATTTTAAGGTAGTCATGAAGTGGTGATGATTCTCATTTCATTTGTTTAATTCTCTTGGTAATAAACAGAGGATTCATAAGAAATTACTGCACATGCTTGCAGGAGCACTGCGCTCCTTAGTCAGGGTCTCTTCTGTTAAAACGGAAGATGGAAAGAGAAGGTATATTTTTGCAATAATATATTTTATTAGTAAATAACTTCAGAGGCTTTCATGAGGAAAACCTGTTAACTGCAAAGAATATAAAGAATATTTTATTAATAAGAGCTTTTTTGAGGGATCAGGTACATAAAATTTTGGTGAATTGATGTTTTCAGTTTTTGTGAGTAGACATTTACAAGGGACACACTTTGCAAATGTACTTTTAATAATGGCAAAAATATGAAGGTATGTAAAGAATATAAACTATTAAAATATAAATACTTGAAACAAAAGCATAGCAATGTTACACTGCAATCTTTTATGTTACTAATTGCGAGCATTTTTAAACTTTCAAGTGCTATACACACACGTTCTCATAAATATATTGAACATACTTTGCAAATTATGTGTATTTTGAATGTAGTGCCTAGACAACTGTTTATTTACACTTAAGATACTGTCATTGATATTGCATTGGCTGTGGAATTACCTATCTGAAGTAGAGACAAGATTCTTTCAAGTTTTCTTAAGATGTGAGGTATTTTCTTGAGGATGAAAGCAAAGTAATATTTCTAAGTTCTCTACTTCATATCATTAAGAAACTACATTAATTGCTTTTCTAATTTTGGCTAAATTTCTTTTTATCAATTTTTATAAAAACTTCTAAAACACCTTAAATGAGATATTGAGTTTATATTTCATCAGTGGCGTTTTTGGAATGCCCAGATAGAAAGGGTCACAGCTCTGTGCAGGGAGCTTGACCCCAGAAGGCGAGCTGACGTACCCCGAGGAGAGACTGCACGCACACGTTTGCACTTCTTTTATTGTGTGTGTCAATCAGCACACTGAAAATTAAGTCATCTTGCTTTCCCTTTAAGCTGTATTTCAAAGTTACAGATAAAAAACAAACCGCCACTCTACAATTTTGCAGTGAGAAAGGCTGCTATGCGAGCAAGAATATTCAGGTTAACATGACTGAATTCATTCCTCATCTGCCTATGGGAAATGGTTTTTATGTCTATCACCAGAGCGTAACGTAGAAGCTGTTTTCTTTATTGACTTGAGTCAGAACTTGTGTAATCAGTATTTTTAGCAGCGCTCAGGTAAGTGCTTGATCAACTTATGTTTTCTTTGTCAATGGGAGCAGAATATCATAAGGCCGTTCCCCTGCATTTTTCTTCCCACGTTGGCTGGGTGAAAAGAGAAAACTTTGGTCTCTATTTCGTGACTATTTCCTTTTATAACTGCTTGCTAACACTGCATGGGTGCAAAGCCTCAGCTATGCAGTTGCTATTACTAAAACATTTTAATCAGCCTCCATCCCACTACGCCCTCTCCCTTCCTTCTCTCTCCAGCGGATCCCTGTGCCCGTCTCTAAATATCTACCTCCTGGGTTCTTGTCCTCTCTAGTTTACTTAATTAATTTTTTTGTCCATGTATTTATTGTTTAGGTTTATCACAATAAATGAAACATACAATATGTAACGGACTCTGGTCAACTTTCCTTAAAATGATGGGTTTCCCTTCAATGCATATTCCCACACCTACCACCATTTTATTCTTTTTTATCGCTGAGTCATTTCCCACTGTGTATGCATACCACGTTTTCTGGTGATGGACATGCAAGTTGTTTCCGTAGTATTGCGCTCAGGGTTTGCACAAGAATAGATTTAATACAGGACATATAATTATAGGATTATTTTATAATATTCACCCAAGAAGTCAAATGTAGAAGATTGCAAGAGATCTGTCTATGCAAAAGAGACCCCAAGAATCCACCTGAGGGCCGGAGCCCAGAGCAATATCCTGCATGAGTTCAGCTAGAGGCCCAGAGCCTACAACAATGTCCCAGGCAAGCCTGTACCAAGGATCTGCCCTGGAAAGGCCCAAAGGTCAGTGGTGGAAGCTAGAAAGCCTGTGCCAGAGGGATGAGGAGCTGTGCCAGACGGCTGAGGGATCTGCACTGGAGCCAGGAAGCAACTCTCAAGGTAAGGGCCAGAGCTCTCTTCAAGAGAACCGCAGCCATCCTCAGTAACAGTGAGGTCCTGGTGTCCTCTGAAAATGAGAACAGCTGAGTTAATATCAGGACAACAAGTGGGACGTGCTCCCCCAGGAGAATCAACAGCACCATCTTCCCCTCCAGTTCTCTTTCTACGATGCTGGCGACAGTCCTCAGGCGGCCATCCACACGCGGAATCATGCGGATTCAGTTCAGCTGAGCGTTACAAGTTGCCTGTTAGTTAATGCACCACACATAGCTTAGCTATTGTGAGGGACACAGCTTTAAACATGGATATATATGTGTCACTAAAGTATGCCATACCTAACTCTTTCAGATAAATCCTGAAGAGTGCCGTGGCGGGGTCAAGTGGTATTTCTATGTTCAGTCTTCTGAAGAAATTCCAAATTGATATCTGCTGTGCTTGTACTAATTTATATTCCCACCAGCAATGTACAAGGGTTCCATTTTCCTAGCATCCTCACCAGAATTATTTTCTTATCCTTTCCTTTGCTTTGTATTCTGGGTGATAGCTATTGTGTCACTCTGACTGGAGTGAGACAGAAGCTCAGTGTACAGTAGATTTTTCTTTGCAGTTCTCTGGTGGCTGCAGTGGTGGATTATTTTTTTCATGTGGTGACAACCTGAATTGCTTTTTTTGAGACATATCTATTCGGTTCACTTGCCTACTTTTTATTGGGCTTGTTTTATGAGAGTTAGAGTTTTAAGCTCTCTGTATTTTAAACATAATTTTTTTATCACAAGAGTCATTTGAAATGGTTTCTTCCCATTTAGAATGTTCTCTTCACTCTGTTGATTTCTTCTGTTATGAGAATAATGCTATGAAAATAATATGTAGACCCTTTTATTGATTCTTGATGTTATTTCCCAGGCTTTCAGCATTGTATTGAAATTTTTGTCTGTGTCTCTGGTCTCAAGTATAATCGTTAGGGCTGGGGATACAGCTCAGTGGCCCAGCACCTGCCTGGCAGGTGCAAGGTCCCGAGTTTGATTCCCAGTACAAAAAAAAAAAAAAAAAAGAATAACCTTTAATGACTAATTTAATGTTACAAAATAATTTTGAGAAATTAAATTTAGCAAACTATTTTTGCAAAGAGCTCATTACTTCAGCAGCACCCAGTAGCAGGGGTGTGAGAAATGAGCTTTACTAGACCAGACACAGAAGGAAAGTGGAGAAATCGCCTGCATTCTTGCCTCCATGCATGCTGTGATGGGCTGTTTGTCTGGGATTGGCTGAAACCTTGCTGTACCTTATAGTCCTAAATTAGGTTTATTTACATACATGCTAAATTAAGAATCAGCTTCCCAAGTAGGTACTCAAGTTAGGAAGGCAGTCAAAAGCCAGATATAATTTCATACAGCTAAATTTTTCAGGAATAGTGTTGCTTCTTGTCTGTGTGACATTGCCTTTCGCTATTCTTACCCATTTATTCATATGTTTAAAATTTATTCTTCTGGCAATCATATTATCATAAATCAAATAATTAAATTTTCTGTCAAATGTTAACATAGTTGTTTTCTTGGTTACCTGACTTGTCATTTACTGAGAGGTACTTCCAAGTAGGATTATGAAGTTTGCTATCTTTTTGTAATTCTTTAATTGTTTGATAAATATATTAAGAATTTTATTAGGTGCTTAGAATTAATACATACTTAGGATATATGGTTGTGTTTCTGTTCAATTGGATATTACTGTTATCTAAATACTTAGAAAATATTTTCTCTAATAGTATAAACAAATATTATCACTGATGTATATTTCTTTTTCTATTGTGAAATTATTTTACATATGGCCACTGGGTAAAATTTTTTTAAAAAACACAATTTTAAAATATTTTCTAAAATGAATAGACAATTCTCAGAAGAAGAAAAGACCCATAAATACATGAAAAAAAGCTCATCATCTCTAGCCATTAAACAAGTCTACATTAAAACAATACTGAGATTGCCCTTTCCCCAGAGATAATGGTCATTACCAAGACATCAAATAGTAACAAATTTTAGTGAGGTTAGGCGAGAAAGGAACCCTCTTACACCACTGCTGGGAATGTAAATCAGCACAGCCTTTATGGATATCACTATGCAGATTCCCAGAAAACCTAGATAGAGAAACAGAGAAACCCTATTTGATCCAACTGTTCCCCTATGAGATACTTTGCTAAGTTAAAGATATATGTTATAGCAATACATATATTTCAATGTTTACAACAGGGCAATTCATAATAGCAAAATCTTGGAAGCAGCCTATGTGTCCATCAACAGTTGTGTGGATAAATAAAAGGTGTATTTATTCACAATGGATTACTACTCTGCTATAAAATGGATGAATTTATATCTTTTGTAGAAAAATGGATGCACTTTTAAAATATAATGTTCAGAGAACTACTTCAGACACCCCAGCTTAAATACCAAATGATTTCTCATATGTGATTTATCCAAAAATTAAAGGGCAAAGTAAAACATGGAGGAAAGAGAGAGCAGATCTACTCCAAAGGGGAAGTGAAAGGAGGGAGGAAAAATAGATGTACAAAAGGAAGGGAGATGTGTCATAGACAGTATCAAGTACTTACAGAAAAAGTAGTCACTGTGTATGGCAAACATGTGTTAATAAATAAAAGTTACAAACCTCTTCTGTTCATACAGGCCTCACAATCCTTCATTTGTATTTTTGTCTTTCTCCAGTTTGTTTTAATAACTATTGACATGGGCTAAACTTTCTTTATATATATATATATATATATATATATATATATATATATATGGCTTTACTCTATTTTCTTACATCTTTGTTTTGTAGTATATTTGAAAGCCATACAAACTTTAAATTGTGTATAAAATTGCTATTTTGTTGAATTTTTATCAGTTTTTTCCAAATAAAGTAAAGCAATAGTTTCTATTACACATCTTTCTCTAAAGTCTATTTTCCATAGTACTGACAAAGTTGTCTCACTAGTTTCTGTTTGAATTTGGAATGTATATCCTTTAATTTATCTGTCCTTAGGGTATATTTGCAATGAACCTAGTAAAAGAGCTATAATTGCATTTTCCCCAAATTGGACAATCTATCTCTTTTAACTAAATTATTTTATGTCGTAGTTGTTAGAATAGGGATTAATTTTATTTTATTTTGTGTCTTGTATTTGTTTTTCTGTTAACAATATTTTCCCTTCTTTTCTCACTTCTGCACATGTTTTACAATTCTATTACACATTTTCCCATTGCTAGTTTTGAAGGTCTGCTGTGGTTCTTGATAAAATCACTACATTATTACTTATAATATCCACAAACTAGTGTTAATTAAACACTAACTAATACACAGGTCTCAGTGCATTACATTTACAAAATGCATGTAAACTTTTATTATTGTGCTGTATGTAACTGTTCCTGTTTTAATCTTGCTTCTTGGCACTTGTTTTGAGAAAGCTTTTTCCTCCTATATTACTCTTCTTTTTTTTTTTTGCAGTACTGGGGATCGAACTCAGCACCTTGTGCTTGCTAGGCAGGCGCTTATTCCACCGAGCTATATTCCCAGCCCCTGTCCTATATTACTTTAAACACTTCAGTAACTATCAACTCATTTTGAACACTGTTTTTTCTCTTTATACTTGTCTTGTTCCTTTTTAAATTTTTTTCATCTATTCCTTTTGTACTTTGTTTGAACACAGGTTTATGTTCAAAGTGATTTTATTTCATATTGCCTTCCAGACTGGGAATTATTTGTGTTTGAACTTGATACCATCTCACTCACTTCTGTCATTAGTATTGATAAACTATTCACCTAGTTCTTAAAAGGTTGGAAGCTGCCTATCATTTGTCATTAATCTGAGTCATTTTAATTTTTTTTATGTTTTGGTTTTCTGCCATCTCGCAATGTTATATTTCAATGTATAAATAATTTCATTTATTGTTTTATATTAATTGAACCAATATCTTTTATTTGAATAGTATTTCTAAAACATTTCTTCCTCACTTTATTTTGCTACATCTTGTGGTTTCAATTAAATGTATATGTTTGCATTCTAACATCTCTTGCTAGCTCTTATCTCACATGGAGTTTTACTCTATGGGATTGCAAGCATTTTTAAACCTATATTCTGTTTCCATAATTCTTTCTCCATCTGTATCAAATCTGGTATTTGATAAAGAACCATTACAATCTACTCTCCTAGCAACTGTCAGGAGTACAATACATTTTATTCTCTTTGGCCACTATACTTCACAACAAAATTTTTTTACTTGTTCTATGTCATAGCTGTTAGGGTAAGAGCTATATTTCTAACTGAAGTTCTGTATTTTTACTGACACCTCCCCAAATTTCTCTGCCCCGAGTACCTATTGACAACCATCCCGATCTGTAGTTCTTTGAATTTAAGAATTTACACTATCCATGTTTGTTAGATCATTTAATGTTTTTCTCTCAGTATTAACTGCCTCATTTTTATCAAGGAATGTTTTCCAAGCTAGTTCCTGGTTTAGCACAGTAGGATTTCCTCCTCTGCTGAAGGTAGGGTAATGCACACACCACGCATTCCTCCTGCGTGTACACACTGATGGACACATACGTTTTCTCCGCACCTACTTATTGTGAATGATGCTGCAGTAAGAAGGAGACTGCAGATACCTCTTCAAAATACTACTTCGATTTCCTTTCGATCTACCATACCTACGCCTCATTCAGAGTCCCATTCTCTATGCTTTCAATTTCCTGAGATCAACAGCAGTCTCAGAACATTAAATATACAATTACAGATGTAAATTAATTACAGATGTTACACTGTGCGCTGTTCTGTGTAGTGGGATAAAGTCCTCACGCCGCTCTTTTTTGTCCTGGCGTGGAGGCGAATTCTTCTTTGTCCGGTGTGTGCCCACTGAGTGTTTTTCCTGCAGGCTTGTCAGTGAGTCCCTACGCTGTTTAGGAAATTGACAGCAGAGAGAAAACAGAACTTGCGTTCCAGTGATCTTACTTTAGGGATTAACAGACTCGGGCGCCAATGTGGTGATGCTGACAATCTGGGTACGCCAAAGAGATGCAGTAAAGGTGGTGAAAGGAAGAAGCCGTAGCATGTGGAGAGAGTACGATGCTACCCGTGGTTTGAAGGATCTGCTGAGAGTCTTTCTTATTATCTTCCTTGGGAAATGGGGACTTCTGCATATCCAGTATTGTGCTTGTTATATTTATGTTTATTGTATATTTTAATTTAAGTATAGAATATCTGTAATACTCTTTATAATTCAAGTTTAATAATCTCAGACATTTCAGAATTCTGGTTTTTTTAATTTTAAAAGTAAAAGAACAAAAACATTAGCAAACAGACACAAAGCAGCACAAGAACAGCACAAAAACTGAACTACAGATAAGGTGTCCAGGGACCAATAATGGTTGTTGCATTACACATGACAGCTTCAAAGTGTATGCTCAGGACAATGAAAGAGACATAAAAGATTGATCAAACTACCAACCATTGATTGTTCCCTACATTAAAGGGACATGAGACAATAGTGCAGCTCTGCCAGCCATCCTGCACATACACACACACCCACAGAGCCATCGCTCTCTTCCTTTTCTCCCCCTCCATCCTGACCGCTCCCCACCTTTGACCAGTTTCCTTTCATACCTCCCAATTCACATTCCCACCTTTAGGTTCCCACACCAATGATACAACATGCTGCCTGCACATGCACATCTGATCTACCTCACCTATGAGTATGGTCTCTAATCGCGACCACCTGCCTATAAAAGCCTCAAGTCCGTCCCTCTTCATAGCTGAATAGTATTCCATGATGTAAAAATGCCACAGTTTTTTATCCAGTCCTCTGTGGATGGACATTTGGGTTGTTTCCATGATTTAGCTATTACAAATTGTGCTGCTATAAACATGGGTGCACATATATCACATGATATGATGTTTTCAGATCTTCTGGGAAAATACCCAGAAGGGGAATAGCTGGGTTAAATGGGACTCCTAGACCTAGTTTGCTGAGGAATCTCCAAACCGATCTCTACAGTGGTTTCACCTGTCTGCATTCCCACCAGCAGTGAAAAAGGGTTCCTATTTCTCCACAGCCTCACCAGAATTTGTTATTGGACGATTTTTTGATGCTGGCCAATCTTACTAGGGTGAGATGAAATCTCAATTTTGTTTTTATTTGCATTTCTCTAATGACTAAAGATGTAGAACATTTTCTCATATATTTATTTGCCATTTGTATTTCTTTACCTGAGAAGTGTGTATTTATCTCTGATGCCCATTTCTGGATTGGGTATTTGAATTTGGACAGGTACATGTTTTTTAATTCTTTGTATGTTCTAGATAGAAGGCCTTTGTCCAAGGGACAGCCAGCTAGGATTTTTTCCCAATCTGTGGGTTTTCCTTTTACTCTGCTGGTGATTTCTTTAGATGTGCAAAAACTTTTCAGTAAGATGAGGTCCCAGTTATTGATTCTTTGAAGTGTTTCCCTTGCAGTTTGATTTTTGTTCATGAACTCTCTGCCTACTCGTATGTCTTCAAGGGTGTCCACTGTCACCACTACTATTCAACATAGTTCTGGAAGTATTAGCCAGAGCAATTAGACAAGAGAGAGAAATAAAAGGAATAAGCATAGGAAAGGCAGAAGTAAAACTATCAGTCTTTGCAGATGACATGATACTTTCCATGGAAGACACCAAAAACTCCACCAGAAGATTCCTTGAATTAATCGACAAATTCAGAAGTGTAGCTGGATTCAAAGTTAATACCCAAAAATCAATAGCATTCTATACACAAACAACAGACTGAGAGAGAAATTGCTGTGTTTCATTTTAACTCACCTATTTGTATGATTATTTCTGACAATGTAGGAGTTATTTTACTTAATACAATATTCTTAGAAAAGAAATTAGACAACATGAAGGTTATTTTGTTCATACTTGCCTTTCTGCCAAAACAGATACCATGATCGAGTTCATATTGTGAGGAGGCTGAGTGAATCTGTGATGTGACTATGAAGTGCAAATTGCACAGCACACCTGCTTTCACCTGGCTCACCCATGTCTGAGAGGGTAGAACTTTACACACTCCAAATGAAATTGAAGGAGAGCTCTTAATTAGTTTCAAGGACCCTAGAATTCTGCTTTTCATTCATTTGCACTGTTAAATTCATCAAAGTAAATTTAAAGTTGTCAAAATTTGCAAATGTTTTCAAAAAGTCCTAAGCGGTTCGTTAACAATCTAGGTTTTGCCATTCCATTCATTACTGACTATATAAACACTGAATATTTTTTATTCTTTCAGATATGGTAAAGAACAGTATACTAGGATGTCAATCATTTCTGTACATGCATTACAGGAGATATTTCTGAAAAAAATTAGCTCAGTTTTGCAAGATGAAGGGTTTTTGTTTTTGCTGGTTTTATTTTTAATTTATTGTACATTTTATTAGTACATGTTTATAGTATGCAATCGTTGCATTCATCCTGGGGGTGGGTGCACATACGTAGCACGTCAGCTCATTCTCGTGGTTGTTTCTCATCTTTTCCCTCCCCCCTTACTCATTTATCTCTTGGTCCCCTTTCCTTTGGCAAAAGTTCTGTCTCACTATTTCTTATAATCTTATCTTTTGCTTTGTAATTTGATTGTAGTTGGGTTCCTCACATAAGATAAGCCATGTGGTATTTAAGCTGAGTTCCTGACTCATTTCATTTAACATTTTAAACTGAAGGTGCCTCGTGTTCCTGCAAATGACTTGTCCTCCTTTTATTATTGAGTTTGTTGCTATCACTTAGATACGCGTAATCACATTCAAGGTCAGATCGGTGCCTGTGCTGGTCCGCCTGACGCTGCCTTTCTTCCCTCTCCTTCCTTCCCTTCGCCCCTGTTCGCCTCCTATTTATAAAGCTTTTTTTCACTTGTCCTTCTTTTCTGATGTTTCTCCTTTCAGTTTCTTTCCCCATTGTTGCTCCCCAGTTCCTCTTTCCTTTTAAATAATTTCTTCCCATTTCCCAATATCCATTACACACTTTGGTTCTTACTCACACTTTCAGTCTCTCACACCAGAGAGGCAAGAAATGTTTACACATGTGTGTCACTTATGAGTAAGGGCTCAAGGTGCAGCCATTTTAGCAGTCAGTGGCTCAAGTTCATCCTTCTTTAGGGTAGAGTAGTACTTCACTGCATATAAAAGAAGCCACGTCTTTTTATCCATTCATCAGCTGATGGACCTTTAGGGCGTTTCCAAGATTTAGTGATTACAAACTATACTGTTATAAACCTTGCGCTGCTGTAAACTGTGGCATGGTGCTTTTCACTCTTTTGAAATGATACCAACAAGGGGAATAGCTGGATCAAATGGGACCTCCAGTAGTAGCTGTTTTTGAGAATCTCCACAGTGATTTCAACAGTGGTCGCACCAGTCTACACTCCAACTCACAATAAAGATATGCTCCTTTCTCTCCAACAGCCCCAGCACCATTTGTTATTGGTTAATATCTTGATAATAGCCATTCTCTCTGGAGTGAGATGTTCTAATCTGCATGTCTTAGGTGACCAGTGATATTGAACAATTTTTCATATATTTGCTATTTGTACTTCTTTATCTGAGAAATGTATGCTCATTTAAATGCCCATTTTTTGATTGGGTCATTAAATGTGGGGAGTCTGAATTTTTTCAATTCTTTATATGTTCTTGATATTAGTCCTTTATCTGAGGAACAACTGGTTAAAACTTTTTCCCACTTCTGGGTTGTCTCTTCATGCTACTGGTGATTTTTTTTTTTTTTTGCTGTGCAAAATTTTTGTAATAAGGGGCTGGGGATATAGCTCAGTGGAATAAGCGCTTGCCTAGCAAGCTCAGGGTCCTGAGTTTGATCCCCAGTACCGCAAAAAAAAAAAAAAAAAAAAAATTATTGTAATAAGATGAGATTCCAAGTGTTGATTCTTTGTAGTATTTCCCATGCAGCTCAGGTTTTATTCTTGAAGTCTTTGCCTATACCGATATCTTCAAGAGTTTTACCTAATTAATCTTTCAGCCGCAGAGTTTCTCCTTTAGTATTAAGATGTTTTATCTATTTTCATTTCAACGTAGTGCAGGTTTAGTCACTGGGACATGGAAAACCAGTTTTGGGCACTGTGTTTGGCCCTTCTGTCAAAGGGAAGGCGGCTGAGTGTGTCTGTGTTTGTCTGTGCATGCTCTACCTGTCTCGTGTACTCTCATATCTTTCTTTTTGCCACTATCAGGCTGTTTTTAAGGGCAGTAGTTGTGCAATGCAATTTCAAGGCAGGGATCCTGCTGCCCTCAGCCTTGTCTTTCTTGCCTAGGGTTGGATTTTGCCATTCTAGGTCTCTTCTGGTTCCAAATGAACTTTAAGGTTGATTTCCTTTCTAGTTCTGTGCGGTGTGCAAATGGATTTTAATTGGGAGTGCATTAAATCTGTATAGCAATTTTGGAAATATGGCATTTTGACTATATTGGTTCTTCCTACAAAAGAGCAAGGGATATCTCCATTTTCTATATCCTCTTTGATTTCCTTTGTCAGACTGATCCCTACTTATTTCATTTTTTTATTTTTTGTTGCTATTGTGAAAGAGGTTGTGTCCTAATTTCTATCTCAATGAGTTTGTTATTTCTGTACAGGAATGCTATTGATTTTTGAGTGTTGACTTTGTATCCAGCTACATTACTGAATTTAGTTATTAAATCTAGAATTATTCTAGTGCAGTGTTTGGTAACTTCTATGTAGAGTATCATGCCATCTGCAGATAATGATAATTTAACTCCTTTTCCTATTGTTATTCCTTTTATTTGTCTTGTTTAGTTGGTCTGGCTAAAGATTCCAGAACTACATTGAATAAGTGTTAGTGGTTATCCTTGTCTTATTCCTGATTTTAGAGTAAAAGCTTTCAGTATTTGTTCATTTAGGATGACGCCAGCACTTTCGAGGCTGAGGCAGGAAGATCGTTGTGAGTCTGAGACCAGCCTTGGCTACAAAGTGAGCTCAAGGTAGCTTGACCTGCATAGCAAGACCCTGTCTCAAAAAATCACCTCATAATTGTAGATACTGTTTAATTTGTTCTCCATTTTCATCTATGACTGATTGGTTGTTCAGTAGGGTACTATTTAATTTCCAAATGCTTATGGAGTTTTAGGTTTCTTTTGCCATTGATTGTCAATTTTATTGCATTATGTCCAATACTATGCGTGGGATAATTTCAATTTCCTTACCTTTACTTAAGCATGTTCTATTGCCTAGCATATGATTTATTTTGAGACCATCTCATGTGCAGCTGAGACGAATGTGTATTCTGATACTGTGAGGTGGGACACTCTATAGATATTTCCTAAGTCCATTTGTTCAACAGGTTTGGTTTAATTTTAGTATTTCTTTCCTGATTGTTTTGGTCTGGTTGACCTGTCTATTTGTGACAATGGGTTATTAAGGTCCCAATTACAATTGTGTTAGTGCTTAATTGATTTTTCTTGTCCATTAATATTTGGTTTACATAATTTTGTGCATGCATGTTTGGTGCATATATATTTATAATTGTTATCTCTTTCATTTTGAGTTTTTCCTTTGCAAGTATGTAGTGGCCTTCTTTGTATCCTTGGATCAGTCTTGCCTGGAAGTTCAATTCTGCAAATAGAATAGCATACCTGCATTTTTCTGAGTCCTGATGCATGGGGTATTGATTTTTATCTTTTAACTTTCATCTACAAATTTACTTTTCAGTTAAATGTTTTCTTGTATGTAGCACATTGTTAGATCTTGTTTTTTGATGCATTATTACAGTCTGTTTCTTCTGAGTGGTGAATTGAGACCATTTACATTGATGATTGTAACTCATATATATTAACTTATTCCATAGGGTTATTTTCCTGTTGTTGGTTCCTTGCATTTCCTCTGTTTAGTTGATTGTCTTGCCTGGAGATTTCTTTCTTTTGGCACTTTCTGCATCGTAGTCTTCTTTATGTCTTTCAAAATATTGTTCAGAGCATTTTGGAGGCCTAGTTTGGTGGTCATAAATTTCTTCAGTTCTTCTTTTCTGTGGGAAGCATCTTCTTTCTCCAAGGTACACCAATCTGGTTTGGAAGATACTTTGTTTCAGGACCTGAAAAACTCCACCATATTCACCTTGACTTAGGGTTTTATTTTGAGTATTCTACTGTGATTCTGATGGGCTTTCTTTATAGGTGATTTATTTCTTTTCTCTAACACTTTTACTATCCTATTCTTGTGTGAATTTCTGGAATATGGATTGTTGTATGCCTTAGTATAGATTTATTTTGCTTACAAATAATTGGAGTTCTGTATGTGCCACTTATGTCTATGTGTAATTCTTTTTTCTATATTTGATAAATTTTCTACTTTACTTCTGTGAACATGTTTTGTATGTCATTTGTGCCAATTTTTGCTTTTCATTGGATCCAGTTAGTCTTATGTTGTTCTTCTTTGCATAATCTCAGAACTATTGGATTAATTTTTCCTGGTCCCTCACTGTTTTTAAGAGCTCTTTCTTTTTGTGATAGCTAGCTGCGATCCTGTCTTTTAAGTCTAATATTCTACCTTCCCTTTTGTTCAGTCAATTTTGTAAACTTTCAGTGGAATTTTTAACTTCCTGAATGTATATTTGAATCTCTTTTACGGATTCCAGTTCTTTCCTATGTCGGGTATTCCTGATCTCTACCACCTTTTTATGCTCCTGTGTTTTTATTATCTATGTCTACTTTAGCTTTGCTTATCAAATCCATTATTATGTTCTTCATCTCCTTTTTTACCTGACGTTGTATCTTGTCTGATTTCCTCCACAGCCTCATGTATTTGTTTTCTAACTTCTGCTGCTATTGATCCAGAAAATTTAGGTGTGTGGCTTCTGATTCCCTCTATCTTTCTGTCTTCTGGATTACCCTGGGCTGCTGGAGTTATGGGGTTGCATTTTGCTTCTGTGTCTTGTCATTTTGTATTTTTTAATTTGTTTTTGCTTTCTGTCTTGATGTTTGTAAATTTCTTATACTGTATAGCTTATCATTATTATCAAGGCTTCCCTAGGATTTGTCTGTTCCTCAGACATGTCTTCTAGGTGTTAGTGGTTCTTGATCTTTGTACCTGTCCCAAGACCCGACAATCCCATACTATTAAGAATGAGATGTTGCAGGGCTGGGGATATAGCTCAGTAGAATAAGTGCTTGCCTGGCAAGTGCAAGGTCCAGAGTTTGATTCCCAGTACCACACATGCTAAAAAAGAATGAGATGTTGCTATCTATTTGGCTCAGCATCAGTCTTTTGGTACTGGAGTCTTGTGATGGTTGTGATCTCAGACAATCACAGTATTGCCATACAAAGAAGAACAACTGATTACAATAGATGTGACATACTGGCTAAAGCAGTACAATTAGTGATAATAATATCATCAAACACAGCCAAAAACCTGACAAACTATGGTAACTATTAATATGAAACCTTTAATCACAGAGACAAGATCTACAATTATATAAAAATATCCAACATTATTCAGGAACTTGTGTACAAAGTGTTTCCCCTTAGTAGAGCGATTTTAGGCTGTGAAGGGAAAGTTTAAGAAGGACAGCAGGTAAAACAGAAAGCTAAATGAAGAGAAATATAGTAGGTGCAAGGCTGGAGGACAATGGATGAGTTCCCAGGCTTTGTCAAACTGGAGAAGGGGACAGGAAAGAGAAAATGAGGGAGAAAGAAAAGAACTGTCAAGGTGGACCATACAAACTAGAGAATGTTTACTCACAAGTAAAAATCATAAAATCAAAAGTGAAAATTAAGGGAAGAGAGAAAGAAGAAATATAGATGAGAACAAGAATAAATGTAAAGACCCTAATAATCTAAACAAAACAAAACAAAATAAAATACCCAACACACACACAAAAACCAAAAACCCAAGCAAACCAAACAAAGAAACACCTGTTTGTCTCTGTGTCTTCCAGCTGCTGTACTGCCCGCAGACAAGGCCAGCCCAAGGCTTCTCCCAGTGCGTGCAGTTGGCTCCTGTGGACAGACGGCCTTCTCAGTTCCACTTCCACTGCACATGTCCTTCTTCTTAGGCTCCACTGATCTCTGGGTGCGACAGCATGGGCTGGTGAACCCGCTCCCTTGGCTCCTGCCACCACTGTGGAGACAGCAAATCTCACCTTGTCTCCTTTGTCATGAGGGCTGGGATTGGGTGATGTGGGTGAGAGTGCCAAACTCATTGGCTGCTGCACAGGAGGGGCTGTGCTGTTCCACTCCCTGATCTTGCCCATTGCTGCCATTGTTGTGCTGCCACCTTGGTCGCTAGCGTTATCGACTCACTTCTCTGCCACTCTATAAAAATTGTGATACTCATACACAGTTCAGTACTACTCTGCCCTGAAAAAGGAGAAACAAGAGGGGTCCAGCATGGCTGAATACGGGAGGAGCCATGTTGGAGCTACTCAGAAACAAACCCCCTAGAAACATAGGTCCACTTCACGTTCCTCTCCCTGATATCCTCTCCCACTGGGGCAGGGGCCACAGCTGTTTAAGTCTCTTGCCTGTGTGTTCCTCCCATTGGTCTTGGGGCAGATCCCTAACCTTGTTGTTGTTAAGGGTTCCAACTGGGCTCAGGAAAAAAAAAAGCTGGCCAGCCATTGAGGAAGGAGCAACGCTGATGAAATTTGCTGCCAGACAGCCGTGTCCTCTGTGTAGAGGAAAGCACAAGAGAAAAGGCGCCTCGTATCCCAAATCTGCCCTATCGGGCTTGAGTTAGCCATGCTTTTGCCGTTATCCATTTCTTGAAGGCTTCACAGTATGGCGACTCTTGCTTAGCAAGCAGCTGGCAGCGCCACTGGCGGTTCTGGCTGTTGGATCAACAAGCCCTACGTCTCTGTTCTGCTTGATCTACAAGTCTCTTACCTGAGATTGGTTTGGGCGTCAGGACGCGCGTTACTCCCTTTCCTCCTGTTACCTGTGTTTTCAGTTGTTCTCCTCTGAGTAGCTCCAACGTGGCTCCTCCTTTACGCAGCTGTACTGAACCCGTCAGAGTAGTACTAAATGGTGTGTGAGTATCACCGTGATTCTCCGTTCATCTGCTGATGGACATACAGGACACTCCCTACATTTAACTAGTGTGAGTTATGATGCAACAAACAAGGATATACATGCATTACTGTAAAATGGCACCTTTAACTCCTTCAGGAAACACCTAGAAATGGAATAGCTGGGTCACAAGTAATTTCTGGCTTTTTGATTTTTAAGAATCTCTGTACTGCCTATATGAGGTTATATTTTTACCAACAATGCAGAAAGGTTCATTTTTCCTCCAACATTTGTTATTGTTTGACTTCTTGATGATAACCATTCTTTGTGGAATAAAATGGAATCTCAGGGCTTCTTTGAATTTGCATTTCTCTAATGGCCAGAGATTGTGAACTTTTTTTTCACATATGTATTGGCCATTTGCACTTCTGAGAAGATAATAGAATTTTCATGTCAGCTTTTTCCTCTGCTCTGCTCCAGTTTCTTAGTGTTATCGAGGATCTTATGAATTTTAAACATGACATTGTTAACATCAGACATGGCTGACAGAATCAGTTTATGTTGTAACAAGGGACTTCTTTGATTTTTCAATCTGAACATCTTTTAAATTATTCTCTATGTATTTATATTGTCACAAATTTAGTAGTTTGAAACTAGATTTGTAATTCACTTTATCTATAATCAGAAACCTAGATTTCTTAAAATCAAGCCAGGTTTCTTATGAATTTTGACAGTGTTCGCTTAGGATCTCACAAAACAAGAAGAAAGATCTAGCATATTTTCTGTGCCTCTCACTGGACATTATTGGGGGAGAATTTGCTTCTAGCATTGTTCAACGAGTTGGCAGCATTCAACTGGCAGCACTGATGAGAACGTGAGACTGAAGCCCCTGGCTCCTGGCTGTATTCTAGGCGTAGTTTTCATTTGAGAAAAATGCTTCTGTTTCTGCCTCTTGGTCTCCTTCCTCCATTTTAAAACCTAGAAATGATGGTTGAGTTGTCAGAGTTTGAATTTTTGACTTGTCATTTGCTTTAACTTTTCCTTTCTCACACCAGCTTCAGAAACTGCTCTGCTTTTGAGATTCAAGTAATTCAATTGGGATCAGCCAAACATACAATTTAAGTTTCTATTTTTAGTCTCACAAAATTTGCAAGCTTCTTTCCAGCAATCCTTACATTAACATTTTAAGAACCAGCGGGCTAGAATTGTAGGGGAACATATTTAAGAATTATGTCTTGTGCAGTACTTCCACTGGCACACCATTTTGTTCTTAAATGAGAAAAAACCCAAATTTTAATGGTGGAAACAAGCTACAGATTTATTTGATCTTCGGTAGAAACAAGTGTGTCTGGCAGTCCAATGCTATGAAGGTGTCCAAAGGCAGCACAATAGAACTTTTGGTCTTAGTTGATCATCTATACACCATGTAACATGTATTTACAGAATCACTTCAGGACTTAGGAGGATTTTTGATGCTTCTTCTACTGTGCCAGCTTACTAGAAATTAAGCGGTCAAACGTGGGAAGACAGAAATGTAGTAGTCTTTTCCATACCTATATCCGGCATGAAATCTTATCTCACAACTATTAGCTTGAACATAATCACCTGCTCAAGTGGTTTCTCTTAAGTGTTGGCAGAGAACACAATCATTAATAAGGGCCAGTGTCACTTTTTATATTAAACAAGCGTCCTTTTGAATGCAGTAAGAACGTTAGACTGATGAATAGTGATGATTGCTGCCAACATCCTAAAGAGTAGCTCCTGCCTTCTCTAAAATGATTCCAGAATGGTTAAGAAACAAAAGCAAAATGAAGCATTTCCATGTTGAAACACATACCAGTATTAACATGTTTCATAGAAATATTTTGAGCTACTGCTCATGGAGTTGTTTTCTTGACTATCTGTCTATCAGTGTTGAATTTCAGCATTAATAATTCCCCAAATTCTGCATACACCCAAGCATTCATGATAAAAAATAAGAAACGAGGATGTAAAAAAGTTGCAGAACATGAAAATCTCACAACCAACTCAAGTTTTTCCACCACACATAGTGATTTGAAATTACCTATCAATTTTTGATAATGAGTGAAATCCCACTGGAAACAAATCAAGTGCTTCACCTCTGCTTCATTCTCATCTGAACCTTTTCTTTCCTATTTATGGGAATATCCCCAAAGTGTCTGAGTCCTGACAATTTTAAACGCATTGTGCAAAAAAAGTTCAGCAACTGAAAATGCGTAATTACTATCTTCAGTAATGTGGCATTCTCATCGGTGAGGTCATGATCTGACTCACCAAAGCTCTAATTCTTACTGCTTATGCATCATTTACACTGTCTCAGAAAACAAAACACTGAGACATAAGAGACATTTTAAAAGTAACATTTTTCAATGCATTCTAGATTTGTCTTTTGTCTAGTAATGTTTTTAAATTGATCATTAAGAGGCATAAAAATTTCAGCTAATGATCATGACTCAGAAGAAACACACACTAAGGCAATATGGCAAACATAACCAAACTTTTTGATGAAGTCATGTTTTTATATGGGTTATAAAAAACATAATATATCTTGCTTTCAATAAAGCAAGAATCTTTATGTGACAATTGTGGTTTCTAAGGTCCCACGACTACAGGCTATTCCATGAATAACTGATATCTCACTAAAAATTCCATATTGATATATAATTTACAATGAGAGACATTAGTAAATGTCCAAAGTTTAGTAAATGAGAAGAATCAGCCAATGTTGGAGCATGCAGAGAGCTATTTTGGGAGCATGTATAATCTGGAGGACATAGACATACATCAAGATGCCAAGAGAGATGAGGAACCAATGAGAAAGCCCTGGAGTGGACTTTGAAATCCTTATGAACTTTCAATACATTAACAATGCATGTATACCATGAGTTATATCCTTGACCTTGAAGGAAATATTGGAAGGCACCATGTATTTGTTTCAAAACACCTCAGCCAGGACAATTCATAATCATTTTTAAACAAAATTTCCTCCTTTGAATTTGATAGACCCGTAGATGGGCTGACTTATTATAACTACAATCTCTCATCACTTCTTGATTTTACTTAATATATTAAAGAAAGCTTAGTGAAGAAAATCCCGAAAAGAAATACATATGCAACCTTGAAATTTTTCTTGTGCAAAGAATTCACTTCTAATGATAATCCTAAGTAAAATCCTAAGTAACAATGTTAGAGTACAAAGTCTCTAGTTTGGGCATCAGAGTGGCTGAATCAGTGACTAAAGCTGACCTGAACTTGAGAACCATTTTAAGTTCGGCATCTCTGCTCAGTCTTTGCAATGTTTCTGCTCCAACAACTGAGTTCACAACCTGAACTTAGAGAAAAGTGAACGTAAGTACTGCAAATCTGTATTAATACAATGGAAGGGAGTCAAGGGATGGCGTAGGAGGGAGGGAGGAGAGGGAAATAGGATGGGAAAAGGCGTTAAGATACATCAGGACATGCACGGACTGCACACAGGGAATGCCAGCGTTACGGCTGTGCACATGCACTAATACACTAACAAAAGGGGTGTTGCCAGGTACAGGGGCACAGTTATACTTCCAGGGGCTTGAAAGGCTGAGACAGGCGAGAGTCAGGAGGGATGGCAAGTTTGAGGTTAGTTTGAACAACTTAGGAGGATGGTGCTATACCACAGTAAAAAAACACACAGATGGAGATGTAGCTCAGTATAAAGGCCCAGTGTTTAATGCCCAGTTACTGTTCTGTGAGAGAAGTGTGTATTTCTAAAGGGTACCTTCATTTGTAAGTCCATTGTCTCTGTATGGCAGGAAGGAAAAGGTGAGGAAATCAGTGACCGTTTATCAGTGCAGAAGGCGCTGGCTGAGACAGGGACAGAACGCTTCACTCTTTTTTATCAACTGTTATGGTCACCTTTCACAACCACCTTTCGCACGTCCTTCTTTCTAGTTTGTCAGCAAAGGATGACATTTAATTCTCAATGCACAGACACCTCTTTGAGATTTTCTTACTTCCCCAAGGTATTTCTGTGCTATACCTGACATAACTGTTTTTCTGATCTTTAATCTCTCATTTCATCAGGGATGAATTCTAAGTAAGAACAATGAGGGGTAGAAAGCAAACATTTTTCCTACCCTGTGATATTTTTTAACGTATTCCAAAACGTCATATGTCTCTGGAACTCATCTAAATTCCTCCTGTGAAAATCTTCTATTATTTGGTGAAATATGCTTCCCTTTAACTGTTTTCTCTTTTTGGTTATCTATACTGTACTCTGCTCTGATAACAGTTTGTTAATTCTCTAATAAATTTCTCAAGTACTCTTAATTATATGTATTTATATTTCTAAAAGTAATAATTTGATTATTTAAACATTCATTTGCAATGATACCAATACTTTCACTTTCTCTTTCTTTTGATTTTCTGAATATATAGGCCAAAGCTATTTTAAAATTTTTATTCATACAAATATATTAATTATTAATGTTCTTTTGTTTATTTTTATTTATTTGTAGCTCCTACATTTCAGTTTGTCTATTACTAGAGAATAGATTATACAATGTGACAATGTATATAAGAATGCTGTAAGGTTATGAATGCCTAGAGATTTTCTCCCATTCCTCTATTAATCAACTGAGTAACTGGAGTAATTTCTAATGATTTTACCTTTATCTAGAACTGTCTTGAAAAAGGACGGTGCTCTATCATGGTACGAATCCACCTAACTTTTCTTCCATCAGCATTTTCACCTGAAAAAGCTACTGCATTCTGAGACACCTCCCTCTAGCATGAGTCTAACTATAATCTTTTACTTTTCCCTCAAGAGAGATCTGTTGTTTTCTCATATATTTCTGGCAAGTTATTGTTTCCTGATCAGGTCAGTCCTACTGCTTAACTGAAGTTTTCAGATGAAAACCGATCATACATAGTGTTGTTCTTTGAATTTCTTTTACATACTCTGGATTTAACTAGACAAGGAAGTGAAAGAACTTCATAATGAAAACATTACAACCCTGAAAAAGCAGAATGAAGTGGACATAAGAAAACGCAAATATTTTTTATATTATGAATAATAAATATTGCACAAATCCTCATACTTCCTAAAGTGATGGACAGATGTAACATAATCACGTTCAATCGTATCATGTTTATGTTTTCTCTATTGTTGTTATACATGGGGGTAGCTCAGACTAAGCTACTGTCAGAAACATAGATTAGAGCTTTGAAAAGCTCTAGAATTTTATCAAATGAGATTTCCCTTTTATATTTTGAATGACATAAAATGGGAGAACAAATACAAAATTGTACCCTAGCTGGATGTAGTGGAGCACACTCGCGGTGCGAGCTGCTCAGCTGGCGAGGCGGAAAGCGGCCTGGACCAAGAGCCTGAGGACACTGAGCGTCCTAGTCCTTTCTTTGTTGCTGGGGCAGAATGTGGACACCTGCAAGGTGAAGACCATAAGTCTTATCTGCACTCATTGTTTAGAAGGGTCAGTCCATGAATGGCTGGCATCACGGCGCAAGGCCACCCAGAAGGAAGCTGTCCATTCCTTGGTGGTCAGGAAGCACAGAGAAGTGCGAAACAGCAGGGAGAGGTGCCCTGGTCAAGCCCCTGTGAGTCAACTTTCCAGGCCACCTTTTAGAGCAAATTAGGTATAATGTGCTGTTATGGTTTGTGTCTGCGTGTCCCCTCAAATCCTCATACACTCATGGAGCAGGCTTCTAGGTATGTGACTCATCCACAGTCCAATGTTGGGATTATGGGTGTGAGTGCTACACCCGCCCTGGGGCAGACAGCCTGCATATGTAAGGGAAAGAAAGAGGCTGCTTGCCACTGCTCCTCCCTTTTGCTCTTGCTGCTTTTGCTGTCTGCCACCACCATGAACAGCTGCCCTCTGCCATGTGCCACCCTGCCTTGGAGCCAGCCAAGCAAGGACTGAAACCACCACAGACACTGAGCTAAATAAATCTTTATTTTCTTAATTTTGGGCATTGGATTTTTTTCTCTGTGAGAAAAAAGCAACCAAGACACAGGCCCCTGGTTCAATTTTCTTCCGACAGTACCACTCAAGAGTGCATCTAGATATAAATTTATAACATTGGTAACACAGCCAGAACTGTCAAAAAAGCACATACAAATAACTGCAAAGAGAAATTCATCCTAGTATATATATATATATATATTTTTTTTAATTTAACCTCTCAATTTTGCAATGCTTGAAGTCCTTCAATTGTAAAATCATGAGTCTTACACATTGTTGTCTCCTTGAATTTGTTTAACTTCTCTTAATTGCACAAGAGTGTTTTGCTCTAAACCATCAATCACCATTTAAAATATGTTATCTTTAAATCGATCTCTGTTCTTTGTCTTTCAGGCAAGAATAAGTATTTTTTTCTTGTCTCATTTATATGCATAGCTTTCATTTTCATGATTTACTTTTTCCCTTTTTATTCAATTTTCACATTTAGAAACATGGAAATAAAAACAAAATTCAATTCTATCTGACTCAGCATCAGCTTTAACTGGCACAAAAGTTACTTTTATGAATTAATTACCAGTTTCATAGAGTTCTGTTTTTTCCTAACACTATATTTAAGATAAAGCATATAGGTATATTTGGACATAAGGTATCATGTACTAATAAACACTCATTATTCTATGACTAAAGTATTCCTTCAAAAATAATCAACTTTGAAACATTTCTTACAATCAGTTGTATCTATATATTTGGCCAAAAAAGAGAAAGAAAAATGACAATGTTTTTCCCAGTTACCACTAATGGTTTAAAAGTATATTTGTATGAATATTAGTACATACACCACCAAGCAATTAAAGGGCTTCCACATTTAAATGCATATTCTTAGAAGCCTCTCATAGTAAACCATTATTGAGTATTTACAAAATATTCCTAATTTATAAAGTTAAATTTCATGAAAGATAAAAGTTTGAAAAACACCAATATGTTAACATAATGAACTTGACAAAATATATATTCAAAGATTTAGGAAAATAGGACAAAGGCAAAAAACATATTAAGCATGTATCCATTTTCATTTTTCCTCCTACAACTAATTGTAATGTATTATTTTTCACTGGCTTTAAGATTCTATCACCTTCCAGGATACAATAAAGGGGGGAACAAAACCAAATTTGAATAAATAAGCTTCTTGACAATTTTAAAGTTGATTTTTGGGTTATGCGTTTTATTATTTTTTAAAATTATTTAAAACTACATTTTTTCTCTTTTTATTTTAAAAAATCATTACAAATTGAGAGAATTACAATTGATAATATACTGTGTATTGTTATCTTCAAAGATATTAACAGGAGCATTCTCTTACAAAGAAGCAAATGATACTAGCATAAAACTTTATTTTTAATGAAGGAAGATAAAGTAGTAGTATAAATGACACAAATTAACATATATATCTAAAACATTTTTAGGGAATGATCTAATTCTGTAGTCCAGGTTGGCCTTGAACTAACAGGTAGCCTTGTTCCTCAGCCTCCAGAGTGCTGGGATTGCAGGTGCGCCCCCCCCAACACCTGGCCTCTAAAATATTTTCGTAACAACAGAACAGGTAATTTAGGGAACATCTGCACCTCTCCCAGCTCCGTTTACCTGTCTTCCGTTTTGCTCTTTATTTTCATAGATGCTAACGTTAGATCTTTCCTAAAATTCTTGTCGAATTCAGCTATGACGCTGTCAGAACCTGGGCTTCTCTAGGTAGTGGTGTCTTTTCCTGTTCCATTTCATTGCCTATTATTGGGTTATTCAAGATGTTTTAAGTCTTTCTTATCTTAGTTTTGGTACTTTATGTGCATCTAGGAATCTCTGCACTTTTTGGATAACTCAGTTTTTGTCATGTATGTATTGTGAAGCAGTTTCTAATAATTATCTGGATTTGGGTTTTTCTGCGATTTCATTTCTAACTGCATAGTTTTGCGCCTTTCTGATTTTGGAGTGATTGGCGTTTTAGTATTTTGTTTATTTTTTGATGAAGAAGTTCTTTGATTCATTGTAAGGTTTTTAAAGTCTCATTTAGTCTCTACTTCATTTCTTTTTTCTGATCTTTAAAATTTTCTTCTGGTCAAATTCTGGATTTCAATAATTGTTTTTTCTTTTTGTGGACCTTGAGATCCATCACTAGATTATTTATGTGGGTCTCTGTTTTTCTGTGAAAACACTCTCAGCTATAAAATTCCCTTGTAGGTGTGATTTCATTCTGTCCCATCGGTTCTGGTGTTTGTACCAGTAATATCATTTAATTCTAGAAACTGTCTTATGTCTTAACATCCTCTGCGACATATTATTAAAGAGGGTATTCAGCTTTTATACATGTGCTTATTTACCGTGGTTTCCTTTGCAATTGTGGTTTGATATCCGTGGTTTGCATGGTAAAATTTAGAACTTTTGCATCCACTTAGTCATGCTTTATTAGCCTGTATGCGGTCCATTTTGGAGAATTTACCATGCACTGCTGAAAAGTATCTGTATTCTGTGGTTGTTGGGTGGAACACTATTGGCTCCATTTGTTCCAATGTTTGATTTCACTCTGCTATTTCTTTGTTGACTTTATTTAATGGCCATGATCTGTGACAATGGGATGCTGAGGCTTCATGCTATAAGCACATTTACGTTATTATGTTTATTAGACCACTCATTTCTATCAGTATTTTTGAAGGTTGGGCGTATATGCACTTATGATAGTTGTCATTTGAGTAGATATATTAAACAATATAAAATGTCCTCCTTTGTCTCTTTTGATCAACTTTATATTGAACTTTACTTTATCTAAAAATAGGCTGACTACTCTTCCTTGTTTTCAGAGAGCCCATTGCATAGAACACATTACTTTTATCTTTTGATTTTTAGTCCATGCTTTTCTTTTTGTGTTAAATGTGTTTCTAGTGTATAGTGCACATTGGATTTTCTTTCTTGATCCATTCTGCTAATTTGCAGCTTCTGATTGCTCAGTTGAGCCCATTTATATCGACACATAACAGAAGCCATTGGTCTATGCCGCCATTGTGATATTTTCCTTGGTCTATGCCGCCATTGTGATGTCTCCCTGCTGCTCTTTTGCTTTCCCTTCCACTTAATCGCTGGTCCTTGTCACGTTTGCTGCACCAGAGTTTCCTTATTCTAGAATAGCTTCGTTCTCTTATTCTAGAATAGCTTCGTTCTCTTATTCTAGAATACTCTTGAGAATGTTTCTGGAGGCTTGGTGTGATGGCCATAAGTTTCTGTAGGTTTTCTCTATCATGGAAATATCTTATTTCTACATCAAATTTGGAAGATAATGTTGCAGGATACAGCAGTCTAGGTTGGAAGCTGTTTTCTCTTAGAGCTTGATATACTTCATTCCAAACTTTGCCTGCCTTAAAGTTTGTGTTGTGAAGCCTGTTGCACTTATGATGGTTTTTCCTTTTAAGATGATTCATGGCTATGCGCGAGCAGCCTTCAAAATTCTGTTCTGTGTGAGTTTCTGGTACTGTAATTATTAGGTGGTGTGGAGCATGTTTTGTGAACCTGGCTCTTTGGATTCTGAATGACTCATTTTCCTGCTTTTTAAATTCTCTTTCTACATCTGGAAATTTTGTGCTCCTCTTTAAAGAAGTTTTTATACTTTGAACATTGTCTTCTATTTTTTCATTCCTTTCAATTATTCTTTCATTAGTAGTTTTTTAGTCGTATGTCCTGGGTCCATTTTTCATATTCTGGTTTTGTTTTGAAGGTACCTGTCATTAATTGATGACTGGCCGCAGCCCTGTCACCTAGAGCTAACTGGGCCTTTACGCTGGTCACTTCTGCCGCCCGTGTTGATAAGGATTGATAATGATAGTAAACTTCATTGATCACATCAGAAAGATGGGAATTTTTAGTATCTGGCGATGAATATTGTCTAGATGGCTGGAGGGAAGCATGCTACACTAGATTTTAAAAATAAACAAATGTCATTTAGCGGCAAAATTATTTATTATGAATAAACTTATCATAACTATGGTAAGAAGCACTTTTGTTTTAAACTTGTGTTTGGGAAAAGGAGAGTGAAAACAGAAAAGACAAAAGGAAATTGGGAGCGGGCGCCGCGCTCACATGCCCGTGTGCCTGAGGCATCGCCGTGCCGGAGTTAATGGACAACAGTTACCTTGGGTATGAAACTTGTCCTCCAGTGTACCTTGAAAGGATGAGAACTTTCAAAACGCAATAATGTGAGAAAGTATCTTCTACGATAATCTACAGAAAATGTCTCAAATTACATAAACCAAAAATTCTTTGATACTTCTAAATGTGCCACATCTCACCTCATACTACTCAAAAAAGGAAATCCTGCTTGGAATTTTTTGTTGGAACTATTTTGCTCGTTGCCTTTTTCTCTTCACTGTTAAGACAGTAGACCAGGCCTATGTTATAATAACCTATTAATACACGAAAATGAAAAATGGCCTTGAATCACTTCAAGATTAACAGTGTAGAATACTAGAATGTAAATAATAGTAAAGTACATAATTTGAAAAGAAAGAATATTGTGTAATGAAGTTAGTGTGCAATCTCATACAAAGTTTGTTCTATCTATATTTTTCAATTTCTTCTTTGAAAAATGAATTTCATTATCATACTACCTCTGAAACTTACTAGAAGAAAAAATGAACAAGTATATAAAATGCATGAATAATGCCTATTTATATACTATAGTATCTACTTATATAACAGCACATAGTGTCTATATAGCAGGTAAAATAATTATGATATTGTTAATAGTTGTATTATTGGGTATGCATCAACAGCAATTCAATAATTATCTGGATAATGGATTGGAAAGACTTAATTTGAAGTCAAAGAGAAGAATTAGAGTTTATTGAGGTAATTTAAAAAGGTAAGGAATTTTAGAAGCAAAAGGAGATGCCAGAGTTGATACTAAGATGAACCATAAAGAAAGATGAACTAGGAAAAAAAATTTTGCTGTAAGCCTGTGTGAACTGGCTCAGTCAACTTGCAAATAAGTAGGATCTAGAGAAAATGTTCCTAAGCACAGCCAGGTCAGCTAGCCGCGTGTGGTACAGTTGAATAGCTCTGCTAATAAGGTGCCCAGCGTGCTATTACTTGCTGTGTATAAGATTTAAGATTTGAAATAATATATGCTGGTGAAAATACTATGTGGTCTATTGTCTGCCTGAAAATCTGGAAACATGAACTAAGTTTTAAAGGTATACCAAAGGAGATCAGTATTGAAAAGAAATTCTAAAATATACCTCAGGCATATTTTATTCCTTACAGGGTTTAAGTAGCTCATATTTTAGCTTCCCGCTACATTTTTAGTAACTAGGTTTGTGAGAGTTCAATCACATCCATGTTACTTTTCTCTCCTTACACAAAAAAATTATACAATATAGTCAGTTACCTGACTGCCTGTGTTAATTTATGCCTTCATCTCTCAGTGATGAGAGCATACAACACTGTCTTAATTGCTACATGATTCACATACTTTCTTTTTCTTGAAATTATATAAAAACAAGGGTTCACAACCAATTATGTAAGACAGGACGATAGTACTATGGAAATTCCTGGTATGTGACTCATAAATTTTTTATTATACACTAAACATGATGAATATAATCTGACTGAAACCTTATTGATAGCCCCACCCAAGCCAAAACAATATTTTATCTCTAGAATTTACTGAGAATGTTATTTCTGAGTTGAACATAAATAAGTTATGTAAACACAGAAACGATAAAGCAAAAGACAGAACTTTTTTAAGAGCTGGAAAAATAAAGTGTAGTTTTCCTTTCTCAAAGTATTCTATGCAACATTTCATACATTGAATTTTATATACTAGTCGGTCAGCAGAGAATTTAGGAACAGCATAATAACAGTAACAGTAAAATACTTAAAGGATGGGAAATTCTATATTTTTCTGTACAGCGTCATATTGTGTTCTAAAAAGGGAGACATAAAGTATTTAATGTTATAAATGTGATAAACTTGAGGAATGGAAATATGAGTTGAGGTGCTGGCACATTACTAGAAAATAGTTTTCACAATGAAGACCCTCCACACTACTCAACGCCCACACTTCTGCCTGACAGAGAGGAAATAATTATTTAAAATGTCACATAAAACTTATTCACGGTGATAGAATTTTCTCCTCAGGAGCAACTAAAAATATATAAGCCTTAGAAAAGCTACAAATATATATTTAAACAGCCCACCACCACTAGGGTGTAGCTAGAATTACTGATCGTACTGCTTCCTAGTCCGAGACACAATGCTGTCTCTATGCCAAGTCCAAATTATTCTTCCTTTATGGGCCACAGGCCCTGGAAGGGCGCACATGGCTGCCGTCATGCTCACACCTCTCACGGTGTGCGAGGTGTAGTTTCCATCATTCTTTTAGCTCAGAACAGTAAAATAGCAGTATCATTACTAACGAGAATAGATGTGAATTGAAGGAATAGAAAGTAATCACATATTCATTATTAAAAAATCCCATATGATTCTTATTTTAAGCATTTTTTTTCCGTGAAACGTCATTTCATATATGAGAGCCCTTGTTTTTTATTTTATTTTGAAAATCTATGTCAACACGTTGGCCACACACAGATCAAATTATAACAATGGTTCTATAAACTTTACATTACGATAGTAAAACAAAGCAAAACACCAAGACAAACGTGTCATGTCTACCTGGCTTGGCTTGTATGAGCACTCTCAGGAGCACTGAGATTTCACAATTTTAAGCAAAATATTTCTTCTGAGATTGAATGTGGCATAATATGGTACAACATATTCATGTAGCAGTATCTGTTTATTTTATCCCACAACGTTTGAAAACCTCTTTCTCCATCATCGTTTAAGGTTTCACCTCACTGCCGCTTCTTCTGCAACCATCTTCCTATTAGCAGTGTTTCACCGTGGACACAAACTAATAAAATTACTATCACTTAAAATGATATTCTTACATCTTGTTTGTCTTTCTTAAACATAATTTATCTTATTTTTTGTTGTGTTTTTTCAAATGTTTAATTGATCTATAAGATCTACTGACACCTTTTCTGATATTAAGACACACACGAAAACCTCTTAATTGTACTTTATTTTTCTTGGAGACATCTCATGCATTCAAGACTTTACCATTTTCTGAATCATTTGTTTGTTGTCTGGATGTACCACATTACTCTAGTGATGGAATATGCTTTTCTCATCAGTTGATTAATGGAGACATTTATTTTGTTTTTACTTTTTTTTTGTCAAAGTATACCATACATTTGCTGGAAAAAAATGACACATGGTTCTTCCTTCACAGCTAAGGCATCAAACTGCAAAGTAAAAATTATATAATATACTTTCAGAAACAGAAAAGCATTATCTCACAAGTATCTTAAGATCAATTGTTGCTGCAGAGAAGTCTGATGTCAGTCTTACTTAAAATCGATTGAATGCTTCCCTGCATCTCTGAAAGCTCTTAGTATTTATTAATTGGCTACAATATTCTCTGTCATGTGCCTTGATATCCATGTAGTTTTGCTTTTAAATTTCAGTGAGCGCTAGGTAAACTTTTCTAGGTATTAAAGTCAAATTATGTTTTAGTCTCAGAAATTTTAATTCTTCAAATAGTCAATAATTCATATCCTCTTTATCCTTTTTCAACTTAGTATAAACTTTTTTGTTAATATGGAATTCAATGGGTTTATTTAAATTAAATTTATCTTTGTTTTAAGAATTGTATTCCATTATTTGTCAAAATTTCTAACAAGAACTTACTCTGACATTCTTCAAAATGTTTTTGTATTGTTTTGAAAATACTGTGGACTTCTCCTGATCAGGTTCAACATAAAAAGGAGTTAATTTTCAAAATATTATTATTCTCAAATTTGAATTATATGATAGATTGCCACATTTAAAATTTTAGTTCTCACCTTTTCTCTGTCTACCTCTGTTTTCATGATTCGTTTAACAAGTGACTTCATTCTGAAGAAACTAACTTTTTAAAAGATGATTATTAGAAAATATTGTCTTTTAATTTCTTCACTTTTAGCCTTAGAATTCAAAGAATTTGAAGTTTGAAGAAGACATATCTATCACGGAAATAAATTGAAGAATGAGCTTGACTTTCTAAGGTGTACATGTTGGTCTGATGGAGAGCACAGCAAGACGTTTTCATCTTTATTCATTAGTGCACTTGATGGTATGAAATATTATATACATAATAGATTTTTAATATATAAAACAACAAAATTTCTGAATTACAAAAGGGATTTGATTTGCAAATTAATGGAATTCGAATATGAACTTCATTGTTTTGAGTACAAAATATTAGTTTAATTTTTTTGTAGCCATGATATTAGAAAATTTATAGTTATTTTCCTCATATATACTGAAAAAATAAGAGTGAATGCATATCTGTAGGTGCAAGTTCTGATAAAAACAAACAAAAATAACAAATGGCTAAACAAACTTAAACACTTATGTTACTTGTAAATTATTCCCTTATCTGTGGCAGATAAAATAACTGCTCCTCAAAGCATATGTCCAAACTATCACCCATATACACATATATATATATATATATGAATGAATAAGAAAAAAATTACAGAGCATCAGAAATTCTAAAATCTCCTAATAATTATTGACCATTATTTATAGAATACATTATTTCTAAGAACATATATACTATATATTATATAAAAATTATTATACATAATATATGGTCTTAGGAATAATGTATTATATGAAGTAAAGTATAATTTACTTATTTTATTTTTCTAGTATTAGAAGTAATTGTGTAGATGAATTAAAAGTATGACAGCAATTACTGTTAATGTATATTTGAAAATTCACTTTCATAATTGATCAAATTGTATGTCAAAACACCAAAATATTATTATGCTAAAAACATATCTTGGCAGTAAGTGTGTGTAAACTCAAATTGATAGTGTTTCCACAGACTGCTATTCAGTTCAAATACTTTTCAGGGCAATATGAAATTAATTTTAGAAAAACGTATTTTCTGTAGCCATCAAATGTGCTTACGTTAACAGTTGTTTCAGTTGCCAATGACAGGAAAATAAATTAACATAGGTTTAAAGCATTTATAGTTTCTAGAGTCAGATTTATGGGATACAACTCAGAAAATATAGCTCTGCTGTTCTATTTTTCTCTCTTCACCTTATCATGCGATTGTTTTTCTTACGACCCACATAAAGATGAGCGTCTGACCTTCTAATGTCAAAGTCAAGGTTATGAATGGCAGATCTGAGAGAAAAAAATTCTCCAGATGTTTTTTGCTCTCATTAATTAATGAGCAAAAATCTAATTTTTAAAATGGTTTTCTAAGACTTATTAATCAGAACTCAGACAAATGTGCGCCCTAAGCTGCGAGAGGCTGAAAGTCTGAACCACTGTTAACCATGCTTCTGGAACCCTGAAATGTAAACCTACTAAGAAAATCAAATCATAGCCCACTGAAATGGCTCATCCTGCTAATCGCTGTCACAATGACATGTGTATTTTGATGTGCTGGTGTCTCAACTGTGTAGTAATTATGCTTACTTAAAGAAAACAGTTTAAACTGTAGGGTTTCTTAATGAAAAATATTTTGCGGTTTGAGAGAATATCAAGTTTTGAATGATTTATTGCTGCAGAGATTATTCCAAGAAACACAAAGGCTTTGTACAACTTCTTCAGATCATTCATCAATGGATAACTTAGAATGCTTGAAACAATGATAATATAATTTCATACATCATTAATAAGACCTTACCAATGCTATTAATTATGTCACTAAAATTTAATAAGTTAAATAAAATTTTAAAACATTTTCTTTATGAATGATAGTATTTCTCAAAAAAATTAAAATAGAAAAGCTAGAATCATTGTCACACAGATAATTTTTTATGAATCATTGAAGATTCAATGATAATTTTTAACGGATTATAAACGCTTTAGCATATTTTCACTAATATGTTAGTGATATTTCAAATATGATAGAATTATGTATTTATCACATAAATATTGTCTCTTTAGGGAGGTGATATAAATTATGTATGAGTATATACATTTTAAATGTTATTTTATAAATTGCACTTGTGATTTGCTTTCAAATTTTTAAATACAGAACTTAGAAAAAATAAAACATTATTAAAGCACTTTCAGCTTATTCTAATATTTTACATAATTTATTCATATATAAGATATACCTAAAAAATACTACGATAAACATATTCTTTATCAAATTCATTAAGAATAATAAAATAATACACTACATATTTTGGCAGAAATACAGAGATAAAAGAAGTACTTACAAAAGTTTTGGAAATATGGAAGGATCAAAAGGCAAGAAAAACTGTGACTCCCAATGCAGAAATCTTCCAAAGCCTGCAGAGGAGCGAAGATATCTACACATCTGCAGCCAGAGGATGAAACATAGGGTTCTAGAAAGCTGCAGAAATCCTGAATTAGTTTGTATCCAGCATCTTCCCAAACTCACCTGTCTGTCTTAATAGATGTTACCGACCCAGCACACTCCCGAGAAGGAAATGTAGAAAACCTATTCCCAGGCTCTCCGTCACCTGCATGGATTGGGAGGTTAAGCAGCACCGAGGAAAGGCCATGGCTGATACAAAAATAACAAAAGTCACCAAGACTGCAGGTCTTAAAGATCTGCAGCAGCCTGGTTGTTGCACATGTCTGTGGTCTCAACACTCTGGGAAGCTAAGGTAAGAGGGTTAAAATTTTCACCCCAGTCTGGGCATTCAGTGACTTGGTGAAAGCTTGTCTCAAGATAATTTTGCTATCTAAAATCCAGTAAAAAAGTGACTACAGATTTAGCTCAGGGTGATAGCCCTGGGTTCAGTTCCCAGTACAAAAACCAAAAATAAAAAACAAACAAACAAAACCTGCTACAGTATTGTCTTATTTTATAGAGATAACTATTTCTTCTATTCTAAATTTCCCCATACATCTTTTAAATTATAAAAACTATAATATCATGTAGTAACAATTCAGGTGAGTTAAATATCATGTGGAAAAGTTTCCATTTCTTAGAATGCATAGCATCTTTTATAATCAAAAGTTCAAAATTCTATATACTGTAGATCCTTGAAGTAGGGTCTGTGCAGATATAAGTATATCAACTTAAATTGGGTTCTGGATCCATGAACTTACCTTAGCACTAACTATAATATATATTAGAGGGACATTACCAAAGATAGCTTTATATGCTTGAAAATTTCAGTTTGCTTAGATTTTCAGCTTTCTATTACAGAATATGACACAACTTGGTGCAAGTAGGAAATACCTGCAGATGACTGGATTGTTGAGCGCGTCTTGCATAGCAGGTTTCAAAAGGAAGATGAAAAATGTTGGCAGTAACTTTGAAAGACATTTGTTAGTACAGCACAGAGGATTGTAAAATTCTTTAAGTTAGCTGCACTGAATTTAACAACAACAGGATTTATATGTTTTCCTCTTTACCGGTGCCAAGAGAGTCATGTGTTCTAAAATAAATGGTTATTTTGTGTGTGTTCAGGTTTGGACAGAGGTTTTATACATCTATGAAAATGTCATTTGCACAATGCTTTCTCTAAGTGAAGTGTGTCAATTATGGTTTCCTTTTAAATGATAAAACAGACTGTAAAAATATATTCCAACAAATTTTTAATCATTCATTAGTCAATTTATATATTCTAAGTAATATACAATCTGAAATGCATAAATGAATAAGTATATTAATATACAATATTATGCTGAAACATTTTTGTAGACAATTTTAAAGATATAAAATTAATCTGTGTATAATTTGCTTAAATTCAGAACTATCTATGATTTCTTCATCATCTTTTAAATTCAGTCCTGATCAGCATCTTTCTTCATGTGAAATACTAGCTACCACCATTTTGGATAAATTAAGTTTCTCATAAAAATATAGATGTGCAAATCTATAAAGAATAACTGATGAGCCGGATAAAAATTAGTTGAAGAAATGACCTATATTGTTATTTTGAAGTATTTTATATTTGCAGGACACTTAATAAGCTATGATCAATAGCTAAAATACATAGCAATTCTTCCAGTCAAAGTCTATGCTTCAACTCAACTGCAGTAATGATACCAGACCCTTCATAACAGGAAGAGCAACAGTGAGTTGTTCTGGCAAGCTCAGTGCTCAGCGTCTTCTCTAACACACAGCGTCAGAGCAGTATGCAAATTTAACTCCTACTTTTTCCTCTGTCTTTTCTCAGCCACAAATTCCCCTTCTGTCATTTGCTCTCTGATAATCTAGATAGCCCATTACCATTTCTCTTTTCCTAGGAGACACAAATGTTAGCATCTGTCAGTGGAAGACGCTGCAGGAACACACGAGGAAAGGTCTCCGTCCTGATTCCTCCGTTTCCCTCCCCCACACTCTTGCAGCGAGGGCAGATTCTCTAGAGCCAGGGGAGCAGTTTCTCCGACACTGGGTGTGGTACCAGCCGCCCCATGGCTCAGTGCTGCCTCCAAGGTTCTCCCTGTCACTAACAACTCCTGATTGTAATTTGTTCTTCCTGAGAGTTCCAAACTACTGAAAATCTTTCTAGATGGTTTCCTCATGACTGTCTGTCTTTGATTTCATATAAGTCCCACCAGCAGGCCACTCAGTGAATTTTCTGCCCATCTGTGAGGTATGGCTTCATTCTCTCTACTGAGAACACATCTGACATTTACTGTTTTTTCTACACTACCCATTGTATATATTCTTTGTTTCAACCAGATATTACACTTTAGGTTTCTTGAGTTCTCAACCTGGTGATACAAACCAAATCTTCATTGGTGAAGGTTCTGATTCTCAACTTCCTTGCCTTTGGGAGACAGTGTTACCATTATTCATTCATTTTCTCTACTGAGATGGAAATATAACAGTACCTGTAAATCTGTACTCCTGACCACCTATCACTTCATGCATAATAGATACCCAAACTCACAATTAAATTCAACTCCCTGGAAGTTTTCTTTAATGCTTCCTTCATGATACCCTCTGAGAGTATGAAAGAGTGCATCTGTCTGCTTTCAGATGGTATCAGCGCATAATTCATAGTTATTTGTAGGTCAGACTCAAGAATTTTCTTCCTCTCTCACTTAATCAAAAGTGTCCAGCAGTAAATAAGCATGGATTTTGAGGTAGAAAGCAATGTAGTAGGAATCGATATTGGAGGAATCTGAGCCATTCGCTGATGTAACTTGCTTATACCTTCCAGATCCACTGTCTTCCACCGTTTCACATCTTTTCCACTGACTGATCCATTGCCGGGGCAGATGCACACACATCCCACTGCTGGGCGGATGAGAAGACACATAATCCATGAAGAGCCTTTTGACTGCACACTCACCTAATATTTTCTCAGGGTGTTGTGCAGAAAGGTGCTGGGCGCAGGAGTCAGGATTTATCAGACAAAATGCTGACACATCTTGTCAAATTCATTGGAACATTTTCTGACCAATTCTACTGATGCTTTATAATGTACTTTGTATGCATATGATTTTTGCACCACCATTTTTACAATATGATTGTAATATATCACCCAGACTTATTTACCAGGAAAAATCAGAAATATTATAATACACTTTTGAGAATATTCTCAGTGAGTTTCTATATTTGATAGTATTTTCTTAAACACCCTACTTTATGTAACAAAAAAAAATGAACAGTTTTGGTGGTACTGGGGATCAAACTCAGGACCCTGCGCTTGCTAGGCAGGTGCTTATTCCACTGAGCTATATCCCCAGCCCTAAAATGAACAGTTTTGAATGCATATTCCATTTGTTAAGTAAGTGCGGTTATGCAGTTTCCAAAGTTACACATAATTCAAAATTAATCATACTAAAATTGATGCTATCAATTTTAATGATAAAATATCAGTACATTTTCTTTAATAAAAATTTGTGTTATTAACTTAAAACACATGGATTTTTCTACCTAGATTAAACATATACATATATATTCTGTGCAATTGTGCATGTGTGTGTGTGTGTATACCTATATATATGAAATATTCTATACAATATGATGCAGTAATAGTCATTCAAGCTGTTCTGATTTCTTAGTCACTCTTGTAGTTATTATTAGAAAATTAAATTACTTGTTGTTATGCTAATCCTTATATTTAATGCGTATTTATGAGGTCATGTCATTTTCTAGAATGAGACCCCACATACCATTGGCTCTACCGAGGCCTATTTCATATTGACGTTATAAGCTTCTCTACTCATTCAAAGCTATACAGCATAAGGGTTTGGAAAAGTACATGGTCTCTGCTGCCCAGGATGTCATGCCTGTGCTTCCAGTCGAAACTTAGCCAAGATGGCCTCATCAGTATCCTGTACTCTGCTGTTCTTGCTCCGCACATAAACACCTGTGTCACCACTGTCTTCCAAGAATTTGTGATCCTGAGAAGTCACAAGCAGTATTAATTGGAGGCCTCAAAGCATTATAGCTACATACCAGAAAGCCCTCTGGCTTTCCTTCCTTTCTCTTTCTTTCTTTCTTTCTTTCTTTCTTTCTTTCTTTCTTTCTTTCTTTCTTTCTTCCTTCCTTCCTTCCTTCCTTCCTTCCTTCCTTCCTTCCTTCCTTTCTTTCTTTCTTTTTCTTCCTTCCTTCCTGCCTTCCTTTCCTTCTTTATACAAAATCTTACTATGTAGACCAGACCCTTAGTTTCTTTTCTAAAATCTGTGCTTCCTTATTCCTAGATTTTCCTTACTCTTGATCAAAACCTATAAACAAATATTCAAGTCCTGTGTATACAAACAACAACACTTAGTACCAGGTTATATGTCTTCTTTCATTTGTTTACAAAACACTTTGAAGATAAAACATGGCTGGCAATCTTTAACACTTAATTTGCCAAACTTTCAGAGAACATATTAGATGCACTCAAAGAATGTCTGCTTACACTCTGGATTGCAAAGTCTGTGAACAAAATACCTTAAAGTGTGGTTTTATCACCCATATAGGAGCAGATATTAGAAGTAAATCCTTTTTTGTTCCAGTTCTATGTGATGTTGAGAACTTCTATTATTTTCATAGAACATTTTGCAAAACCAGGTTTTAACAGATGGGACACAAAGTAAGAAAAAGCACATTTTACTCTGATCTACAAAATAGGCAGGAAGTTCCCGCAAACATAATTCATATAACTATCAAATATGTAATCTTGATGGGTTGGGGGTAGGATACAAGGAGTAAAAGATAGACGAAAAGTAAACAAGAAAGTAATGACTAAAATTTATACTTTTAAGAAGATTGCAACTTCCAGGACCCAGCAAAAATTATACAAGGCAATTTATATCAATGTTCTTCAGTTAAGTTCAAGATATTTACCTATCACACCTAATATTGAAAGTCTGTAAGTTGGGTTAATTGAAAAGACTGGAAGACTGATACAAAGATGAATAGGTGAGGGAATCCAAGGAAGGTGTTAAACACCAAGCCAAAGGGAACAAAGCCGTGCCCACACCTGGAGCAGGGGCTGGTGTTCTCCTTGGGGGTGAGCAGCGCTCCTCTGCAATTTCCTCTCCTTCAAGAAAAGCATAAATGCTCTCCATCCCAGTAAACAGCACCTCTCACTTCCCTGAGCATTCGCAGACAACTCTTGAGTGGATCCTCTTACTGACTGACACATGTTGAAAATTGTCTTTCTGTGACGAGGCAGCAAACCTACAAACTTAATCTCTGAAAGAGTGGGCTTGGTCCTCATTTTAGCTTCTCTAACTTAGCCAGGTAACATGTTTTCTTGGAGAATCAGTGGCAATAGGTAAAAGGAAGTATTGGGATTAGGACTTTGTTAAGTACAGCCAAAGGCTTTTCATTTTTTTCAACTTCTCTCCCAATACTTTGCCTTGTGAACTGTAGTTTGTATCTTTTCTCTTTCTGTTTACACACTTCTGCAGCCTTACAGGGATTTTTTTCCCCAACATTTAGAGACTCCCAAGTCCCTGGAAAATGAGCTCTTGTACATTGAATCACTGAACATGAGAGGACCTCGCTCCCTCCTACCAGAAATGAGAAGCGCTGTGATACATTCACTAGCCCTATTCTCCATCCTGGGTAAGATGGAAGTAGACTTTGTTCCCCAGGTGCCACATATAGACATGTCCCAGAGGGGTCTGGAGGGAAGTTTCTCATGCAGTCAGCGTGGGACACCCAGTCCTGAGCCATCTAGGTGAAGACCCACTTTGGGGTGATACCTGAGGAAAGCAGTCTCCTGAAATCACACATATTTTTGAGTCCTTCAGGTAAGAGGAGATCCTGTAAACTGCTATTTTGAGATCTCTCTCTCTCTCTCTCTGCCTCTCCCTCTCTCTCTCTCTCAAAACAGATGGACAAAACCTCAGTCTGCCTTGAGGTGTACACTCTCCACCCTTGCGTGGCTGGGAACACATTTGAAGCAGTACAGGTCCAAGTGATCTCTCAACTGATAACTTGGGACCTATCCTTGGGACCTAGGGAGCTCTGTGGACTCCAAATGAGGAACCCCCTGGTTTATCTCTTTTCACTTCCTCTCTTCCCAAAGAAAATCTCAACCTTTCTCTTGTTCCTTTTCTCTCAGAGAAGTGTTAATCTATTGGAACATTCAAATCCTTTAACTTGGGCTGCTATAGGGGAAAGGTGGGGAGCTGGAGGGTAGAGGGGATCCGCGGGAGTGGGGAACTCAGGAAGTTTTCTCGTGGCTTGGGACAGTTCCTAGGCTGTTCACCGTGTGAGAAAGGTGAAGGAAGCGTGTGGGCACTGCCTTTTTTCCAGCTGATGGGAGAGGCCCGAAGTCGCTGGAAGGGCACCGCTTCAGCCCTGCTCAGCCGCCTACCATGAACTTCCCAGACCCAGGGGACGCTTGTCAAGCTTGCCATAGACTTTTTCTGAAGCCTCTTGGGATCGTTTCTACAGGCTAACCTGCTTCCTTCCCACACTTCATGCGATTCTGATAATTATGGCCCAAAGCTGATCTTCCTATCTGAAACAGCATGCGATCTTTAGTGGCTCTGCACTATCGCCTGATTTCCCAAACCCTGTGTGAGTTCCTTGTGCCAGTTACAGGTTCCCAGATATGAAGTCCTTTGAGGAAAATTTTTGAGTGCGGTCTAGCTGCTTATAACTCCTTTTTCTTCTTTCTTGATCTGTTGAAGAAAGTTGGAGCAGCTGTGCACCAGGAACGAGAATACTTGTTTTGGATATAAGCAACAGATGTTTGCAGACTAGCTGGCAGAAAATAGAGCGGAGCTTTCCCATGGGCAGTTCCAGCTCTGGGGAGACCGGGCAGAGCTGCATCCCACAGAGTAGCATCTCTGTGACAGAGGGCAGGCTGCACACCCAGCACGAAGCAACAATTAACCAGGCTGCCCCTCATGGCCTGAGCTCAGTGGGGGGGAGCTGCATATGCACCACAACCCCAGCATTAGTGGCACTGCACCCGCGGGGTCTACCTTGGTTGGGGAGTGCCATCTCCCTAGCAGTGTGACCTCGGTTTGGGGTTCACTGAATGCCTGTGACATGAGCCCAGATGAGTCAGGCAGCTCAGACAGCCTGATCCTGGGGACCTAAAGAGGTTCTTCCTTCCTACTTTTTACTTTCTTTATCTCTTCACAAATTCACAAAGAGTATTGTCATAAGGACAATACAGTATGTCTTAGATGGTTATGGGTAACTCAACATCCATCCCCAAAATTTCAACTTTAAGTTGCATTTTATGAACTTGCAACCAATTTAAGATAGATTTTTCTAAAGGTTGATTTTCTTCCAAATGTAAATTAAAGATTAAAGCAATAAGGCCTAAAACTTAGTTTTAAAATAAGGGGGAAATATAAGCAATGTATAGGTATTCTCTCTTTCTCCTTGGACTCCTATTAGTTATAAATCTAAAGATAATACCTACACTATGTTTAGTTTTCATGTGTCATCTAAGCAACTATTAGGAGTAAATAAGCAAATATAAATAAAGTTATAGTTTATAAATGTTCATAACAACATCAAAGCTGTCAATTATTAAATATATATTCAGTATTCTTGGCTCCTTGTGGCTTATAAAAGAAATATTTTTCTTTATTAAATATGCTTAAATTGACCAAGAGTTAAAATTTCTGATATATTGTTTTCTACTAAATAATAACAAATACTATTATTTCTTCCTAACTGGAGACACTCGGGCCTGAGAAATCCGTGTGAATCCCTCCTCTGGGCTTAAAAAAATGGTTGCTTGAACCAGTTTGCTTCAGATATCTCCACCGATGGACAGCTGCTTTAGATTTTCTCCCGTGAGACTTACTGAACCTTAGCCCAACAAACGTCATTAATACAGAAATTACATATATATATATATATATATATATATATATATATGGAGAGAGAGAGAGACATAGAGAGAGAGAGCGACAGAGAGGCAGAGAGATGAGAGACAGAGAGAGACCAAGACAGAGACCGAGACAGAGACTGAGACAGAGACAATCTTTACAACTTCAAGAGGTGCTAAAGTGGTAACTATTAATTTCCAGATGTTTATTAGCACAGTGAACTGCAGAAGTGTATACATTTTTGATAGACTCTATATTTTTCCTGCTTTCCTCATTTAAAATCAAAAGGAGAATCACTTTATCAATGTTTTCATTAGAAAATGTTAAGCATATTATTACTCCTGTCAAAGGGTCCTTCTGTTTTGTTGCTATGACATTTGCTAAGGTTTATTTGTGTAGCTTTGATGGTGGAGATGCCTTAATGGTTTTTGAAGTTTACAAGGAAAAATAACCATTGGAATGATTCTGAACTAAAAGAAATTTCCTGTGCATAGAGGTTATGAAATGGCTGGGAATAGTGGTGCACGCCTATAATCCTAACGCTCAGCTGAGGCAGGAGGGTCACTGTGAGTTCAAGACTAGCCTGGGTACAAAGTGAGCTCGAGACCAGTCTGAACTTCATAGTGAGACCATGTCTCAAAAAGACAAATAAAGTTATGAAAGTGATCTTCATATTTTCCACACCTCTCTTAACTGTAGCCTCCTAGAAATTCCTAACTTGTAAAGTACGTACTATCTATGCAAAGCCTCAGGCAGCGGTAGACAACATAAGACATGCTGTCACTTCACACCTCTGGAGATATTCCTATCATGTAAAAGAGGTCTGTCGTCTTCACTTAATGTCAGTTCATTTGAATCTGTCCTTTGCAAAAGGAAAGAAATCGATTCTCATGTGAGCTATTTCAGTTAACACTTCCTACTTCCTTGAAGGTGCAGCGCAATCCCAGAGACTCCCTGACAAGGGGACACAGTGTTTAGAGCATTCCCTTTCAGAAGAGAAAAATAGTAGAGCTTTGGTGGGAAAGTAAAACCATCCATGAAAATATTTGAATAATATTAGCTCACGTGGTAAAATTATATAAACAATACAGTCATATTTGTTTATTTTCTGCTTGTTCTCTAAGCTACAACTATTGGATTAATTGAATATTTATAAACTTTACTAACTGTTCTGACATGTAGGGTATTCAATTACCAACCAAAGCATGGAAAAGAAAAAGCACTACTTAACTTGCACAAATAATATTACTGGTGTTATTTACAAGACGGACAAAAACATAAATTAGGTCTAGGCATTTTCATGAATATGTTCATTTTACCTACACTTCCATATGATTTGGTGAGTGGTGGACAATTGAAACATTTACCCAGTGGAGACAGAATTGGAGGTCAGGTGTGTCCCCTGGCCTTTCCTGCCGAGTGACACAAGGAGAAGAAGTCACACAACCTCACAAATGGTGACAGACTATGGACCGGTCAGGTGGTAGTTCACTGATTGTGTCAACCTGAGTAAGAAACGCTCAGCCAAACCGGATGAGCATCACTGCAGCGGTGGAGGACCCACCCTGGGGAAGACTGTTCAGAAGGACCTAAAAGGGGAGCAAAGAAGGAAGACTGCTCTGCTCCCCCGGAATAGCGCCAGTCTTCACCTTCACCTTGGACTTCCTCTCCTAGCTTCCTGCACACACCCTCCAGCTTCCATTACAGGCCAATAAGCCTCCTGCTATGGACTGGCAAAGGGCATTACCACGGGGGGCGGGCTGTGATGGATCCTTCAGATATGCGGGCTGCAGACAACCCTTTTGCAGTGTCCCACATTGATTCTGTGGGTGGCTGTTGTGAAACAATCTTCTAAGTTCTTATGGATTTGAATATCTTGCATTAAATCTGTTTCTCTAGGAGACTGAATGATACAGACAAGAAAACGGTCTCAAAGCCAAAAGGTATATTTCAAAGCAGGATTTAACTAACATACAAGCAAGTTCATCACAAGAGCATGAGTGGCAAAGAGTTCATTGTATTTTGTCACACTTTTTGTTTTGGGGTGTTCTGCTCCCTACTCTCACCTACTTGTGGCTCACTCTTCCCATATTGTTAATTGCGACAGAGACTGTGTCACCCCATCATGTGTTGGTAGTTGGTGGGGTGCATGGGGCTCCATGTGTAAGGATGAAGCCTCAAGCGTACGATAGTGAGGCCAGAGCAAGCCAAGGCCCCTCTGGCAGTCAGAGTGCTTGCCCCACGTGGTGCGCATACTCCATGTCTTCTCTGTGGTTAGCTGTTGGTCACCTCTTCATTTAGGGTCCTCCTTCCTTTGGTTTAGGCCCTTTCACGCCCTGGCCCACTTTCCATTATTAGAAAGAACAGCTGGCATCATTTGACCACCTTAAACTACCTGAAAAAAGAATAAATTGCCCTGACCCAACAGTTTTAGACCACCATGTACCGCTGCTGACTGACAACCAATCCCTTGTCCAATAGTAGTACCTCTTGCTTCCTCAAGGTAACCGACCCCAAGTTCCCTCTGGCTACTTCCTGATAGAAGCGGACATCATGGGATAGGAGCTCAACTTTTTACTCTCTGGCAGTGGGCTATCAGTCCCACAATCCTAAGAAGTATTCTTTTGTGAACACCATTTGGTAGTCTTAAGTTTTCAAAGTCACATACAGGCTCAAAGACCCTAGACAGGAAGCCACAAAGTGCATAAGGAGGTTTAAGGTGACAGGATCCAAAAAGGAAAACAAGAAGCAGTCATAGCTAGGGGGACAGGGAAGGACCTGTCCCCCTGATGCTGCTCTGTAGGTTTTTGAGTCTTGACAGGGAGAGGCCCTTAAACCACGTGGCCTGGTTGAGGATGTTTAGGGTCTTTTTTTTTTTTTTTTGCCTGTCTTGTTAATCTATATATATGGCCAGGTCACTTTTGGGAGGCAAGGCATTCCCTGCTGCGTAAGACCCTTCATATACGTGTAATCATAGAAGCAAGTGGCATATCTCCACGGACAATTCAGAGTTTGGGAGCCATGAATATAAATCCCCCTTTGAGACATAATAGCTCGGGTGGCTGGGTTTTATTGTGGGTTTCATCTGGCTAGAGAAAGGTGACATTTCTGATCCAACTCTCCCATGTGAAGCACTGCAGCAGGAGACATTGGTCTGAGGACATCTATTTAGGAATGAGGACATTTTTTCCCCAGCATGTAAATCAAATCTCCTCTGAAGCAGTACTCATATCTATTTTTATATATGTGTCTATAATATATTATATCTGTATATTAATTGTGGCTGGAGGAAAATCTTCTATAACCCATTTTATGAAGAGTTTTATTTCCTCACAACTGAAAGACATTTAGTCTGGTAGCAAGCTTTAAACACTGGCACTGAACTTTGCAATTACTTTATAATTTTTTGAAGTTTTATTCAATCATCTCTTTGTAGAGAAGATACCCAACACATTCGCCCAGTTGCCCTAGAAGTCATCAATGGTCCATAAACAGAGCACACATCTTGGTTAATATATTTGACATACCTAGTGAGGTGGATAATCAAAACTTACTATAGCTATAAATTATAGGTGCACTTGGAGACTGCTAGCAGGGGTTAGTGCAGTATTTAGGATGCCCTTTTGGATCTAGCATGGCCTCTTATTTGATATTATTATTATTATCCATTTCTTTGGTTATGTTTCTGGTAGACATTCAAGACCAAGTCAAATTATGATCTGAGTTGATCAAAACTAATCTCCTATTTCACAAGGTCAGTTTCAGCTCCTCAGATATTCCTTTTGGGACCATGAGCTAAGCCTTTGAGCTTTTCTAGTTATTATATTTCTTTTTCTACCAGTTGTGTCATAAGTCAGGTTGGTCATGGTCTTCACTTTGCCACATATCTTCCCCTGGCACCCTGGAAATGTCCCAATCTTTTGAAATTCTTCTTCTTACATAGTTTATACGCATTCACTTTTGTACTCCTGGATTCAATACGCTCTTTTTTTCGAAGGTTGTGTGACTCATCAGAATTGTAGGATCCTTCTAGAGAGGCTGTCCCATGTCCCAGGTCCTTATTGACATGGGAGGACCAGAGCAAAAGCACTGGCTCGTCTCTTAGCCCAGTGTCTTGGTTGCTTTTCTTTTGTTGTTGAGACAAAATACCCAATGCCCAAAATGAAGAAAGGAAAGGTTTATTTAGCTTACAGTTTGTGGAGGTTTCAGTCCAAACTTGACTGCTTCAGAGGCAGAGTGGCACATGGCAGAGGGCAAACTTCATGGCAGCAGAACACAGCAAAAACAACCAGAGCAAAAGGGACGAATGGCTGCAAGCAGCCTTTTTCCTTCCTCTACATTTTAAACAGCTTAACCCCACCCAGGAGGCGTGTAGCCCTCACATAATCTCCATTCCCTCCTCTTCCATAGGCTCAGGATGTGTACAAAGTAACAAAGTAAGCACCCTGGCTTCCTGTTGAATCACTCAGCCAAATCTCTAGACTCCCCAAGTTGACACAATGTATCAACCATAACACCCAGTTACTTTTCTCTGCTCTTAGTTTTGGTCTCTAAACCTCAGGTTTTGAACATCCAGAAGGTCAGTTACACTAGAATTAAAGTAGGAATAATAGGTTCAGGAACTATTTTTTTTCAGGATATAAGCACTCAAAAACATAAAGCATGGCTAAAGAATTGCTATTTTTCAAATGATAACTGTTTACCAATTATAGTTGTCTTAGAAGTCAAATTCTTGCAGAATTTTGACATATAACACAAAATTTTACAGGGAGTATTTTAATTAAGAGTATAACATATTATTTATAGCAACTATGATGATATATCTCTAAAATACATTTTAGTATAACTTTTAATTGATTACCTTTACCCAGTTGTATATTAAGCCATATAAATAAACTCTCATCTAAATTGGTTGCTTGTCTCTACAGTATTTTTAAGTAGAATCTACTTGTTTATAGATGTACTTTGTACATGACTAATGCCCACTCCTTCCTCTTTAGAGTGGTATTGGCTGGCCTACAGATTGTTTAGGCCCATTTAACTATGATAACCTGATTACTGAAAACATTTTATGAGTCAAAATTTAAATAATCTTCAACACTTAAAGCTCAGTTTTTTAATTAACTAAAAGCCTAACAATGAAAAAATGATGAATTATCTTAGTAAAATATAAAACTGTTCTTAATCTAGATTTTATATTTTTAAGCAGGAGCAGAATAATATCCAAAGAAAACTATGTTGCTTGAAAGATAGATGACCTACACTCTTAGTTATAGCCAATTTGAATATATTCAAATAACATACTTAATAATATTTTTGTAATGTGCTATCATAAGGCTCTGGAAAAATTGAGAAAGTTTCCCATCCTTAGAGAAACCTGAACAAACTGCCACAGGCAGCTACTTTCTTAATCACAGAGGGGAGTTCTGTTCAGCACAAGCACAGGACAGGTTCTGCCAAGCAAACAGCAACATTTAACACTTTTAAAAGCTATATATACTATACTACTAAATATGTATATTACATATTATATCATAGTATAGTATATATTATTAAATATTTGTTATAATGTAAACCTATATCTTATATATCATTTTGTATTTTTTTTGTGTATATATATATATATATATATATATATTCATCTGCAATGAATGCACTTTTTCAGAAAAAGAAGTATAAGTGGCAAATAAATGTATGAAAAAATGTTCAACATCACTGTTCATCATTAAATGTTCATCATCATTTGAGAGATACAATTTAAACCTATAGTGAGATTTTATCTCACTCCAGAAAGAATAGAAATTATTAAGAACTTAACCAATAACTGATACTGGCTTGGCTGTGAGAAAAAGGAGCCTTTCTTCACCGTTGGTCAGAACGTAGACTGGTGCAACCATCATGAAACCAGTGTGAAAATTCCTCATAAAACTAAAACTAAAGGTTCATTTGACCCAGCTATCACCCTTCTTAGTATCTTCGCAAAGAATTAAAACCATCCTACCACAGCGATATATGAACACCCATGTTTGTAGTGGCACATTGTGTAATGTCTAAATCTTGGAAACAGCCCAAATGCCCATCAACCAATGAATGAATAAAGGGGATGAGCCTTGTTTTTATACAATGAATTACTGCTCTGCTATAAAGAAGGATAAACTTGAGATATTTCTAGATTAAAGGCATGCACCTTGAGACCATACTCTTAAGTGAAATAAATCACACACACACACACACACACACACACACACACACACACACGTAAATATCACATGGCTTTTATGGTGTGAGAAACAAAAAGTGTAAATAAGGACCAGAACATGTAATGGATACTGTGAAACAGGGAGGGGAACTGTGGGGACAGAAGAAGGGAGAAGACCGACAAGAATGAAGGAAATGGAAGGAAGGGTTTGTAAATAAGGAGCAGAAGAAGCATCAAAGGGAAAAGAGGAAAATGGGAAAAAAAGAAAAATCAAGATATATCTTGTACAGGTACAGGTACAAATTCCCTATAATGAATGCGATCATTATGTCTATCTAAAGAGTACCAATATATTTAATTTAAAATATATATAATTAATGTAATATATATTATTTTGACCAAAAAGTATTTAAAGGATTGTACACAGACAACAATAAGTATTTTATGCTTCTCTGTGTGTCTGTCTGTCTGTCTCTCTCTCTCTTTCTCTCTCTCTCTCTCCCTCTCTCTCTCTCTGTCTCTGTGCCAGGAATCAAACTTATGACCTTGTGCTTGCCAGGCAGGTGCTGTGCCAGGGCTGAGTTATCTCCCCAGCCCTATGTAACCAATTTCTGATATTATCTTAATTGGATAACAACCTGGATGCAAATGTATCACCAAATTTAGACACCTTTGCTCTTAAAGTGACCCAAATAAGCCCTCTGTGAATCTATGTGAACCAAGAAGCATTTGGGCTAATGTTGTGAGTGTGACCCTGTAAGCAAACACACAGGAATTTTGTCTGTCTATCTATCTATTATGTAAAATTTATGTATTTATTTATTTGTATTTCCAAATTTTAAGGCTCTTCTTTGCGAGTTCCGTGTACACCTCAGGGCTGTTAGCCCTCAGCCTGTAATTTTTCCAGTGGATTTGCTGTCCCCTGAATCCTACATGACTTTTTTTGGAAGTCCTAAAAGAGACAGAAGTTTATAACGGCAAAAGTGAAAAGCAAAAATAAAATTGGCATGTGCTCAGATAATCTTTAGTAATACAGCTGCAGGTATCTTAAACCATTAGTAAAATAGATTAGCAGGCAGAGGAACAGACAAAATGTAGAACATATAAAATAGTTATATTTAATCAGAGTGCACTCTGGGATGTATTGCCACATTGAATTACAAGAATCATTTTCTCATGGAGGTAGGCTTATCACTACAAATTGATGAATCAGAGCACACCCTGAGGGGTTACAAACTAATTCTCTTTTTCTCTCATGTAAGTCGTAGAGTATTTACTCTAATATTTTAAGCTATTCTTGAATACCTTTTCTGTCAGTTAATGCTATAAACTTATAACCATAGGGCCAAAAAGGGAAAGACAGAATATCCATAAATTATTAGAGAAAATCATTATTTTATTTCTTTACTATAAAACTAAATTTGAGACCTTTCCAAGAAACTGCTTTTTAGGCATGTGGACTGGCTTTTCTTCCCGGGATGAGGTACGGGTGGGGTGTCTGGAGCATCTTGTCATTGACTGGCAGGGGAGGAGTGGGCCCCTTTCTTCCTTTCTTTGGAAGGAGCAGGAGGGCTAGGAAGTCAGGCCCTCATCTCAGGCCCTGGAAAACTCAGTGGAGGTGGACACTAGTTTGAAATTATCTAAGAAATAGTCCCAAAGGAGTGCTTTTAGTAGGACCTCCAATGTCTTGTGGCATCTTGCTTCGCACACTCTGGCATCTGTCACCTGGTCACCAGGGCTAATTTTATCTTTTTCCTCTGCTTACCGTCATGCGCTGGGGACTAATTTCAGGCAGTCTCCACAGAGAGTGTCTCATTTTGGGAGGCTGGATGTTTCCTGCAGGAAACACATACAGAGATGAGAGGCATGCGGGCAACCCCCATATCAGCCTGCCAAGCACCTTTCATCCTCTGCTCACAGTACGAATAAGAGAAAACCTGACTCTCTTTACTGTCACCTTATTCAAGCGAGAGGCAGGGTGTGATGTCATTCATCTGCCTGAAGAGTTTGTGAGCAACTTTTGTGACAAGAATGAGGATTGAACTTTCCTTGCTTCTGTTACTCTTGGCAACAACAGAGGAAGCTTTCCCTGATGGATGAATGCACTGCTCAGTGGCAAAAGGCCTGACCTGCACCTCTATAGGTTGGATGGAGGTGAGACCTTGCCCTCAATGGCTGAATTTTCACCTGAATGAGGTACAGATATTCTAGGACGTTGTGCAAACCCAGATATCACAGGAAAGATACTCTTACTTCAAACAGGTGAATACTGTCTTCTAGATACAATTTTTCCCCATTGGCCTACCAGGGTCATTGAGTGGGTTAACCTGGATTCCCTGAGGGAGTTTAGTCTGTAACACGTACCACATATTAAGACAGAATTGGTGTCAAAGCGTTGTGAGGAGAGATTTCATTTGTTCATCTATTTTTCTATGCTGGTAGTGCAGCACCTTATCATATATAATCTATTCAGACCAAAAATATACGTCTGTATTTACAAATTTTTTATATTTTTTTCCTTAAGTGTTGATTTCTATTTATAACAAGCCCAGTCACTGCTTCAATTTTAATATGTACCAGTACACATTTTTTCTTGGCCTCAGCATGAATTTATAGCTGTTTACATTTTAATTAGGATTGACTGACCAACAGACCTCCAAGTGGCCTTGAGGAGCCTATTTTAGTCTAAACAGAAAGCAACAGAAAAGCAAGTTAACCCTGAAATTGCAGTTTAAGAACTATCCCAGTACACAAGAAATGTTCTAAGTAGAACAATTAAACAGATAATGTCAACTCAAACTGAAACTCAAACATAAATTTATCAAGCCAAGATTTTCTTCAGTGGGCTCTAGTCAACTCCTCAGACTGCCAGAAATTTTGTTCACTTCTTAGATCTCAAGAGACTAGTGAACTCAAACTTTGTTATCTGTTGGGACCCAGTACAGGCTGTGTACTATTCTACAGCTGATTTTCCTCTTCAACCTCAGAAATGAAAGTTATGACCTTTGTGTACAGGCACCAGTTTGACAGGAGGCTAGTTGGCAAATATAGTGCGAGCGAGTGCTGAGCGACAGGAATGATATAATTCAAGCAGGAGACAAAAAGGGACACGCAACACCTCCAGATCTCAGAGCCAACTACAGCAATACATTTAAATTGAAGAAAATACTGTATGACAAATATATGTTATCTTTTTGTCGCACAAACATAAAACATAAGCCTAGTAAGTGCTTGGGAGTTGTCTTGAATCCCGAAGGTTCAGAATAGCATGTGAAAGCAGGAGGAAAATATCCTTGGACAGCAGAGGGAAGCATAGCAATCTCAGTTTACCGAACTTTAGATAAGCGAGTACTTCCCAGATCCTGGATTCTGGATTCCTGAGCTTTCCAGGTTTTGGCACAAAAATGTCACCAGGCCTTTCCTGGTTCCTGATCTCCCAAGGAGAAGAATTTACCTAGGGCTGGCTCATGAATGGCAAAAGCGTAAGTGAGAAAGTGGTTTCAAAGAAAATGTATTTGTCTCAAAGTCGGAGATGACTAATAGAGAAGCTGGGTGGTCACACGAGCATGAGCAACAGTGAGTTTCTTTGTTCTGTTTTTTTTTTTTTTTTTTTTTGCCATATTTCCTGTTTTAAGGTGTTCCATGCCCGACTGCTGCATATTTATGGTTAACCCTTGTCCTATATTTATTTTGGATTGTGAACGTATTTTTCCCTCATTCTTTAGTGATTGTGAGATGAGTGAGATTCGGTGCCTAAGGATGGAAGCTTGTGCAAGTGATAATGAGGGCAGGTCACCTGGAGAGCTCCCAGAGCTGCCAGGTTCACGCCACTGGGTGGAAACTCCCTAATTCTCCTCAGGTTAGCTGGTGCTTACCTCTCTACTTTGGGTCCTCCTTCAGTTGCTTGAGGCCTTTTCACACCCAGACCAGACCCACTTTCTACTGTCCTGACAGACAGCTGCTCTGCTTCAACCCTCCTAGACCACCTGCAGAAGGAACAGTTTGGACTGACTCTATGCGTCTAGACGACACTCCCAGTCCTGGCTGAGGACCTCCCTGTAAGGAGGAGCTGCATAGGAGATGACTGACATTCCTTTAAGCTTTCCCGATGACTTAGTGCTTTTATCTTGTGTATTTTGATAATAATTGAAAGATAAAAAGGAAACTAATTGTGAGTACTTAATAATGAAATATTGGTCCATAGAACATTAAGGCCAAAACATGCATAATTTTGAAGCTTAAACATTGTGTCAAATCTGAAAATGATTTCATTGTTCTTTACAGTGTTGATATCCTCTCCCTGTTGGCTCCTCTGTACGTGAGGAAATAAGTCCTACTCCAGGGGTATCAGGTTTGACTGTGAAATGTGCTGTTTTAAGAACAAAAGAATAAATTGATGTGCAGCACTTCTGACCACAAGCTCTAAGATCTGGTCCAATGACAAGCTTTAAGGTCCTGGTCCTTTACCAGAGCCCCGAGTGAAGACAAGGGTATGGCTGCATCTAATTTCCAAAAGGTCTGGGTCATCAGTAAGAACTATTCACCTTCACTAGGCCCTGAAAGTTTGCTGTCATTGCTTCATTAGCATGATTTAGGATAAGCTCACGTTTGTAACCAAGTTCATGTTTTGAATATGGCAGTTTGGAATCTAGCAATTCTGCAATTAGAAAATAAAACTTAAAAAGGGAAATTTCATGTTGGAACTTAGCGTTACATATTTTTTATTTTAACAACAGATAGCCCCAGATTTTATTAGAGACAGAGAGAGCGAGAGAGCGAGAGAGAGAGAGAGAGAGGGAGGGAGGGAGAGGGAGACAGAGTGAGAGGGGCAAATTGGGTCCAAAACAAAGTTCCCTCATATTTATGGGTTTTAAAATTGAAAGCTTGAAGGAAACCTTTTTTTGCAGTCTGTACATAATTGTCTTTCATATTTGAGAGGCATGGAACAATGGAATGTATGTTAAGTGTTTGTGCAAATAAAACTTGAAATGGCTCAATAAATAAATTGTTGAATTACCACATCTACACATACATTGCTATCTGATTTATGACAAAAGTGACATTGTAACACCATGGAAAAAGTATGGCCTGAATCACTGATTAACCACAGAAGGGAAAAAAAATCCTTCCTCACACTGAACAGAAAATAAATTTCAGGTGAATTGACTTAGATATGAAATGTATAAAAGTAAGACTTTTCAAACAACATGTAGAGTTAGCCAAAGATCTTTCAAATAGGAGACAGAATTCATTTTTAAAAATCTGGTAAAATATGATATGTCATAATGACCCATTTTTCTTTAGCTAAAAGTTCAATTAGAGTCGTGAAAAAGCAGTCTTGGAATAGAAGGAAATTTCTAATGTATTTCATATGTGTATAAAGTGTTTAGATCAGGGCTATTTTAAGAACTGCAAACAATAAAATAATCAAATAGAAAATTTGCAGAAAGATTGGATTGGGTATTTTTGAAAATCAGACATTAAAGTCTCTAATCATTATGAGCATCATATTTCAACAAGCACTGGGGAGAGTGCCAAGTGAATCCACCATGAGGTACTTCAAGACCACACCGAAGTCCTGCATAGAAAAAGAAAGACTGAGAAGACTTAGAATTGGCACAAAGCTGAAGAAGTTACAATCTCTTCAAATTTGTGCTGAACTATAACTTTATATGTAGGCACTCAGTTTGGTACCCACCTAGAAAACTTCTTTCAGAGCATCTCCAACATTTTACCATATACATTCCTCTGAATAGTAATTTTGCTTTTAGGTCTACACCCAGAACCTAAAGAAACTTTCCAGGGTATTTATAACAGCACATGTTACAATACACAGACAGTGGGAGAAGTAGAAATCATGTCTGTCTATAATAGAATGTGTACATTATTGATGGCATTCACTTTTATACATCAAAAGCCGCAGCTATTATTATCATTGGCTACAACAATATGGAGAACTTTTGCAACCATAATGTTGATAAACTAGTTCAGTCACAAGTGTTTATAGTGTTTGGAATTATATTCATACATAGTGAAACAGCCAAAGTCAACCTATGTTAGACAAAGTTGAAACACTTGTTACCTTTTGAGAAAGTGGAGAGTTAAGCAAGTGGGTACACTAAAGCCATTGGGGTAGTGATGAGATTCTGCTTGATCTGAGTGAGCACGCAGAGGTAATCAGGTTTTCAAATGCGTCAAGCTGGGTCTTAAGTACTTGCATTTGCTTTTTCCACTCAGATTTCAGTAAAAAGCTTACCTAAACCATACTTAATTGAAGTTGAATTTAATTGATTGCAGTCTAAGTAAAGGCGATTTCCCCCTACATAAGTGGTAGGCAATTTGTGTGTTCCATACACAAGTATAGTTTTATAGTCAGACTTGACTGTACTCAGAATAACTGAGAACTGAACAGAGGTCTTTTTATTAGGATACTTTAGTGTGAACTCCAGCTTCATTACTTATAAATCATGGGACTCAGGGTAAACAAATTGCCACTTCTCCATCATTTATGAGACATTTGATAGAAGTAATATAACCAAGAGGCTGAATACATGGTAGGCAGTCCAAAAATACTATTTTTCTTGCAACTTGATTAACAGGACATGAAGTTCCTCACACACTATTGCTCTCTTCTCATAAATTTTTACTGCATCAGTTGAGTGACTGTATTATCAAATGTTTTAAATCATTAAAATCTCTCATTATACATAAGAACGTTCTCTTTAATTGTGTTGACTAATAAGACATTGTTGATCAGCAAGTTTGTCCAGTTATGTGCCAAAGGAAGCAGTTGTGGTATGACAAACTGGGTCACCCTCATAACAGCTTTATTATACAGTAGTTCATGTATTTCTTGTTGACAGATTTAGTGCACTTTATGAAAGCCACAATTGTACTAGGAGTACAGATGGCAGGTTTCCTTAGTGGAAAAAATAGAATGAAATTATTATAACTTATAACTGTCCAAAGGCAAATGAAGTACTCTGTGTAATTTCATTAAAGAATTACACTATCTCTAACACTGAAACTCATTAAAGTTGTTTGGAATAAACAATTATGAAATGCTGTATAGTAGCTTCCTGAATATGTTAGTGTTTCCTCACAAAAAATATTTGGAAAGCATTTTTGGGTTATATGCGTCAGAGGGATGCTTTAAATACAAGGAATAAAGGATCCATAGAATGAATCATTTGGGCGTGCTTAACTCTTTAAAATTCATTTTAAAACAGTGACTCTTCCAAACCTTTATGGGAATGACCTCAAGGGGAAGACAGATTTGGTGTTCTAGCTCTATTCTGTTTTTACTATACTATATTGTGAGTCAGTCATTCTTATTGTATAAAGGTTATGTGCACAGGTAGACAGTAATTCTTCCTAGACAAATTTAACTGGGCATATTATAGGATGGGATAAATTCTTATTTTCCACAAAATTATTTATCCCCAACCACCAATGGTTCAGCATCATCTGAGAAAAAACATAATTTGATACTTTTTATTTATTTTAGTTAATTTATTTATTTATTCATTTATTGTTCACAGTACTGCAGATTGAACCCAGGGCCTCATACATGCCCTGCAAGCACTCTACCACTGAGGCATGGCTCCCACCACGTTAACATTTAACTTAAAATGTCTGCTACCTAGGAAGTGAAAGATATGGTCAAATATGATGAAGCTTTTAATATTTGAGGTCATTTATTGTGAGAGGTTATTGGCATAGAGAAAGCTTCTCTATCTTCTGATAGTATGAGAAAAGAAAAATTCAGGCAAGATTTTTTAACAGAGAAAAATTAATTAGTTTCAGAAATGGACCAGCAAATATTTTCAATTTTTAAACAATATTATAATTTTCAATTTTCAAATGTAATGAAATTTCACTTAATGTTTACTCATTGAGACTATATACCTCATGCTGTAAATGACCACTGATTATCTTTAAAAACTTATCATTAAACAATCTACAGAGTGAAACTACATTGAAATAAGTAAAACAGAGGCCTACTGTTTGATTTGTTAATTATAAATACACATGGATAAAAAATAAAATTTAATATAGGAATTTATAATTTTATTTGCCATATAGAGTCTCTTAATCATGTAATCACTCAAAAAGCTGAGAAAGTATGAAATACTTAGGAAAAACTTGACAAAGGAAATACTGCTACCTCCAATTCTGTAACATACAGCTGCGAAAAAGTAGACAAAAATGCAGTGATCAGACAGACTCCTGTATGTGGGCACAAAGGGAATGTTTAAGCACAGCTCAGTTGTCTAATTCTTTGAACATTTTCTTCTCTTTCTTTTTCTTTTCCTTCTTTTCAATACTGGACACTGAACCGAGGACCTACATACTGAGCTACCATCTCAGCCTTTTTCTTATTTTCTATTTTTGATACAGACTGTACATTTCCCAGTTTGGGCTTAAAGTATTTATAATCCTCCTGCCTCAGCTTCACAGAACTTTTAGACTAAAGGCATTTACCACCATGCCCAGCTTTTAGGTTAATCTTTATATTGAACAGATTCAATCCACATCCCAGGACTTTTTCTTAGATATAAGTGCCTTGACTCTAAAATTAATAAAGTAATGAAAAACTCAACATAAAGAAAACAACTTTGAAAATGAAATTATTTGTCAGATTAACCCTAAAATATGTTAAAGCAAATAGTTAAAATCCTGTAGAATCAGCACAAATACAGTAGGTAGATCAATGGAACAGAGGAGGAATTTAAAAAATAAAGCCCACACTGTATGAACTACAGATTTTTTATAAAGTCGTAAGCCAATTTAGTAGAGGAAAGATAGTCTATTCAACAAATGGTGCTAGCAAATTTAGATGTTCACATGTCTATAAATGAGCTTTCACCGATATTTCATACCAAATATGAATGCATTCAAGATGGAACACGGAACTAAATATAACACAAATACACAGCACCTTTAGCATGGGGATCCCTATCTGGGATGCACAATCAAGATAAAACTTTATGAAGGCAAAAATGTTAAAACCTAAAGACTTTATTTCAAAAATGCATTTTTAAGAAAATCAACAGAAAAATCATGTTGGAAAAAATTATTTGCAAAGTACAGAGTTGATAGAAAGTTCGTACCTAGAATTTACGACTTATAAGGAACATAAAAAACTGAATAAAAATTGATCAGGGAGAGAAAAACACCACTAGAGAAATGAAGGAAATATTCTGGAAAGAATGTAACCCTAAGAAGTACTGAGATCACAAAGACTTTCATGAGTAAGTGCCAGCATCTTTTGTTATTGGGTCAATAAAATTTAAAATTATATCTATACACATTTCCAAGTGTCTAAGTTTAAACTGCGTAACATATGAAGTACTGCCAAAGACATAAAGGAGCTGAAAACAGTGGGCTATTGTGGCCAGTGTTAACTTGTAATCAGTATAAAAGCATTTTGACTGTTTCTGCATCGAAAGTGAAAGACACATATAAAAATGTGAAAAAGAAATGAATGTACACTTTTCAGGGGTAGGCATGCCCAATAAACATGAAAAACATTCAACATCTCTGGCTATTAGAGAAGTCTAATTTGAAACAATACCAAAATTTCATCTTACATTGGAAATAGTGGCAATCACCAAAATGTCAAAGTATAACAACTGTTCACATGCTTCAGTGAAGAAGAATCCCCCTTACATTTTCAGTGAGAATATAACCTACTACAATCACTATGAAAATCAGTATAAAGATTTCTCAATGAGCTAAGATTACAAATTCCATTTGACCCAGGTATTCCCCTTCTAGCTGTTTTTTCAAAAGCATTAAAGACAACATGGCACAGTGTACACATGCATGCTAATGTTTTTAATGCCATAATTCATAATAGATAAATCCTAGAAGCAGCCTGCAAGGCCATCCATGGAGGAATAGATAAAGAAAATGTGGATCTATACATAGTGAAATATTAGACAGTTATAAAGGAGAAATAGGAGAGGAAGAAAATGAATGCTCCTATAAAATATAAAATTGAGTGAAAAAATTCAGACACATGAGCTTAGACACACATGGTGTCACTCATTTGATGAAGCCAAAGTTTGAAAGAAGAGAAAAATAAAGGATGGGTAAAAGGAAACAAGCAGATGAATCTTTTGCAATTAGGAAGGGGTGCAGGAGATAGAGGCCGGGGGGTCTAGACTGAAGGTGCAGCACACACAGGTGCCAAGTGCCCACCGCGCATGTGAACGTGAATGTCGTCAACGTGAAGAACACTACTAGAAACGAAGTAGAACTGAAACATGGGCAGAGGGAGGTGGGTGGGAAGGGCACCCTGCATCGTTCTTACTGTTTTTGCTTTCTTTATTTTTGTCTAAGTTGTTGGTATTTTGCTATTGTTCTTTGTTATTTTTACTTTTTTCTCTTTAAAATAAAAAAGAATTAAACTGTGTTAGATCCATGCACCTGCTCACTAAGATGAATGTAAGCTTCATGTACGAACAAGTAACGATAAAATGAAATCTCCAAAATCTTTAACATGCATTTATTTTTATTATATATAATGCGATACAGCAATTCTTTTCTTAAATATCTGTCCAGAAATGCAGAGTGAATATCCGTATGAAGACTTAGGCATGACCATTCACAGCGTTTTCTCTTTTGTAACAGCTGAGGAGAAGCACACCAAGTACCGAGTAGCAGGTAAGCAAAAGCTCTGGTCGTGATACACGTAGAAATGAGACAATGCTCAGCAATACAGAGAAACGCACAGCTGGTGCACACGGTAAAATGGGCAGCTAAGAGAGTAACTAAGCAAAGTAAGAAAAGCGAGGGAAATCAGCACAAATTACATATCTCGGTCATTGAAAATTTCATAAAATGCAAAGCGCAGCGATAAGGAGCAAGTCAGCAATCCTTGGAGGGGCGGCTGGGGCTGGGAAAGGGAGGCGGGAAACGGAGGTGTCCCGAGCAGGCTCGCCCGGGATACTGCTGAGCTTTCCCTGGTGACAAGTCTTGTCCAGGCTTATCAGACTGTACATTGAAATACAGATGGCTCTGCATTAATAATACCTTAGAGTGAAACCATTAAAAATATTATGGAAGGAAGACAAGGCGATAGTTGAAAGCTTATTGGCAGAATGTGCATCTTTCACACAAAAAGTCCTGGGTTTAATTTGAACACTGAAAAAAAACCCCAAAAAATCAAAAACAAAAAACCAACAACAATAGCAAACAGTGACAGAATGAGGGGAAGCATTTACCTCTACAAAGTGGCTGCCTCGCTAGTCCGAATTCCTTAGACTAATTTACTAACTTTGGAAGTAGTCTTATTAAGTGTCAAGAAGTAGTATCATTCCGCAGATTAGTTCGCTTCCATTCATAACCATATACCGTGGAAATACATGCAAATTGAGTGTTTCTATCAGGTGAGACTTCATCAATTTAAGGATGTGATACCATATATATATATTTAAAAGTAAGAGTTTTAGAAATGTTGATTGAAGTCACACAAATGGACTTTCTTTCCTAACTTCTATACATATCTTCCCCGTCTTCTGCGTTTATAGTCTGAAATACCCTGGTGGCACGTTAAGCAGAATGCTATGTGCTTGATGTATTGCTAAATGCTTCTCCGACTTTGTTGAACATACGCAACAAGTTAAACTACTTTAGCAAATATGGAGCTAGAAAAACTCACTGGAATGACTTTTAACTGCTATTATGTGTTAAAATTTATTTTTAAGATATTCTTTGGAATTGTCCTATGTTAAAAACCTGAATATATTATGAAAAAAAGGCATTGACTTTTATACTTTAAATGTAATGACAAAAGTTTTAGGCAGTCATCTGAAAATACTTAATTTGTGCTGTTCTGTTTTTTATTTGTTTTTGTTTTTTTTATTTTTTTCTTTTATAATAAAAAAATTAAGTGTATAATATACACACTGTTCTATGATTACATGCAAATGATATGGATGTATATAAATGTTTATGGACAAAAAATTACCTACTAAATTATTTTGACAATTTGAATGGCAATCCATATGTTTTGTCATAATTGACTAAATTACATAGTCATGAAATGAATACTGTATGGTTTTTATAAATAGCCAGATGTGTCCATCTAGATACCTACCTCTCTCATTTCTTGTCTGCCTTACTTTGTTATAGAATGAATTCCTTAATAAGTAAGGAATGAAAGAAGTAAAATAGTCACAATAACTGGCATTTGCATTTTAATAACTAGCATTTGTTTTATAATACATATTTTGCATTTTAATATACACTATAAATTATTTTCATATTATAAGTGCCCATACATACACAACAACAAATAGCAGTGTAGAAATATACAGAATAAACTAGGTATTATGGCTATTTTATAAATTTTGTTAGTGCATGTTTGCAATTCATGCAGTGTACAATCATGTCGGGGCGGCTGTGTGTACGTATCACAGTGTGGTTCTGAGCCCTCCCCCCGACGGGTCCCCGGCCCCTTTTGCACTTGTTGATATTATGTGTCTTAGCTCCCCGGATGCCGTGCAGTGCTTACCCTGAGGTTCTCAGGTTCCTTCCACGGCTCATCTTTTCCTTGTTCACTGCCCTTCCCCTTCCCTTCAGCTCTTGTCTTAGTTCCCTTGGATGCGTTTTGATGGCAAAAGAGTCCTTTACCACTTTCTTTGTACTACGCCGTGCTCCCATGAGATGCCATATGGTATGTAAGCTTTGTGTCAGGTTTAATTCACTCAACATTACATTTTCCAGGTGCATACCACATTTTGTGTATCCAGTCATCTTTTGATGGGTATGCAGGCCGCTTCCAGAATTTAGCTCTTACAAATTGTATGGCTATAAATATTGGTAAGCCAGGATCACTTTGTTATTACAATCACTAGCAGGGAGATAGCTGGACCATATGAAATTTCCAATTTCAGTTCTTTGAGAAATCTCCATACTGATTTCCAGTGTTGCTGCATGAGTCTACATTGCCGCCAGCAATGAAGCAGGGTTCCTTTCCACCATGCCACCCCAGAGCTTGTTATCATTTGATTTCCTAAGGATTTTCATTCTTTTCAGGGTGAGACGAATGTCCTAGGGTTGTTTTAATTTGAGTTTCTCTAATGTCCAGAGATGTTCAGCACCTTTTCATATATCTGTTGACCATTTGTATTTCTTTCTCTGTGTAGTGCACATGCATTTCTTTTGCTCATTTCTTGACTAGGTCTTTCATTTTAGTAGAGTTAATTTTTTGAATTCTTCTTCTATGTCAGAAATTAGTCAACTGTGTGAGGAATAGCTGGCAATTTTTTCCCACTCTGTAGTTTGTCTCTGTACTCCACTAGTTGATTCTTTTGCTATACAAAAGGATTTTAGTCTGAAATAATTACACTCCAATTTGTTGATTCTGGCACTATTCTTTTGCAGTTGAGGTTCTACTGAGCAAATCTTTCTGTGCACCTAAGTCTTGATGTATTTTATTTATTTTATGTGCCAGAAGACTTAATGTTTCCATGTTAACATCTAGATCTTTGATCTATTTTTATTTAATTTAGTATATCATGAGAGATGAGGGTCCGGTTTCATTCTGCAAACAGGTAACCAGTTTCCCAGCACTATTTGCTGCTAGGCTACATCTGTATCCTTGATTTTCACTGCATCAATGCACATGTCTGCTTTTGTCCTCATACTGCGCCATTTGTATCACTGTTGTTTTGTACTTGGCTTGAAGTCAGGTACTGCTACTCCACGTGCTTTGCTTGTATTGACCAGACTTACTTTTGCTATTCTCAGTCTTTTCTGATTTCATATGAATTTTAATATTTTCTCAATCTATAAAGTATATTGTTCATATCTTCATTGGGAATATATGGAGTCTGCATAGCAATTTGGCAATGTGGCCATTTTGATAGTATTGTTTCTACCTCTTCTCTAGTAGGGGACATCTTTCCATTTTCTGATGTCCTCCTCAATCTCCTTCAGGGTCATATAGTTTTCTTTGTAGGAGTCTTTCACTTCTTTGCTTAGATTAATTCCTGGATATTACATTTTTCTTGAAGATACAATGAGTGGTATTGTTTTCATGGTGTCTTGCTAATCATGTTCTGTGTTTGCATACATAAATCCTAATGATGTTTTTGTGTTGACCTTATATTGCACTACTTTGCTGAAGTCATTTATTACTTCTAAGAGTATTTCGGCAGAGATATTTGGATCTTCAGTGTACAGTGTCCTGTCATCAGCAAATAGTAATAATTTGAGTCCTTTCTTCCTAAGTCTGTTTTCTTCCTCTTTCTAATTGTTCTGAGCAGTGTGTCAAGTAATGTGTTGAAGAGAGGAGATACAGCGGGCATCTCTGTTTCATTGTGTATTTTGAGGAGGATGTTTTCAGTTTTTTTACTTAAGATGCTTGCTCTTAGTTTGTCATAGACTTTATCTGCATTTTTATTTAATTGTAAATATTATTTAATTTCTTCTTAAATTTCATTTGTGACCCAACACTGAGATTCTATCTCACTCTAGAAATAATGGCTGTCATCAAGAAATCAACCAATAACAAACAGTTGCAGGGCTGTGAGAAGAAAGAAGACTTCTCCCCGCTAGTGGGAGTTAGACTGGTGCAACCACTGTGGAAGTCAGTGTGGAGATTGTCCACAAAGCTAGGATTAGAGGGCCCGCTTAAGCCAGCTATTCCCTTTCTGGGTATCTTCTCAGTAGAACTGAAAACATTATACCACAGCAATGCATGTGCACCCATGTTTATAGCAGCACAATTTGTCACAGTTAAATCTTGGAAACAACCCAAATGCCCATCAACTGAATGAATAAAAAAAGATGTGGTCTTTTTATACAAAGGAGTACTAAGCTATATAAAAGATAAATTAGAAACTTTTGTAGTTAAATGGATGCAACTAGAGACAATACTCAATTGGACCTACATGTGTAAACATCATATTGTTCCCTAGTTTAAGAGCAAATAAACCCCAAAATGTATGATTGATATGAAAGGGAAAGAAATTACTCAAAGGAAGGAACAACTGGGATGAGGGAAAGGAGAAAAAGAAACAAGGGAAGATAGATCAATAAATGACAGGTAGAGAAAGAGAGAGAGAGAAGACAGAACAGACAGCCCTGGGGTAATTGTGCTGCCAGTGTGTAATGTTTATTGAAAGGAGCAGTTAATGTTCAAGTTTTTTGAACAATTTTACATTTTTATATCTGAAAATCTGAACAACTAATTTGAAGACAACAATATGCAATATAACAATCATTGGTGAATTCCTACCATCTTGTCTAGTGAAGCTCTGTATCACTACTAATGTTTTTTATTGTTTTATTCTCTTTAATGGTTTGATCTATCTTGCATTCTTATACCTGGTAATCCGAGCACCTTCACTGAAGATAACAGTTTCTAATACAACAGCCACTGCTAATTCCTGTCGTTCCATTTTAGAATCCTGTGCCATTTCTATTGTTTCTGCTTTGTTTGGGTTTTGTCCATGTGGTTATTTTTTTGTTGCTTTTATTCTCTTTACAATTAAAAAAATAAATAAATAGCTTTTATCATAGTCATATATGATTTTTCTATACCTGCTTTCTTCAAAGTTTTTACTATGAAGCCGTGCTGGATTTTTTAAGAGCCTTTTCCGTGTGTATTGATGTAGTCATGTGTCTTTCTTACCTCGCTCCTGTTACGTGATATATTGCACGTGCTGACGTATGCACACTGAACCATCCTTGCCTCTCTCATAGGAAGGCAACTGGATTACGGTGTATGATCTTTGCGATGATGTGCAGTGCTCTCTTGCTGAATATCTGATTGGGGTTTTTTCATCTATATTCATTAAAGATTGGGTTATGCATCTCTTTTCAAGTTGAGTCTTTACCCAAGTTTGGCTTCAGGGTGGTGCCGACTTCCAGGAACAAATCTGGGAGCGCTCCTTCAGTGTGGTGTGTGCCTAGGTTTCCCCTCAAAGCCTCATGCAGGCATAAGTAGGGCTTATTCAGAAGCAGCTGCCTCTAAAGTGTGTGCTTGACTCATGGTGAGATACTAGTGTTAACAGTGCTGAGATCAAGAGTAGGTGATAGTTAAATGGCTTTTGACTGCAGGAGCTGAGTCTATGATCACCCAGTTCCCACCTCTCAGCAGGATTCTACTCAGTTTGCTCTTCTTCTGCCAGCCATCTCTCAAACTCTGCTGCAACCAAGGTTCAAACACCAAACTTCTGCACTGCTTGCCTGTGCCTTCAGGTCTTCCCCGAAGTCACTGCCCCACCACTCACAGAAGGTGGAGACTGCTATGCCCAGGGTGCTTCAAACACCCAGTGTAATCCCCAGTTGGCCAGAGACTGGTATTGGCTGTCAGGCAGAAACTCTGATGGGCCTAGAGTTGGAGCAGGGTGGTGAGAGCTCAGTGTAGGCTCAAGGGGGCCAAGGGTGCTGAGTATGGGCCTCAACTGGACCGCTGCTAGCTCTGCGTGCTAGGTGAGTGTCCTAGTTTGCTTGGGGTGAACTGTGGGCTCCCAGTGCTGACTCAGGCATGCTTGGGGGCAAGGAGTTGCTCGTTTACCTGCTCCCAGTCTGAGAACGAACAGGCAGGTCTAGGGCGAGAGCAGCTCCCTGGTGACTTGCCCTGGTATGTGCCAGAGAGAACTGCTACTGGGCTGCACTGTCCTCTGCTGGATGGGGGCTGTGGACAGCTGGCAGCTCTATCCTGTGTGGCTCGATTCTGCAACACTACTGAATCTTGCCAGCTTTTTGGGAACTTTTCCGAATGGCAGCTCCTGTGGTGAGCACGGGCCTGACTGGCCTCTGTAGACTCCTATGCGCACGTGCTATTTGCTCTGTAAGTCTCTTCTTCCAAGCTGACTTTGCACATCAGGATGCATGTTCCAGCCCATCTTCCATTTACCTGTGTTTGCAGGTGGTTTTCCCTGAGCACTCTCTTCTGTCATGTTAGATGTCCTTTCACAGCCGTTTCTGAAGAGATGGTGTACACCAGTAATATGATGGGGAGTGGAGACTCATTTCTAATTCTGTATTCAGCTGTAATCATTAAACTGCGCTCTCTCTCTCTCTCTCTCTCTCTCTCTCTATATATATATATATATATATATACGTAAATATATATATATATATAACAATCTATCTCCTATAAATATCTCCTGAATTACAAATCAAGTAGAATTATTAGAAAACACACATACATAGAAAACTGAGAGGTAAACTCAAAGACAAAATGTAAATCACTACTAAAATTCACTGCTCTAAAACTACTTAACAGTTTGTTCAGCAGGTTCACCCAGTTTTAAAAATAAGTCAATTTTTGCCAGCAGTGGACAGCTATTTAAGTTGAAAATTTGAATCGCTCCAGTGGGAAATGTAGTAATAAACAACATGCTGGTGTCACATTGCAGATTTATGTCTCTCAAAGCGAGGAAAACACGTACAACATTGTACTTCAGATCTCAAGGGCCGGTGAAGCCTCCTCGTGCTAGGGTTACAATGCTCTAAATGACCAGGTGAAATTGGCACCTCATTTCTTGGGAAGTTCTCAGTTCATTCACGTGTAATCATAACACATTTTATTTCCGTCAAAGAAAATTTCTTTGCATAATCTGATGCCATTTAATTCCAATTTTTTAAACTGAGTTTGAAAATACATTAAAATAATGTGCCCAAGCAGGACTAAGGAGGGCGTTTCCACACAGCACAACTCAGTTAGCAACTCCTTTAGAATTTATGTCCATAATCACTAATTTCACCCATTATGCCCCATAAAATGCAAAAATTATATGTACCCTGAAAACAAAGAATAATCAATGTACCAGTAGTTTATATATACAAGAGTATTTTTTTCTTTCTATGAAACCTACCTCCATCTCCTAATCCACTGATAATATAAATCTTTGCAAAGTAGAAAACAAAGATTTAAATGTTAACTAAATATCGTTTGCAAATCATTTTGTCTTTCACTGCTAAGTCTGGCAAAAATTAAGTTACTCCTTATGAGGAAAGTAATATTTGGGTATATTAGAACATACATATTTTATGAGAAATATTACATGGCATGAAAGTATAATCTGCTATGATTCTGACTTTCTTTTGAAATGGTCAAAAATCTGAACAGTCCAGGGCCTCATTGCCAGTGCAGACCTTTTGAAAATGTGAACTTTTACAGAAGATTTTATTAACTGTCTGCCAATCAGAGCTAATTCTGAATAAAAAATAAAAGCTGTTCAGTCCCTCTGCTTGTGCTTTCTGTCTCAGAAGTATTTTGCTAATTGTAATATCCAGTTGCACTTCTCTTGTTTGCTACATAGAGATTTCTCTTACTCTTACTTTTCTGGACATGTTAAAAAAAAACTAATGTTCAAAATTTCTAAAGCTATAATTATTAAATGTACAAAGATTCAATTTTTTCAACTTTGCTAATGTGAAAATAAACACATAATTTGATGCAAGCTTCTTAAAAGCAAAATAACCATAGTGTCTTAGCTATCTGATCAAAAATAAGCCATATTTGATGCTACATTGGGCCAAAGGTTTTTCTTCCTTTATTTAGAAAACACAATAATTCTGTGTGATGAAAATCCACAACTCTTAAGAACTTGTAGGCAATCAAATGCCTGTAGACAATGTCTGGAACAAATGGTAATTGTACCAACATGGAAGCACTGAGAAAACAGAACGAGTATTTGCTCTAGGACCTATGGTACCTGAATTTTAACTGGCACTGCCATTTCTAACAGTGAATCACATGCAAGTATGCACCTCTAAATAATGCAGGTGTAATACCAATATTTATTATTTGCTGCTAGTATTTTTAGCCCTGGGTTTTCATGCATTAACAAGCCACGGATTTGCAGGGATACACCACCAAATATACCACAAAATATATAGTACTTTATTGAAAAGCATAGTCAAATCACTTTGTATAATGAAGGAAGCAATGTTTTCTTTAGATAGATATTTGGGAGGGAAATTAATTATAGGACAATGTAATCACAAATAAAAGTGTAGATCTAGAATACTTCTGACAGAGACGAAGAGGAACTGGAATGTCTTTCATTGATTGTATTAGTCAGTTTTCTTATCTGTGGGGAAAATATCTAATGGTGCAATTTAAAGAAAAGGAGGTGTGTGTTGGCCCAGCGATGGATTCAGTCTGTGGGAGGTGAGCTGGAAGGCAGATAGTATCGTCGGACGGCATGGTGGAGAAATGGTGCTCAGGACAAGGCATTTGGGAGTCACAGAGAGGGGGAAGAGCAGAACACATCCTTCCAAGTCCTGCCTCAGTGACCTCCCGTTTCCCAACAACAACACCACTGCTGGTGAGACTTTTGGGAAATACTTCAGATCTCAAGCGTAACTCTCAGCCTTCACTTCTAAAAGTCTAATGTCCACCTCAGGGGGTGAAGTGCACAGAATCTATCTCTAAGCATTGCCGCATTCTGACCTGTTCACTGGTGTTGACAAGTCTGTGTCCAACGTCTCTTCTGGGACTAAAGGAAATCTCTTGGCTCTGAGCCTCTGTGAAACTTTAAGATAAGATTACACACTTACAACCTATAATGGCAGAGAGTGACCACTTCGATGCCAAAAAGGAGTAATGGGATAGAAAGGACAGGGAACAGGGCAGAAATGAAACCTCACTGGGAAATGTTCCGTCTTGCAGCTCCGTGTCCAGCACCGGGGCAGGCTGTTGGTAAGATGAGAGATCAAGAGGCTAGGAAAGCCTTGCGCCTCCGGCCTTTCCAGGGGTTCCCACAGGGCTCCTCTCCTAGCCTAGCTCTGCTGACTCCCCGCTGCTCCCTCCACAGACGTCCCGTGACGGCCACGTCCAGCCTCCTTGGGTCTTTATCGCATGTCCGCCCTTGCTCTCAGTCCGATGCGCAGGGACCCTTGGGCCAGCTCCCAGCCCCCATTCTCAAATCTGGAAGGAAGTGCCCAGACGCCCAGGCCCTTGCCTTCTCCCTGCCTGAAAAAGCACCACATGGATGACGCTAATACTTTCCACCTGCGGTAGAGCAGCAGGCACCGCTAGCCCATGGTTTGAGGGCCCTATGAGTGCGTGGGTGGCTGAGCTCTGGAAACCGTCCGCCGGCTGCTGGAAAAGAGCTGGAATCCCTGGGTCTCTCTTTGTAAGACAAGGTCTTTTAAAGTTGTTTCTCTTTTACACCCTTGAGCCTGCAAAAGTTGAAACCTGGCCAGTACTTGAGAAGCCATCGTGCCGTTTTCCTACAATGATGATGTAAAGCATTTGGCTTTTTCAGTGCTTATCGTTTCTGCAACCACGCTATTTTTACCCAGACTTTCATGTTCTTACTTTCTGGAAACATTGGAAACGTTTCCATTTTTTAGTTCCGCTCTTTCTCTGAAGACCGTCAGCAGTGCCCCTGCTACAGCCTGGACTTTCTGGCTGTTTTTAAATTCCCTTCCCCAATCGTCTACACCTTTAAATTCAGCTTCACACACTCCTGGTACAAAAACAAACCACACGAAACTTCTTTGATCATATCACGCACACTGCCTCTAGTCCAACTGCTACTGAAAGCCCCATTAGTATCCGAAAACGCATGAACATGCCCTTCACTCTCCACATTGCTACCGGAATTCTAATCTTAGCTGTATTGACAATCACCCACCCAGTTCTTATTATCACAGTCCCAGACCTATCTCAACAGTTTCTCCCAAGTTTTCCAAATTATTCCTCCAAGTGCATCTGGACTCTATGGTCAGGCACAGTCATAGCAATGACTCCCTCTTGGTGCACATTCTCTTTGTCATTGCTCTGTCTCCTTGCTGGGACAAAACACCTTCCACCCCCCACCTAAGGGTGGAGAGCTTTACTGCAGCTCACAGCTTCCGTAGGTTCAGTCGTGGGCGCCACCAGCAGAGCAGAAATGCCACGGCAGAATGGCAGGTAGAGCAAAGCTGCTCGTCACGTGGTGGCCAAGAAGCAAAGAGAGAAGGAAGAGGCCAGGTGCTAGACTACATCCTTCCAAGTTATGCTTTCAGTGACTTTTCCTTTCAAGGAAGTGCCACCCTGAATTTGGGTCTTGTGGGAGATATTTTACACCTAAAACATAACACTGTTCATAAAATCCAAAAGTAGTGTAACCTTTCTGAGATACAATTTGACTGTTTCTTATAAAGTGAACTATAGTTCCAATACGCATCCAGGAATCATTCTGCTAGGGATTTAGCCAACCGATTTGAAAATGTATGTTCTTCTCAGAGATAACTGTTCCCACAGATAACTGTTCACATAGATATCTATTAGAGTAGCTTTATTCCTAATAACCCAAACTAGGAGCAATTAAAATACCCTTCAGTAGGTAATGGGTAAACAACTTACACAACACCCTTGTAATGGAATACTATTGATCAACAAACTGGAATGAGCTACTAATTCACGAAAATACGTGCCTGGATATTAGGTGGGGATGGGTGGATGAATGGACAAGGGTTGCAAAGGCTACATATTGTTCAATACCATTCATCACTCAAAACTGCAAAGCTACAGAGTGCAAAAGTAGGCAGGTAGGTTCTATGGAATGGGATGGAGAAAATAAAAGTTGAACATGTAAAACACAAGAAGAATTTTCTAAGCAATGAAACTATCCTATGTGATGACATAAGGTGGCTATATGACACTAAACATTTGTGAAAATATACAGAAGTATATAAAGCCTGAACTTTAATTTATATATTTTCCTAAAATTAATTTAGAAGATTGGGATTTCAATATGAATTCACACAGTTTAACATAGAAATACATGATTCCATGTAGAATTATGTGCAGGTATTTGTTCATATGAAGAACAATATACATTCTCTCTTTTGTAAAGTGCAAACATCTATGTACAATACAACCAGACCACAGATTTTAGTGTCTCTAACATTTTTTTCAGTGAAAATAAACAGGGTTCTTTAGACAAATGGCTGATTTTAGGAAAGGGCTATAGAATACAGGTTATGCAAAATGAGCCTAGAGCATCTTGCAGTGCAGGAAGTTAAGATTCCCTGAAAGACAAAGGGAGAGGAAGAGAGAAAGAGAGAGACAGACAGGCAGACAGACAGAGACAAAGACAGACAGAGAGAGACAGAGAGAGAGAACAAATTAAAGGGACATAAGAGCAAAGGCACCTGCCTATTATTATAGCTAGAATAATTTATGCAAAAATCCAGCACCAAACTAAAGATTTACTAAGGATTAACCATATATATTATAATCATGAACAATTCCATACTCATGTGAATAAATTTAGGGAGAATGAACAAATATCACATCCAGAAGAAATCCAAGCAATGTGTGCAATCGTGTCATCCTCAAGTGGGTGGAGCCCAACCTAGTTAAGTGTGAGCTACGTGTGGTAACTTCCTTACATAGACAACAGCATAGGACAAACGGGCGAAGGGCCAGGGCCGCTTTAGAGTGAATAAAAATATGCAAAAAATACCTTAGAGCACCAGAACTACTTCCATAGTGATGCTATGTTAAAACTATGCAACCTTCATAGGATGTGGCATGAAGAAATATTACATATTTCTGTTTGTGTGGTCTTTCTCCAAACAACAACAACAAAGTTCCATTCTGAAGATGGGAAAAACACCAGAACAATATCAGCTGGGGAACATGACCTGAGAGATTGCCTGAGACCCTTTAAAACTCTCAGGGATGCTGTCCTCACTGCTTTCCTTGTTGCTGAGACAAAATGCCCAACGCCTCCATGTTAAAGGAGGTAAAGGTTGTTTCATCTCACGGTTTGTAGAGGTTTCAGTCCACAGTCAGCTGGCTCCAAGGCAGGGTGGCACGGAAGAGGGGCATCATAGAAGAGAAATAGCTTATGGCTAAGCAGGAGAAAGCAAGCAACAACCAGCATCAGTCTGCCTTCCTTCTCTCCCTTCACATTCCATCTAAGTTATAAAACTATTGATTTTTGCCACATCTCTCCAGTGTGGGTCTCCATGATCCACTCTCAAAACTATGCTAATTCCAATCAATAGATTATTTTAGTACTACACACCCTTAGTGTGAATATCACACGCACTAGATCTAGCCAGCTTTGAGAGTCCCACCTAGGAGTGCATGATGCCATGCAGGACAGCTAATTACAAACCGTTAACAGTCATCAAAGAGAAGACAGAAAATAATCTCAGAAATTATTTTATACAAGAGCAGCCTCAGCAGGTACAGTGACTAAACATAATGTAATAGCCTTTGTAAGATCATTAAATAAGAAAAAGAATGCAAAGTAAACACTAAGAAAAAATAAACTTTACTACTATTCTAATATTGATATCAGATATTAACTGTGACAAACGTACTATTATACAATTTATTAATAGTGTAAAAATGATATAAGTTACATGGCAACACTGTAATATAGTCATATATTTCTATGTATCTAGTTATTTTAAAATAAAATATTTATTACAAAATAAACTACTTTGGAGATATATTTATTCCTGTGATCCAGACTTTTATTCTAACAAAGCAAAGTAACTAGGAACCACTCCGATAAGGATGAGAGAAACAGAATATTAGGATGAAGTCGTCTTGTTCATAAACGTGAGCAAAAGCAGTTTTAATAAAATTCATTTGTTTCAGCGTTTGCAAAGCGAGACAATTTAGTTTTCATTTTATAAATTGAAATACTTTATAAGTAAGGTATTTCATGTACACTTTGCTTTCAGGAGAATTGTTTTGGAGGAAAGGTGATCAATGACTTCATCTTATTGTATGGGAATTCTCTTCAAAGGAGTGGGTGTAACCATAGTTAATAAGTTGGAGAGGAACATCTGCGTGGTAAAAATACGAGGCCTTTGAAGATGGTAGCTTTAGCTAGAAATAAAAGACTGCTCATCCTTTTTAATGGCAAAACCTGGACTGCGGAGTGTAGATAAGCTTGGAGAATGTCCCTTGATGGGGGCGATTCCCCTACAAAGGCAGATCAGCAGGGTTCCAGGAGAAGCAGTCCTGATACTGGGACATGCAGTGACTGTTGGGACAACTGGCTCTTAGAAGGATTACATTTTGCAACGAGGGTTCTTGTTCTCTGATATGGACTTTCTGCACCATCCCCAAAACCTTAGTAAGTGGTCAAACGTTGTGCTGCAATCCACTGGTGTGATGGAAGTATTTCATTTACACATGTACACATACATGATCTAAATAACACATGAAGAAGTATTTTCATATATTTTAAGAATCAAACACATAACATATAACTAATAGCAGCCCATGAGCTTTAAAGAAATCAGAAGAACAGGAATAAATAACAGGAATAGTCTAATTGAGGAAGTCAAAACTACAATGGCTCTATGGAATATTCAAATGTTTTTCCAGAATTCTGAGAATTATGAAGAGGTAAGATTACTAAAATCAGGTAATTATAGTAAGGTGAGATGGGATCTCAAATTTATTGGAATTCTGCTACTAAAGAAATGATCTTAAAGACTAATGAAGTCAAGTTTGGAAGTTTATAATACACTGTAATAACATATTTTAATTTAAAAAGTATTCTAATTTAATTTATTCAATTTGAGAGTAATTGTATTTAACTGTATATTGCTTATTTTCTGTTACCTGTTACAATTTAATTAATCTTCATTTATTATTGTCTATGGGTTTTATTTGTTTGATTTATATATTATTAAAATTTGGCACTCAATTACAGATAGATATTCTGGTTATTAGATATTTTTTTAAGTTGCCTCAAAGTTATTCTTGTTATATATTATGATATATGTGTGTATAAAATATTTCACCTCCATGTACATGTTTGTGTGTGATACATATTAGTAACATCCAGTTAACTTTAAGATAGTTCATAAGTGATGCTCAACAAATCCTTTGTTTGTTGTATAATTTAATTACCAATATTTTAAATACTAATGTCCACCTTGCATGAGATGAATAGCAATGGAAATCCAACCAATCAAGACTCACACATTTTAGGAGACTGCCGCATGCTCGTATGTTTGTCACTGAAGTTACTGTAGATCCTACCTGAATGCCTGATCTTCCTTTCTTATGTTTTGAAAGTTGTTCAGTATTTTTTGGCACATTATCATTTACATACAGTCTTCCTTTGCTAATAAGTTACTAATCTCACAATGTCTTTTTTGTTTTTGTTTTTGTTTTCTACAAGACAAAAAGCATAAACTTATAAATAATGCTATATTATTGAATCCTTCATACTATAATGTTATCTTTTTTCTGTCAGCATTTCTATAAACAGAATTCATTGCATGTTCCCTTGGACAATTTTTAGCCATTAGATTTCCACTCTCTATATATTTTGTTCTCAGTAGCATGAGAATATATCAGTCTTTCTGCAGAGTTCTTCTTAATAACTCAAAAGTTTACAGGAAAATAACATGTGGCAGGGGCTCAGGGTACTGGTCAGCAGTGCGGGCCTGTCTGGCAAGCATGAGGTCCTCAGTGCAAATCCTGGTACCTTCACTCCAAACAACAACAAAAAAAGAATTTCTGGTTTTTTCTGAACTCCTGTGACTCCAATATAACAAAACTCCATTTCTCTACTAGATAAACTATTTGATTAATTTTATGTGGATATACCTATTGCATGTTTATAAATTTGTGTGTTTTTGTCTTGGGAGAACTCAGCAATAACAATCTCTTCAATATACTATTAACATTTCTTTTTATGGTTTTCATGTGCATGAAAAGCTTGTAAATGTTAAAAATAGAAATATTAGATATACAGCTTGTAAATATTTGAGTTTATTCTCTATATTTACAGTTCATGGACCAGTATTTCTTCTTACATTTATAAATTTCAGCTTTGTTTAGCTTTCCTCTCCTTTTTCACATTATGTATTTTATATTCATTCATGTGTGTCTGGCCTCTGTAATCTGCTATATTAAACTGCAGAGTATTTTGTCCTTTTTACATTGATGAATATTAAGATAGTTTCTAATGAGGCATACCGCAAATAATATTGCAAGGAACTGGCTGCACATAGATTCTTCTAGCAACGGATTTTTTACATTTTTATTATCAATGAGGAATAGGTTGTGGAGTTAGAGACATGTGGGTGACATGGTTCATTTTCTAAAATAGCACATACTGGTGACTGAATGATCACTACATTTTCACTGTTGAGATGTTCACAAGATACTCAGTACTGGCTGCGTGGATGCAAACTGGTGCAGATCAGTCTTCTGCCCTCGGGTTTTAATGTCTTGTCGTTCCCACCTTGAACTTCTTGGAAAACTTATATTTGAATCTATGATGTGTAAATTAAGTGCATGGGAAGATGGAGCTGCTGTGCACCCTGAAATCTTCTCTCCCTGCCTGCTCCCTGGATTACTTGGGAACCACTTCCCTCTCCCAGCCCCATGTGTGGTTCTACCCTCCTTCTGGGTTGGCTACAAAATCCCATCAGCAGGAGGAGGCAAATGTGCCACAGTCGCTCTGAAACCCCAGCAGGGCTCTCAGCTCCACACAGGAGAGGACAGCAGCTGGGACAGAGGGATTTTCACACCCTCGGTCACCGTTTAGAGATGGTGAACCTGTTAGCGACCGAGCGCCTGACTCAGACCCAAATCCCACATATTTATTGCAATGGCAATTAAACCCAAATACTGAGGTTTTAGTTTAGAAAAAACATTGAAATATAATAACATCTTTTGTCTTTAAAAAAGCCACAATAATAGAGAATGACATGATACAAACAGCTTGTTACTGAAAAGGCAAAGGCTGGTTTTGGAGCGCTATCCGATGCCTGGCCGCCGGGGCGATGCTGGAGGGACTCGGCCGGCCTGACAAAGAGAGAGGCCTGCGTGCCTGCCTGCCACAGCGTGGGGGCCATAGATTCACTGCCACTGCCCCGCACTGTAGGGACGGATGTGTGAGCATCTGTACGTGAGCAGGCCTCTCACTTCCCACGTCCAGGTCAGGAGGGTATGCCAGTAAGAGGTGCAAAACTGTTGGAGTGACCTGTTCACTGTGGATTAAGGGTGATATTTTAAAACTGGTATATCAGCAAGAGGGGATAGATCCCCTTGTCCTTACCCAGAGCAGATTGTCTCATTCTATCTATTGAGAGAGGAACTTGGAATTTGCCTTCTGAACCCCTCATCATTTTTACACATGTTGTACTGTGTGCTGTCCTTCTGTCTGAACTTTGTGAGGCACCCGTACACATTTTTCTCATTATATCTATTAATGTGGAAAATCACAATTTTTATTTAAATGAGGTTGAAAACAATATGCCTAATTTGAATGCCCCACTATATATGTATAGTAATGTTCGAGATCATCAAGATTATGCAATTCTTCAAAATAAGAATTTAACACAGGGCTGGGGATACAGCACAGTGGTGTAAGTACCTGCCTGGCAAGCACAAGGTCCTGAGTTTGATCTCCAATACTGCCAAAAAAAAAAAAACAAAACAAAATTTAATACAAATCTAATTCATCCAGGTTAAAGTGAAAATAAATAGAATAATTTTGATTAAAAATATGTGGTTTTACCAGACAATAAATTGTTTTTTTTTTTTACCAGACAATAAATTATAACAAAAAGAAAATGCATATCTAAAATGTAAAATAGAAGAAGAAAAGTGCATTTAAACAAGTAGACATGATTTGGCAATAAAAAATTTAAGGTCAAAATAAATTACATGATTAGGTGAGTTGGAAAGGTGAAATGTCACCTAATTCCATACAAATCTAGAGACTGGTGGATAAAAATGCATTTAATAAAATAAATTCACAACCATGGTTAAAAATCTCATTAAAATGCTGTGATAATTCTTCAAATGAGCCGAAGGTAAGAGTAAACAGCAGCCACTCATTCACTTAATTGTTATACATTAAAGTCATTGTATGCAAAATTCCAAGGGTGATAATAACACACTGGTGATTTGTTGGGCTCAAACCGACATAATGAAAACAAAATGCAGGAACATAATAAGTATCTACTTCAACAATGCAACAGTATTTTAGTCATGTGTAAGCTATTTCACTTTATAATAATAAAAGTCTGAGCAAGTGAACCAGAAAAACCAATTATTATTAATAAGAGTGTTCAAGAAGATGGCATATTCACAAACCATTAACTTCATTTGGAAATAACAAAAGAACTTACTTTGAACAATGTCAGACAACATACAAAATTTGAATAAATGGGCCAATGTATCTACTTTCATAGTAGATAAATAATATTTTAATCATTTTAAGCTAATTAGATGAACAATGTGTTATTATTGCAGAAAACATAGCCTGTTAAACTAATAGGACAGGTTGGAAATATTAGCCTAAAAAATCAAGTAAATATTACTACAGTCCTCCAAACATAGATTTAGATACACTTCTTGTGTGCAGGTAGATAAATGCGAGGAATATATTTCTTTGGTTATATTTTCTGATAATTGATTAACGATCATGATGGATTCCTATCTCATACTTTATACAAGAATAAGTTTTTAATTGATCACAATTGTATATGAAATTATACACAATAAAGAAAAGTTATTTTTGGCTAATGAATATAATTATTTAGGTAACTTCTCCTTTTTGGAACTGATATGTATACCTGAATCTGTATAGAAGAGAAATTTTATACTGGATTTTAATAAAACATCTGTTTTTTCAGAGACAGGAGAAATTCATATGAAAACAACAAAGAGATTAGTAACCATTCAAGAAATATTATCTGTAATGCTTAATAATGTTTAATGATTCCTCAGCTCGTGAACTTAAATTGTTCCATGATTCTGGGGACAAAGGTCACTTTCCTGTTCATGCAAAAATAAAAATACGGCAGTGCTCATATTTGTCACCTGATGCAGAGTTTAAAAGCAAAAACAAAGTTTTGCCACTCACCGGGCATGGTGGCACAGGCCTGGAATCCCAGCACTCGGGAGGCTGAGGCAGGAGGATCGTTACAAGTTTGAGGCCAGCCTGGGCTGCAAAGTGAGTTCAAGGCCGGCCTGAACTGCATAGGAGACCTTGTCTCAAAAAGACAACAACAAAAAAATTGCCAAATGATTCTGCTTATGAACCAAAATTCAGAGGTGTATAATTCAAGCTACAATTACTCAAAATGCTATGAATAGAAAAGTTATACAGAATTAACATAAAACTATGCCAAATCCAATATAATATGTTTGCATTAGACACTGACAGTTATACTAGCCGTCACTAGGAAAAAGTACTTTTATTTCGGATTTTTTTATTTTAAAAATGAAAGAAGAAAACATATTAACAAACAGACATCCATTCACAAGATAGAGTAAGCACAATACAAACAATACAGAGTTACAGACAAAGTGGTAGGAAATTAACAATGGTTGTTGTATTACATATTGATATCTTCAAAGTGGTTTCTCAGGAAAACAAATAGAAACATGCAATAGTCATCAAACCAGTAGTCATTAACTGTTCCTTTCAGGAAAGCAATAGAAGACAGTAGTATACTGTTCGCTCTCCTGTATATACATACATACATGATTTCCCCTTCTTTCCCTTCTCTTTCCCACACACCAGTTGCCCATTACTTTTAAGCATTTTCCTTTCATTTCACAATGTCTGTCATACCTCCTAGTTTTTGTTCACTCTTTCAGGTTCTTACACTAGTGAGACAGTACATTGCTTACACATGCGCGTCTGATGAAAGGGGAATAGCTGGGTTGAATGGGACTGCTAGACCTAGTTTGTTGAGAAATCTCCAAACTGATTTCCACAGTGGTTTCACCAGTCTGCATTCCCACCAGCAGTGGAGAAGAGTTCCTATTTCTCCACAGCCTCACCAGGATTTTTATTGGTTGATTTCTCAATGATAGCCATTCTTACTGGGGTGAGGTGAAATCTCAATGTTGTTCTAATTTGCATTTTTAAAATGACTAATGATGTTGAACAATTTTTCATGTATTTATTTGCCCTTTGTATTTCTTTATCTGAGAAGTGTGTATTCATCTCAGCTGCCCATTTTTGGACTGGGTCTTTGAATTTAGAGCAGATGATGTTTTTTAAAATTTTTATATGTTCTAGATAGAAGACCTTTGTCTGAGGGACAGTCACCTAAAATGTTTTCTCAATTTGTGGGTTTGATTTTACTCTGTTGGTGATTTTTAGATGTGGAGAAAATTTCAGTAGGATGAGATAATAGTGGTTGATTCTTTGAAGTATTTCATGGGCAGTTTGGTTTTTGTTCACGACTCTCCTACGATAGAAAACTCAGAAGAAATGGACAGATTCCTAGATAAGTGCGAATTACCAAGGTTGAGTCAAGAAGGTATAAAAATCCTGAACAACCCAATATCAATTAATGAGATTGAAATTCTGATTAAAAACTTACTGACTAAGAAAAGCCCAGGAACTGATGAATTCACAGCAGAACTTTACAAGAAATTCAAAGATTAAATGCCAATACTTGTCAAAGTCTTCAATGAAATTGAAAAGGAAGCAATTCTCCCTAACTCATTTTTGGAGGCAAGTATTAGACTGATACTCAAGCCAGAGAAAGACACAACCAAGAAAGAGAACTACAGACCAAGATCCCTAATGACTATAGATGCAAAGATACTCCATTTAGCATTTTAAAGAGTGTAAATACGGAAACAATTGCTGCTTAACCATCTAAAAATACATTGATCAAAAACAATGAAATGAAATAAAAACTAAATTTTTTATATCTTGTCATAGCAATGTTACCATACAAATTTAGCCCAAATCAACTCTTACCATTGTTAGCAGTGATAAAGCTACTAGAATTTTATTACTAGCTGAAAGTTGGCATCTACACAGTGCACAATAGGATCATAAATCGCAGCTTATCATTTCGATGAAAAAGTATAAACTCATTGAAAAAAATTTGTCAAGACCATCAATCCTGTTGAATTAAAACAAAAGAACAGTGAAAATATTTTTCCTCCTTTGTTTTATTAGGTAGAAAGGATATTTTCATGTACTGGGGCAAAAGTGGCAGAGTTGCCTCAGGTTAAACAAGTGACTCTTCTAGGTACTCTTCTAAGAAGTACAGTCGTCCTCGGGCTGGAGATCGGACCCTGTGGTAGAGCACTTGCCTGGCACGTGCAAGGTCCTGCGGCCAATGCTCAGCACTGAAGGAACAAAAAAGGATGAAAAGAAACTTCATGTTGATCCCTGACATCAGTTGCTCCTGAGGGCAAATTTTCTCCTACTGATTCTTCCATTTGTTCTTTGTTAGTATTTTTTTATTTTTCTAAAATGTGCTGCACCTACTAATTTATCTAGATGTTTTCTTTTCTTACCCGGTGACTTAGCATCCATTCATGACATATTTGGAGAATAATCAAGAATAAAGATGAAAGTTACCGTTTCGCATGAGATAAATTGATAAATTCCTTCTGGGATCTTACAGCGCTGGTTACAGGTGAGAGTCAGGAAGATGAGCAGGAGAAGGACGGAGCAGGCTGAGACCCGCAGTGAGGAGGGGTTGGTGGAGGAACGCCTGGAGACTGTAATTTCCCCATGGTGCTCGGCAGGTGATGTAAGCTTACATGTGCTGCACCGTTATCTGAAACTCAGAAATATCTCAATAATCTGCTTTATATTTTTTCTAACTGTGTACAGGAGTAAAAGTTGTCAAAAATTATCCAAGGAAATATATTTTGAATGCTTTATTATTTACTTAGTTATTAAGAAGCTCTGACAGGTCATCATTTATAAGTGTGTAGGACATCAATGAGTTTTAGATCAAATAAAATTATTTTTATCTATAAATATTCTAATGTTTCAAATTCACTTTGAATTAGTCATAAAACAGTGATAGTGAACCTTATAAAGACCAAGTCTGCAAACTGCAGCCCCAAATCTGCTTATTTGCAGTACCAACACTGCAATTAAACCTGAATACTGAGGTTTGAGTTTTGAAAAAACAACCCTACATTGACATCTTTGGCTTAAAAAACACAATAACATGCATGCTATAGGTTTGCCACACTGTCAAAATATCTTACGTTATTTTTAATGATAAATTCAAAACTGTATTTGAAATACTTATTTTATAGTAATGATATTAATTTTTGAAATACTATGAATTGACACCACACGCATTAATGTATTAGTGTTTGGGCACGTGTTAACAGAGATTCGTGTGTGTAACTGTGTCTTGATCTCCTACCCACAGTGTAGGGGTGTCAGGAAGTGGGTCGGTGGAGGTGAATATCATGAGCGTGATGCCCTCATGAATACAACTAGCCCTGATCAAAGGGAAAGGAAGACAGCGCTGTCACTGTCTTTCAACCACATGAAAATTTAAAGTGAAAATTTAAATAACAAAAAAATAATGATAGGAAACACTGTGAATACCAGAAGATGACCTTCACCTGCACCAATATGCTAGAATCCTGAATAAAATTTCATTCTCCAAAACTGTGAGAAATAGATTCCTTTTCTTTATAAGACATCCGGTCTGTGTCTACTGTAGCAGCCAAATTACTAAGATATGTTTATCTCATATTTACATTATTAATAGTTATACTTTTACTGTTTGAATTTTTGTGAGGCAGGGGCTGAATATTACACAAACAAACAAAAGGAAAAACACTTGGAAAATCTGCACTGTGTGAGATTATCCATAAGCTAATAGCAGGATGGTGAGCGGTGGATCATTTGCTAAGAGGAAGAAAAACAGGGAAGAAAGAAGGGGAAGAACCTGTCAAGGATGGCGTTTGCAAGGAAAGCACCCGGAAAGCGAAAGGAATGGGAAGCACCCTGCACGTAAGTGTTTGCTGTGCGTCAGGCACTGCATTCATTATGTGTGGCCAAGAAAAGAGGTGTGTATTTTTCAATTTGTAAAATGACAGAAAGCTTTGTAAAACTACTTGTCCTTTAAAGTTCAGGAGCTCCTTATAATTCAGTATATATTATCAGCCAGAGAGAAGACTAGCTACTCTAATTGGGTGTTTTACATGCGTTTGTTTACATGCCTTTACAAAACTCTCCTGCTTCTTCCTCCACAGCAGGGACTTAATCATCAATGTGCATAAAGAATCAAACAGTGAAGCCTGGGAGTAATAGAGGGTCAGTAATTGCAACCTGAATGGTTATGGGTACATGTCAAGTTGTGCGTTATAATTAATGCACAAGTGTGACCCTTCTCCATTATCTTGTCTGCTGACCTCTGGGTTCCAATTGAAACCAGAATTTCAGACCTTCTGTTATTTGAGGAAAATGTGCATTTCTCCTGTAGCCATTATTTTCTCCCTCTTTCTATGGAAGTATTTGGAGAATAAATATTTAATCTATACAACTTTAGCCTAAGAATTGGAATAAAGTCAATTAATGTGCGATGGAGTAAACTGAACATGATTTCCAATCCTAAATAGTTAATCAACAGAGATTCAGATTATTTATAAATTCCATTATATATACACCGGTACGTGTGCTCCACTAGGCAGCTGAATTAATAGATCCGGGATATTCAGGGGACGCCTGGCAATCCTGGTCAGATCATCCTCTACCTATCATAAGTGTTGCTTATCAACTTCTCATATGTTCATCCCATTCCCATTCTTATCAGTTCAGCGAGTACTCTGTTCTTCAATGCTCACAATTTATCAAAAGACTGTCCATATTTCTCTCAATTCAAGTAGAATATAAAACAAATCATACCAAGTTTTACAATAGTAATACATTATAAAATTGACAAATGCAATTATTAATTTGTGAAAATGTCACATATTTAAAGATAATCAAATACATTTTAATTTAATCACAAGAAGTGCCATTTAAAGCACTAAAATTACTTGGCTGATCTTAGGTCTGTGCCTCCTTTCCGATATAGAAAGGGTATCTGGGATCCTCCGTAGCTGGTCTCCTGCACTTACTTATGTTTAAAAGCAGTTCCATAGTAGACATTGTCTCGCTGTGTTACCATCACTGTGCAGTGGTGTTATGCTTTCGCTCCACAATGTCCCTGAGAGGTCTCACATTCTCACAGGCAGGACCTGTGGAAAGAGACTGCCTCATGTGGCAGTGACATCCTCCACCGGTGAGCTCAGCCTCTGTGCACGCTGTTGGAAGGCAGGGTGCAGCCAGAGGGGGCGGGACATTAGCCGTTAACGCTGTCAAGGGCTTCTCCCTTTATTCTCTGCTTCTTGACTTCATGAGGGGAGCGGCTTCCCTTGGACAATGCTGCTCTTTGGTGAAACCTGTGGACCGTGGACTGCAACTTCTGAAGCACAAGGCAAAATAAGCCTGTTATCTAAATTGTGGCCATTGGGTATTTTGATCCAGCAACGGGAGCAGTGGAGGTGGGAAGCAACGTAGGCAAGTAGCACGCACAGCTTATCAGTGTTACCAGTTCTTAGTGTTGTGGAGAACAAGTAGGTTTGTAGAACTAGCAGGTCTGTGTTTCACATAGGTTATTTTTGAAATAACATTCTACGGAATAGCATGGATCTTATTATACTGCAGTTTAAATGTAGAGACAAAATTGGAGATTAAAATCGCACTGACCACTCAACTCTATTATTGGAAGTACAACATGTAATGCCGAATAATATACAAATTTCTATGCACTTACAATTTATTTGGGAAAAAGCATGTTTTGAGTGAATACAATCATGGAAGCAGCATAGGGAAGAAACCTGAAGGTAGTAATTTAGGTCTTAGAGTTAGTGTCTACCAATCAAAACATGCATAGGTCAGAAGGCAAATTGCCATGCATGAACACTTGTGCTCTGTACGAGTTGTAGTCATGATCCAGATTTGTTTAAGTGAGTCCACCTGTCAGGATTGCGTTTTATTGTGGTCTTAATTCATACAAGCCTTATATCAACGACATGAGGTGCTTTCTACTACTCAGAGACATTTTGGAAACTTCTAAAATATATTATTTAGCCACTAATAATTACTATAGAATATCACACAAAATGATTTCTTCATCTTAATTCAGTTAAATTCCTTATTGAAAATATCTTACTATATTTCTCAGTAAATCAAGCAATTAAAAATGTTAACCATCACAGACATGTAAACTTGCCTATAAAACATTTATCACCTTTTCTAAATGTGGATAAAAGATATATCTTTTGTGACCTTAGCATGTATTTAAGTAAATGGAGAAAAAGACATTTTTCAGTGAGAATAAATAGTACTTGAATTGGGAAAATGAATATTATAAGACTTCTCTCCAGAGTTCTCCTGTGAAAGTCCATTCACCTATAGCAAATTGGTGGAAAGTTGGTGAAAAGTTGCAAGGTAAATCAGCACCATCAATAACATTAATTGCCTGCTGTCTCTGCAAATGTGTGTATCAGGGACACCAGGCTAGACAGGTTTTTCTTTTCTTTTTTTTTTTTTTTTGCGGTACTGGGGATCGAACTCAGGACCCTGCGCTTGCCAGGCAAGCGCTTATTCCACTGAGCTATATCCCCAGCCCTAGACAGGTTTTTCTCAGCCAAGAGCAACCCTTGAATGGTACAGCCACGAAGGGCAAACTGTGCCATGGAACCAGTTAAAATTGAGTTTTTCACTGAAATTGACCTCCTCTCAGATTAAACATACAAAATATTCTACCAAGACTGTAGACAATGTACAACCCATAGAGATACCTGTATACAAGGAACACAAATTTTTAGCACAAGGAAATTTCCATGCAGTTTGGAAACATATGCAGAAAATAATGATGTTAATAATGAACACATGCCTAAATAATTACTCATTTTATAATTTATCCAACTACAGGATCCTGTATTTAACTTTATAACATGCTTTGTGACTTATTTTCTGTTCAGATTCACTGTTTTAGCAAATTTAGAGGGAACATAGAGAAGTAATTCAGGGGCTGGGGATACAGCTCAGTGGAATAAGCGCTTGCCTAGCAAGCGCAGGGTCCTGAGTTCGATCCCCAGTACCGCAAAAAAAAAAAAAAAAAAGAGAGAAGTAATTCATTGCATCCATGTAGAGATAGAAATTGTTAATGTAGTAATAATACTTAGCTAAAGTTACTAGAATAAAAAATATATATGTTCACACCTGTAAGGACTTCACAAACATGCAAAAGCAAAGAATACAATAAACATTGTAGCATCACATTTGGGAAGTTGTAAAGAAGAGAGATAGGGATCCTATATCAAGAAATAAATTCTTCCATGGCAAGAAGTACAGTAAGTAGCCTCAGATAGTGCACAGTTGTAGCTCAGAATTTCATGTTCCAGACACCTTGATGTTGGTTTGTCATTTCAGGGGTTTGGCTCAAGATCAACCTCAAGGCAGAACACTGTACCAGAGGCAGCTGCTCGATGACTGTGGAATCTACAAAGCAGAGAACGTCCAGAGAGTAGAACGTCCAAGGACTAGTGTAGTCTCCAAGGTCATGCCCCCACCCAGGCACAGCTGAAGGTGGGAATCACCAGTCTCCTGGGTATCTTGCCAGCCAACCAAAATGATGACTGACATAAACATCACAAATAGTTTCAGGTTTACCGAACAACTGAGTAGATCATAGAGATTTCCCGAGTACCATCCGACTCCTTCTCAGGTTCCTTCTTTAATAACACCTTGCATCAGTGCCATGCATTTGTTACTATTAATGAGCTAAATTGGATACATTTTTATTAACAAATGGCTGCAGCTTATATCACTTGTCACTCTTGGTGGTGTGCAGCACTGTTGGTTTTGGGAAATGTGTGCTGCCCTTTATCTATATAGAGCATCATGCAAGATTCTCTCGTCACTTTGAAAACTCCCCCTTGAACTTTTCCTATGTTCCTTTCGAACCACTAGGAACTGCTTCTCTTGTCACTCTCTCTACATGTTTGCCTTTTCCAAATTCCACAGAGTGGGAATCACTCAGTTGTCCAAAAATTGTCAAATAACTTTCTCACGTGGCAATATACATTCAAAGTTCCAACATGTTTTTGGCAATTTAACAAATTATGTCTTTTTATTTCTGCGTCATATTCTAAAGGATGAGTTGTTACATAGTGTGAGCTGTCCAACTGAAGGACATTTTGATTGGTTCTGGGTTTTTATCTTTCTGTAAACATTTAGGTTCAGAATTCTGTGTAGACATAAATTTTCAACTCAGTTGGAAAATACATAGAAGTGAGACGGCTGGATTGCACCAGTTGTCCTCCAAAGTGGATGTCAACATCTTATATTCTCACAAGCACTGGGTGGGCATTCCTGCAGTTCACATTTCCACTAGCATTGGGTGGTATTTTTCTTTAGATTGTACCTGTTCACATAAGCATGTGGTCATATTTCATTTCAATTTATATTTCTCTAATGCCTTGACAAGTTCTGTGATGTTAAACACCTTTTCACATGATGAGGTATCATCTTGATAAATACTTTGTCAATATATCTGTTCAGATAATGGGATTTTCTCTTGTCTTTTTGTTTTGAGCCTAGAGGATCTTTCATATATTTTGAAGGTATATAAGATATATATCAAATACACATATACCCGATCAGCACCTATCTTCTTCTAATCTATGTCCTGCACTTTTATTCTCTTAACAGTGCTTGATCTTGCCTGTTAACTCCCTGTATTCATCTCTCTAATTTTCAGGATAGGCGTTTGCCCTGTGACGTCAATACTTTGTTCAATTCAAGAAGAATTGCGTATTTTAAGCTTGTTTTGATTTCTGCTGCTTTTTTTATTTTGAGAACTGCAATGGTGATTTTGAAACACTTATCAGACCTAAGTTAAAAGTCAGGTTAACATTTTAGTTCTCCCCAAGCTTCTTTTTAAAGGAAAGTTTCTTCATATAAGGCCATTTATAATCTATTTTCAAGATAAGCTTGTAAAACTAGAAATTAATATATTAATATATAATATATTATATATTACATAGTTCATTACATGATAATTAAAATATATTAGCAAATCTACTATCTTAACTAAGATTATAAGAAATCCACATAAAAGCTACATAGGCTTACTTGAAAATTTAATAAAAATAGACAATTTACCTCAAATTTGTTCAGTTAAGTGGCATTTGTAATGAACATTTAATTTTGTAGAACAATGTTAGATTCAAAGAAAAAACCACTGGCTATCACGGAGGGCCCTCCCCATACCCAGCCCCACCTGTCGCACAGCACACTCAGCCGGCCTCGCGTCACATCCCGCAGACTCACACGTTTGTTAAGACTGATGAATTGGCTGAGTCACACTATCGACCAGAGTCTGCAAGTCACAGGAGGGTTTGCCCTCCGTGTTGCGCACTCTGTAGGTTGTGGCAGGTGCATAATAACACAGCACACTGTTACTACCGCACAGAGAACGTGAGAGTGTCACTGCTGCAGATGCGCTCTGCGCTCTGCTCACTGCTCTCTCCTCTCCACACTCCTGGGACATCAGGAACCTTTTCATATCGCTATGGTTTTATCGCTTTTACAGAGTCACATCTTACCATGACGCCTTGAAAGCGATACAAAACAGGAAGTCTCACAAACTGTTACAAACGTTGATGGCAACTTTAGAATGTAATGTCTCTTGGATGGGTTTCTGGAACAATAAAGTATTTCATCCTAAATTGTTGTATATCCCTTCGTCGCCGTGCTGCACTTGTCACACATCTCACCAAATGCCCTCAAACGTGAATCAGCACGCCAAATTATTGTAGATCTGTATCTGACCGGTTTCGAAAATCGTTGTCATATTATATTTCAGTTGTTTGCTCTCCATTTCTCAATGATAATCATCACTTCATGTGACTCATACACACTGTTATGTACGATTTTAACCTTTTATAAAAAAAACAAAATTTTCTTCTTTACTGTTTTTATATTTGATTGTAAGAAATCCACATAAAAGCTAAATGGCTAGTTTGAAAATTTAATAAAACAGCCAATTCCTTCAGTATCTTACTCTTTTGTTGGTACTGTGGCTTGAACTCTTGAACTCAGGGACTTGTGGGACAGGGCAAGCACCTTTCCACTGAGCGATGTCCCAGCCTCTTTGGTAAACTATGGCTGCATTACTGAAGTTCTGTAAGGCAGGTAAATGGTTAAGTCCATTGTCCAATCTCCAAGAAGAAAGTCACAACAAACTAAATATGCCTACTTTTATTCAAATACTATGAAGTATTATATTTCTGTATTAATCCAGTTAAAATAGCAATAAAATTAATATTCTCCTTACAGTCATAAACACAAATACCTTCTTGGCATTTTTGGACTCAGTAGATGTGTTAATCTTAGAATTGGATGGTTCATATCTATGACTAGTACAAATGAAGATGGTCACCATTAGCAGCACATAACAGACCTCTTTGTTAGGAAATTTCGCAGCAGGATGGTTTGCCTCAGTCTTAGGAAAACAGAGAGAGCAATTCTTGTGATGATAAATGATATGCAAGGAAATCAGTAGCTGAATATGAAATGAAGTACAGACCTTTTCATTTAATTTATGATTTAATCTAATTCTATACTTACTTCATTTTGTTTATATCTTTTGGAATTTTTAAAGATAGTAGGAAAACAAATCATGAATTGAATATTTATTAAGATTTATGATAAATTTTGCATGTATGTTCTAAACTCTAAAGTATTCCTTTATGAATAATTTATCTAAATTCTATTCATTACAAACTAGTGTTTGAATGAGTATGTCATTTTCCAATAATCCTTATTAATGATAATGAGATATCCTGCCTTATCTCAATAGAAAGCCTCTGCAAATAAATGTGTGGTAAGAGTCAAAGTTCATTTACCATTGAATAAAAACATAGTAATCCAAATTCAATGAGGAACACAAGCATAACATTTTTACAATCAAGGATGAATCAGAAAATTATTTTACATTCTAAACATATTGACAAACTTTATTAAGTAAAATACAAATTAAAGCAGTATCAAATCCTATGGTCAGCCTGGTGTAGTGGTGCATGCATGTAGTTCCAGCCCTTGGGAGGCTGAATCAGGAGGATTGCTGTGAGTTTGTGGCTAGCCTGGGTTAGACAATGAGCTCAAGGCCAGTCTGAACTGCATAGTGAGACCCTGTGTCAAAAATACAAAATACTATAGTCAAGCTCATTGTATTTTGTAAAAGCATACATATTAACTAAATCATATCAACGACAAAAAACACATAACTGGACACTCAGAACCTTTCATACGCTTTCAGTCACAATCCATACCATGAACTCACCATTGTCTTGATTGCAACACCATAGATTTTACTGATACTTTGAATTTGTACAAATAAACTCACTGCATATTCTCTCATATATGTGACTTAGTTCATTCAAAAAGTTTGTGAAAATCGTTTATGCTCAAAACTTGTTATAATGCATTTGATTGCTACATACCTAATTCCCAATAAATGAATACTTGTATTGCTTGCAAATTTTTTCCTTTATCAATGTATTTCTTCAACACAGGATAATGATGTTTATTTTGGGAATTGGTATATGCATATAGAATGTTATATCTTGATAAGTTTTTATCCTTTTAATCCCTCTCCTTCAAATCCTCCCCTTCCTGATCTCCTTCCCTAGTTGTGAGAAAAGGCCATCTTCTGGTTTTCTACCATCTTTCCTTTCGCTTTCATTTATTTATTCATGTGTTAGGCTCCTCATATAGGAGAAACTATGCAATATTTAATTTTCTGGACCTGACTTATTTTGCTTAGCGTGGTGGTCTCAGGTTTCATCCGTGTTCCTGCAGTGTAAGTGGAGTTACTATGTTCCATTCCTTATGCATATTTTTACCAAATAGATATGGGAATGTCCCTTGTTCAAACACCTACGAGGATTGCTGGCTCATAAAGTATGGTGCTTATCTTTAGCACACACCATTAATTCTACAAGATATGTGTAGACTGCAGTGATGTATGCTTCTATCAGAAATTTTCTCATATTCTTGCCTATTCTACAAGTTACCTCAATATCCTGGTGTATATATAGTGCAATAACGTTCTGATTAAATATACATTTAGCTGAATATAAATAAAGGTGAGCATCTTCTATCAATTTATCAGCTGTTTTATATTGTAGATACTTCATTGAAGATATTTTGACCATTTTATTGTTTTCTAAAGTTGATTTTTAAAGATTAACATACTCCTGATGTAAGATGGAATAATAATTACTAATTTTTTCTCGTCACTGAGACACAGTGTCAACCCCCACAAGTTAAAGGAGAAAAAGATTATTGCAGCTCCAAGTCTGTAGAGGTTGGAGTTCTGAGGAAGCTGGCTCACAGTATGGCAGGGGCCACGGTAGAGGAGAAACAGCCCATGGCAGCCAGGCAGGAAGCAGAGAAGCCGGGAGCCCACCTCCCTTCTTTTCCCCTTATGTTCGGGGCTGTAAGCCTATTGATTTGTGCCACCATGCACAGGGTGGGGCTCCCATCACCAATACCAGATGATGCCAAAACAATCACTGCACTAATTCAGTTGTCAAATTCTTAACACATTTCATACACCCTTAATCGACATTCACACACCCTAGATCCAGCTGCCTCAGAAAAGTTCCACTGATAAGAACATGAGTCTTTGGCAGAACATCTACATAAAGCCATAATATATGTACTCAAATTAGAAAGTTTTTTCCCAGTGTATTGATTGTCCTTTACCTCCACTAAAGTATCTTTTTTAAGTGATATTTTTTAATTTTAATATAGTTCATTTCATTCATTTTTTCTTTTTTTGTCTGTTTCAAAAGCTCTTATTAGATTATGTTTTAAATGTTCTATGTTTCCTTCTAAAACACTTACTGTTTATCCTTTCACTAGCATAACTATATTCTGTCTTGGAATTATGGCTGTGCATACTGTGAAGACTTTTTGTAAAATTGTTAGGTACGTATTATTTTTTTGTATTTGGATATATAGCTGAAAAAGCACTATGCACAAGAGATAGTTTTACTTTTTCACCGAAATTTAAAGACATCACTGTCCTAATTTATTTGTTTACACATGCGGATCAGATTTTGCAAATTATATTGTGGTTAAAAATGCCACTATTTGGGAGAGATTTGTAGTCCAGTAGCAGAGTGTTTTCCTAGCACACTCAGTTTGCCTCTATCTGCAACATTGAAAAACATTGTAAAGTGCCATTGCTTCAGTGTTTCTAATAATTATATAAGTAGTGCACACATAAAGACAATTGTTAACACTTCTAAAATTAAAGATTAACAATTGTCACATTTTGCAAAAGAGTCTTCAGATGTGTAAAGCATAAATATGTGCACACAGGGGCCCCCAGCCACACAGTCCCTAACTCTCTATCTCTAAGTGATGGCCAAGTTCTAAAGCAAAATTGTTTTGCCACAACTTAGTGTTTCTATGAATATTTTGTTTTCTTCTAATTTTATTTTGTTCTTTTTGATTTGAAAATAGAAGTATCATTTTGGAATAATTGCCATTCTCAGCCTTTATTTACAATGCAATCTTGATTATAACATTTTTGATTATAAAATTTAGTTCAATAAAATTTTCTATGCCAAAGCCTAAGCATTTGCAAAATCTCAACAGAAAATCCAAGCTAAAGTGCCTCTAAGGGTAAGAGCAGTCTCCTGTCCTTGTGCAGAAAACCTTACTCTTAGAAAGTCCAATTTTCAACTCTCAAACTATTGGAATTCGGAACTTGATAATATTTTTGATGTATGATACTGTTTTGTACATCATGGGAGGTTAAATAGAATCTTTTCCCCTTAGTCCTTAGGTTCAGGTAAACATACACCAGCTGTGATAACAAAGGATGGCTCTAAATATTGCCCACTGGACCCTGGTGGAAAAAAGGAATTGACTAACTTGAGAATCACTTCTGGTGAATGTGGAGAAATTGATTTGATTATTGGGTGAATAATCAGTCTTGCACAATATCCATTCCTAAGGGCCAACTGAAGCCTCAAGTATAAACTTTTAAAAGCCATTACAGGGTATCTAGGAAGGAAAGGAGGAAGGTGCACATTCAATTCTTCTGAAATTTAAAGGATTTATCTGACAAGCTCATCATTCTACGGCAATATAATATGGAAATATACAGTGGAACCTAAAAACATGTTGAGAATATTTCAGGGTAGATTTTGTGGTATGCACACTTACGATGCTAGAATTCCCAAATTCTGCCAACTTTGGAAAACTCTTAAATAAAAATATAGAGTCTGCATCATGGATGGTCCATGGAAGACTAGTTTACATGGGGATGAAAGGAAGACGGAGTCATCAGAAAGGTGCACAATACCACAGAAAGACGGGCTTTTGCCGGCCTCCCTTACTCCCTCCCAATACCCACATTCCATCGAGAACTACTGATAGATCTGATGATGTGATGCCAGTCATTGTTCCCCACAGTGTGTCTACTAATGGGCTGCAGATGGCTGCCAGTTCTGGGGAAGACAGACTTCATTGTCTATGGAATACTAAGACCAAGACTACAAGTCTCAATTGTCACAGGATATGGCATGAAGGGAAAACCTCGCCATCACTGGATACTTAGTTACGGCATCAGCATCACCAGCGGGTGGGAATATTCTATGAAATGGCAACAGAGCCTTGCTGGAACAGACGTAGTCAGTGGAACAGCTACACAAACCATAAAGGGAACTACTTGGGTCAATAACCAAACTCCTCAGTTTTTGCTTAATCAAACAAGACACTTGACCCTGACCACTCATCTGGATTGTACTACCAGACACTTGTGTGTCTTCAGGGATGGTGGGGCTGTGCACAGCATTGCTGGGAATAGAGTCCCAGAATCATATACTTAACATATTAAATAAAATAAAAACACATTGAGTTACTGAGCTAATTAGTAGAGTTGGGCTGAACAGTTACTCGAAAATAAGCTCTTTAAACATTTGTCATCCTCTCTCCTTAGAAGTGGAAATTTAAGTGAAGAGATTTACAGATTTACTTATGCTAAGCTGAGGAAATGAGGTTAAAACAGTGAAAACATCCCTGCTTTGCGATCCATCATTATTCTATTACCTTGAGTAGATTTACAAATCATAATTGTTTCAGTTTCATAGTAGGATAAATATATTTGGTTTCATTTCAAATATATTTTCCCCTTCAATGCTATTTTTATAAATAGTTAAAAATCATTTAGCCTCCTTTTAAATCTTCCAGATGAAAATTCTACTGTCACTCAATTTCCTAGATAACGATATCTTTGAAGATTGGTAAGAAGCATTAGATTTTTACAAAGTCAGTTTATCTTGTTTTTCTGTGGTATTAGGATTCTCCAGAGAAGCAAAACCACCTATATATCTTTATCAATGTTATCTATATTTATATCTATATAGGCACAAAGATATAATAGAAAACATATTGTGGGAGTTGGCTTATATAATTATAGAAACCAGAAAGTGCCACTGCGCCAACTGTACCAAGTGCAAAGCTGCAGAACCAAAAATGTTAGTGATGCAATGCTGCTTGAGACCAAAGTCCAACCACCGGGGAAGCTTCTGGTATAAGTCTTGCATTCTGAAAGCCAAGATCCAGGAACCTCAGCATTCTAGGTCAGCAGAAATGAATGTTCCAGCTCAAGAACAGAGACAATTCTTTTGTTGCTATATTCAAGCCCGGAGTGGATTGGATGATGCCGGTACACACTAATGAAGGCAAAGCATTTTTACTTAGTGTTATGGTTTGTCCCCCCAAGTCTGGATGTCCTCCAAGGGCATTTACGGGGTGGAGTTTTAGAGTTTATGACTGATTCATGATCTGAACTGGGATTATGGGTGTGAGTGCTGCACCTGCCCTGGGGTGGGTAGTTTTGCATATGTAAGGGAGAAAAAGAGGCTACTTGGAGCCACTCTCCTTCTTTTGCTCTTGTTTCTCTTGCTGTAATCCGCTGCCATGAACTGTTGCCCTCTACCATGTGCCACTTTGCCTTGCAGCCAGCTAGTTATAGGCTGAAACCTCCAGAAACTGAGCTAAATAAACCTTCCCTCCCGTAATTTTGGGCATTGGATATTTTGCCTCAGCAATAAGAGAAAGGTAACCAAAACACTTAGCCTGTCAATTCAAATATTAATCTCTTATAAGTAAACACACTCACCTGTAATGTTCTACCAGTCATCTGGGTGTCCCTTAGCTCAATCCAGCTGTCACACAAAATTCAGTCTTCTCTGCTCCCCACTCTTGGATTTTTCTGTTCCTTTCCAATTAGTACGTACTACCTAATGCAGAACAGTGAAATTTGTTTCAGTACATGAATATATGCATATGTATCTTTTGATTGTTTTTGGCTTTTAGCCCTGGCAAATGATAGGGGTAGTTATCAATTCACTTGAACTAAATCAAAGTTATTTTTTATGACTCAGAGTAATTTTTAAAATGCATTTTGTTTACTTTTTAGTGTTGTTCTGATCACAGCTCCTTCAGCTCCTTGAATGATGTTTCCAATTCTCACCCCTTCCATGCCCTTTACAATGCTCGCATTCCCAGTTGCACAGTACAAGAAAAAACCCAGAAAGATAGTATAATTCAAAATTAAACTTTCTATTCAACCTCAACAAATAAGCTGCAAAAAGCTGGAGGGAGGCAGCATCCTCATCTCTGCTCTAGATTCCTGAAAACGTTAAAGATACTGGCACTCTAAAAGAGGTGGTAGCCATGGGTACAAACAGCTATAAACCCATGAGAGACCACTGGAGCAAAAGAAGTCACAGTTTAACATACTTTTAAACAATAAATATGTTCCTATACCTAGACCTGGATTTGCACCTTGTGTATGGCTGCATGAATGAATGCATTTGAAACAACAATATCATTTAAATTTGTTTTCTTTTTAAGAAAATAAATGTATCTAATGCTTTATAATAAATTTTCATCAGTATTGCTGTAATATACTGGTTAGAACAATTAACCACTTTTACATTGCCAACAAAGAAGTTGGAAAATACTTTTAAAATTCTTTCATTATGATTTTTTCTTAGTCTGCATCAAAATGCATGAGAAATGAGTGTGAAATGAAAACTTTATAAAGAACTCACTCTCGATCTTACCGGTCTTCCAAATAAGCATATAATTAGCAGTGTCATTTCCTCCAATTACCAGCAGAAGCTATTAAAAACAGGATACTTTCATTACACCTGAGTTTTCTTGTTTTAAGTCTTTAAAACATACACACACTACTGGTGATAAATAAAGTAATTTGCTAGTGTTCTCTTCGGTCATTACACCTGAGTTTTCTTGTTTTAAGTCTTTAAAACATACACACACTACTGGTGATAAATAAATAATTTGCTAGTGTTCTCTTCGGTTATATGATGGCAGTTTTATTAGTTTCCATAGATGGTCTGTTTTCTAATTTGGACTTGTCTGAGGTAAATAATGAATATTAAGCTTAATAATACTTAAGATTTGTAAGGAACCATGAAAATATTTCACTAAGGCAATTATGAAACAGGTACACCCAAGTATATTACACTGAACCTTGAGAAAATTTGATTATCTTCTAATACCATTTTTGTATTTGCACAAAGGAAGAAAACTCACTGTTTTGAATTGAAAAGTAATTTAAAGATATGTGCTTTATGATATACTTCTAAAGTTAGTACCAGAGATTGAATACAATGTTTTTATTCTTTTTTTTCAGTCTATTTATGCTGATTAAATATGACCAGCCCTCTTTACCCAGTTTGTTTGACATAATTTTTACATATGTTGCAACTGTTAATAACTATTATATCCATATGGTCCTGAAACAATTGATCAATAGATATTCAAAAGTATAAATAATAAAAAGATTTGTTCATTCAATGAATACTATATTTTCCCTCAGATTTATCTAATTATCATGAGATTTCAGCACCATTAATGTACCACATGGCTCTACCAATTAAATTTCTTATAAAAGAATTTGCCTTGCTGAAGTTAATTATCTTCTTAAAATCGATCCTTCTCCCCTCCCTCCTCAGGACATAATCCAATACTCACTGAACCCTGTGTGTCCCAGTAATGCAGTTTCTCAAATGACTCCAAATAAACACTTTTTATTTCAGGTTGGTTATTGGCTCTGATTTCTTTTTACTGACAAGATATAGAACTCAGTATGGAAGCAGTAATCTTTCCAGTTTTCATTTTTTATTGGTGCAAGTTTGTACTCAACGTTCGCAGTCTCCGTGAGGAACCGACGCATGCACACAGCACCTCTTCATTCTTTCTGCCCCTTTCTCCCCTTCCTGTTCTCCGTCCTCTGAGAAAACCAAACTATAAACAGGGAAGCAGTAATATTTAACATTCTCATCTTAAGTGCTAGTACTATACATTATTTAATGTACTAAGAAATTAAAAAAATGAAGTTTGGGCAATGCCTTCTCATCTTTGTCTTTCACTCAAGCTAGTGAAATTATTCATTTTTAAATCACTTGCAGTTCCCAAACTTCACAAAGCAGTGCCTGTGAGCAGAGAATGAGGAGAGAACAAGGACGTCAGGGACTCCTCTCCAAACAAGTAGAAAGGACAGTTCTCATGTTGGAAAATGTTCTTTGCTAATTTTGCAATGTAAATGCCTACTAGATTTGAATAATTTAGCACATGGTATTGATCTGGCAAACAGTAATGTCAACTGCTGCCTTTTTAATTTTTCTTAATTGCAAGCCTTTCCATAAATGGAAGGTTTTTAAACTAAGTCAAAATTTTTCACAGAAACAGTGGCACAACCTCATTATGTGAACAATGCCTCTTTCTGGGTTAATATTAAAATTCTCTGACCATACATAGCAGTTATTGTTTCTTTTATTCTTTTGGAGAAGAGAAAGTTCGGCTCTTGGCATAGTGCTTGGCATGTAATAGTCAAAGCAGTTTCAGTAATTGAATCAATCAATAGTTATGCATTCTTATATGATGTACAGATGGCTTTCTGGAGCACAGTCCAAGAATTGTTACATTTTGCTTGAGCTCAGTCCTATGGAGTATGTGTTTGACTATATCACCTTATCTATGGGAGGCCAAGAAAATCTTACAAAGTACTGTATCAATATTGGTTGATGTAGTACTGAAGGATAAGTTCGAAAGGCAGAGGTGGGAGTTAGACATTAAGCAGATGTCCTCAGTTTGAAGCACTTCATTTGGTCACAGAGTTGTCATTGTGCATGACCACAAGTAAACTTTCATATATCAAATTTTGCTTGAGTTTGAAAATTAAAAGTGAAGGGTAAGACTTGCACAATTGATGAGGCATATTTGAGGAGAGAAATATTTTGGATCTGATTTGTTCCATGAACTTTTAACTTGGAACATAAATCTGTATACATGCGTAGTTGATGTGCTATTTCTCAAATAAGGTGAAGTATGATCTATTTCAATTAATTGATTAACATGTTGGCATTATTCTTTGATGGATGGACTCCATGTTTTAGGCCCACTGTTCCTCTTTGCTCACATTTGCATATGCACTCTGTGACAAGACAGGAATTAATGCATTAAGTCATAATTTACGCCAGGGAAAGGTCATAATGAAGGTGGCTACGTGTTTCCATTGAGCTGAGCTGACCCCATTGTCATTCCGTGCCTGTAAGTGTCCAGTAAGCTGCCTTATTTAGAACGAGGTAGACATTGAGGACTCAATTGTTTTGGCAACTTCACAGCTGTTCCACGTCTTTTTGGCAGATTCACTGCCTCTTGGTCAATTCACAGTGAAGCATATTCAAGAGCATTCAATTATCCAATATTTTTGGTATCTTATGAGATTGAATTGTAACTAGGATAGTATCAAAAACATACTGCAAACCTTTTTATATCTAAAGATTACAGAAATAAATAAAAAGCTGCAGAAGAATGAAATACTCACCGGAATCTATCTGTAGTAAAAGAATATAAAAGTTCCATTTACTGATCATGCATATGGGCCTCCCACCTAGAGAACAAATATAGTTAGCCATTAATTATCTTACCATGTTGGGGCCACAATTCTAGTGATCTGATTTTCAAAGCATATTAATGGGACACATCACTGTAGCTACTGGTATTTTTCACTGGCCTATGTAGAAGAGTTTTACAAATTATGTTTTAGTTTTCAGCCAGTATTTCACATAGACATGTTTGTTCAGTCAAGAGTATGTTGCAAGATAAATTTCTATCATGATCATCAGTTGAAAGATAGTGTGCTTTTAAAGGAAGTGATTTTGCATTGATTCTGAAAACCTATTCTGCATATGCTCCTGCCTTATACTCTACTAGTTTATTTTTTGGACAGGAGAGAAATGTTGCTCTACTTCTCTGAAGTTCTCTTCAGTAAGTTTGGACAAAATCATATTTCACAGCCTAGAATTCCAGGTCCATGTAAAACAGCACAGCTTGCACACTCATCTTCAATAGTAACACATAATAATAGGCTTAAGCTTATAATTTTCTTCATTTAGGAAGTTTTATTTGAGCTCTTCACTTGGTCCAAAGAGGGAATGAATTAATTAATATCCATATTCTACAAATTAAAAATTTTAATACCAGTATTTTTCATGAGTACACTGTTAATAATGCATATTTTGATGTAGGATATCTGGGGTGAAGCCAGGGATTTTGCATTTCATACAGGTTCCCAAGGTGATTAACTGAGGTTTATTGTGTCTTATTGTTCAGAACGGTATGAGGGTCGACCTGAAAATACAGCAGTTTGGGGAGATAATATGTGTACAATATTATATGTTATATTACAAAAGGGAGAATTGTGCTGAGAACACATGAGAGATTGAGAAGTCAGATTTTATGGGGATCTGGAGAAGATTTTGTTGTAAGGGCAACAGTTAAACTGAGTCTGAAGAGGTGTGTAGAATTTTGCTAAATGAATTACTGGAGGAAATATGCTATCATCTCTGGCAAGAGTGATAATAGGAAATGACACACAGAAACGCCTGGGGTGAGATGGCGTGCAGAACCCCAGGAACAGAGTGCATCCACGGGAACTTGCAATGGAGAGAAACATGGGGAAAGTGGGTTGGTGTGGGTCATGCAGGAGAAATTTTAAAAATGTCTTTGTATGTTATAATTTACAGAAATATAAGAGGTGTGTAGATTGTGGAGTAAGATTACTGCTCTCATTTTAAGAGAATAATTCTGAAATCCACTCTTAGAGTCCATTAAGGGGGAAAGTTTGGTGACAATGAAAGAACATTCAAGGTTCTTAAAATAGTTCAAATTCCGGGAGATAATATTTTAGCTTAAGTCAGGGCTTTGGGGGACGGTGCCCAAAGAAAAGATATTTGCCAGCATTTATCAATAAGAGCTGGCAACTGACACATATGAGAAAAAGAGAGTGGTAATTTTTTTGGTACTGGGAATTGAACTCAGGACGTTGTGCTTGCCAGTCAGGTGCTTGTGCCTCTGAGCTGTATCGCTGGCCCTGAAAATGTGATAAATTATTGTAAGAAATTTTCTACTTTAGGAATCAGAATGAAATGATGACATACCATGTATCAAATGTTTTGTTCTCATTAAAATACATCTATGATAATCCTTGAAAATTCAGTAATTTTTATCTCTTATAGTTAACAGGTATTCATTACCTCTTTACATATCACAGGTCTATTTCATTTTTAACATTTTAGTCATAGTTTTGTATTTAAAAATAAAAATGGTTTCTATACACTTCAAAATAATAAACATTTTCTATAATGTGATAATATGTCTGTTGTTTTACATATTACTAGTCAATTACTTTTTCTTGGTCAATTGGTAATTTTATTTTCACTAAATAAAAGAATTGTAAATTTATTGGATTCTGTAACTGCCTGTTTGGCAAAATGAGTGAAAACGTTTCCAGAAAGCCAACACACACACTGTGTTACACAGAGGATGCGGAGTTGATAATTTTGTAGATAATAAGCAAGATTAAATAGGCAAAGTGAGAAGTCAGAGCTCTGCTGCATGCTGCAGTCTTTACATTTTTCAGAGGAAAACAACTTATAAATCTTCATTATGTATTTTATGAACTCAGCTGTAGTTTATTGGAATATTAAAGGAAAATGTTTTCATAAAAATGAGGATAAATGAAAAACATGCTCTTCAGTAGTATCTCGCAATATTTACAAGCGTTAACAGCATGACTCTAAGAAACTTGAGCATATAATAGTAATTTGTCATTTTTCTCTAAGTTCATTGACATTGTCAAGGCATATTTAACTCAGCAGGAAAATTTAAATTTCATACTTGGTGATTTCACAAAGCATTCTTCTCACCCCAAGGTATCAGCTAAAAATTCCCTTTTTATTTCTTTCAATAAATTACCCTCTATTCATTTCTCATGGCTTCATTAGAATGTTCAGATGCAAATAATCAAAACACCACCTGTTTTCAAACTGTTTATATAAAAGTTAAGTTCTGATTTGTAATTTGAAAAATGGCTGCAGAAATGCTTATATGTACAGTCTCTGTGGGCCTGAGAGTTAGGGTATTTAGTCAGAGCCCTGCATGGTATAACAGGGTCTGTCTTCGCAGTGAGTATAAAGTGGTTGTGTTGAATAAGACTATTTTTACCTCTATTGAAAAATAAAACAAAGGAATACAAAATGGGATAATAGCACTTGACACCTAATCAATAAAAGATAAATGAAACTTTTTAAAAATAGGAAACACGTGTTCCTATAAGTTTTGCTCTAGCTTGTATAGAAATGTCCCCTTCAACCACAGTACAGTACACAATGTTCTCTAACCCAGACAAGAGCTCCTCGGTGTTCCTATGAATTAAAATTTATTCTTGCAATTAGTGCACAAATGTGCCTTGATCTTGCATCTTATCTCCTTTTTCTTTCTTTTTGTGCTAGGGATAAAAACCAAGGCCTGATTGTCCTAAGCACATGATCTACCAGTAAATGACTTCCCAGTCCCCATTATGTATTTTAGTGTTCAGGATGCCAATAATATCTATTAAATCAATGAAATAGCCAATTGCTGTCCCAAGTTCTGTACCTGTACTCGTTGTGATCACTTCAGTAGGTATTTATCCATGTTTTCATCTACATTATCCAGAGAAGAGAATTATAGTTTAGTTTGCTGTTTTTCTCGTCCTACCGGGGTGCGCAGTACAGAAAAGCTAGAGCTGACTCCTGAGTCACGTCCTCTTACTGTATTATACTGTTTCATTTTCTTATATTCATGTCTAAAGAATGTTATTGATTTATATCTTGTTTTTTATCAATATGACTGGTGTAGTAAGGGTTTGCAAGGGAAGAGGTTTAATACAGGATACAAAATTTACAGGATTATTTATAATTTTCACCCAAAAAGTCAAATGCAGAAGAATGTAAGAGATCTGTCCATGCTGTAGAGACCCAAAGAATCCAGCTGAGGGCCTGGATCCCACAGCAATGTCCTACACGAGTATAGACCTAGAGCCCACGGCGACGTCTTGCAGGAGTCTGTACCAAGGATCTGCACTGGGAAGACCCAAAGCCCAGCACTGGAAGCTATGAAGTCTGTGCCAGTGGGATGAAGGTTCTGTGCCTCCAGGCTGAGACAACTGCACTAGAGCCAGGATGCAGTGTTCAAGGTAAGGACCAGAGCTCCCTGGGCGTGACACGCCTTTCTAGGAGAGCCAACAGCACAGCATCCATCCCTCCAGTTCTCTTTCTGCTGTTGGCGACAATCCCCAGCGGGGCTTTCCACATACAGCACCAGGCTGATTCAGTTTAGCTGGCTGTTACATGTTGACCATTAGTTAATTCACATCCATGACTCTTGGGCTACATTTCTTTTTCTTTTACTTCTCTGTGCTACAGTACTAAGGGCAGCTAACTTAGATAACAATACACAGTCAGAGGGGACTGCACTTTCAAGGAAGCCAGCAGAAAAATAAAGACTTCAGAATTATGGCTGGAGGTACATCTGAAGACCAGGCCTCTCTCAAGATAAAGATGCAGCGGCCAGGTCCACATGGCTTCCTAAGGGATAGGCAGTAATTTGAAATTATACTATGGTCAATATCACCTAGTCTGGGAAGTCCATACAGGTATCAGTTGCCCAAGTGGGTTACCAGAGAATCCAGACCCATCCCTTCCCCAAAATGCCTTTGTTCTTTCCAAGTACCCTTGCTACAGGAGTCACTTCCCTACTGGACCCATACTAACTGGGCAGCTATACTTGTAAATTTATACACTGACCACAGTTTGACCCATGTTGTACCCACACTGTAACTTTGCTATATATATTACCCTTCACAATGGGCCTCAGTGGCAGCCCACTTCAGGGATCCTCCTGTTTCTCAGGAGCTATCTCTCAATAAACCTTGGTAGGCTAAACCTCCACTGTTCTTTGGAATTCAGTTTTCAATCCCAGGGGACACGGACTCAGCACATCTGACCTCTGGAAAATGTGGGTTATGCTTCTCCTGTGTCAGTAATCTGGAGTCCAGAACCCTAACAGCTCCCATGTGGTTGCCCTGCTCCTACCAGCTCCTCTGCCTCTTTCTGCCTCGTCTGCTCTTCCTTTCGGCTTTTACCAGCAGGTATCCCCGTGGCCTCCAGCTCCATTTACTTAGTGCAGCACTAAAAAGCACAAAATCTAACATTTTATTTCCAAGGTGTTTTTTTATTTTGTCTCCTATTAAAATACATTTCTCGTGTTTACTATGTTAGATGGTAAGTACCTCACACTACTCAGCATGCTAAGTAGGCCGCTATTGACTGCTGAATTTTGTATTTCCCTTCAATTCTGAATTCTCTCTTACCATTTTTATTTGTCTCCACATGCCCTATCCTTGTACAAAGAACAAATGAAATTATATAATTTATGCAGTGGTGATTATTACATTTTGCTACACATATTCAGATTCCTACGTCAGATACAACTTATCCATGTGATCTGATCATCTGTTAATAATGGCATAAAATTCCCTAAAATCAGGCATAGTACATTATAAGAATAAGCTTTCTTTTGAGAAAAATTTGTTTTCATATTCTCTTAAAATTATTAAATGCACTGGCTTATATCTCCTTTCGAATAACACTGTTTTCTTTGATCACATAGAATGAGTTTAAAAAGCACTGGATGACAGAAGTTACGAACGCTGTGAAAACCAAGATTTGAAAATATGTCCATTCTGTGTAAAGAAATGAAATCAAATTTCCTATAGACCATGGACAGTATATAAAAATAATAACCCCATTAAAAATTTATGTTCATTAACTACACAACATTGAGGAAACTACTTCCTTCTTTTATAATGTGAATGACCACCCATAACATGTTGCATGTCAATCAATAAGTTGTAGCTAATTTTAGAAAAATGTACAGCGTTCACTATATGGTAAGCCATTGCTTTAGTATTCATCAATATGATCTCTTTCGTAAGAGTTTAGAGGTGAGGATGCAGTGAAGTTTAGTATATGATCTAATATCAAAATGAGGACAAGTTGAATTTGTATGGATAATACATTCTTAAAATCCACCGACATATTCTGTAATAAAATGTCTGGATAAACTTTATTTGAACCAGACACTCTAACTAAAGAGTTCAGAATTGTCAACGTCTACCCCCTAAGCTGGGGTGAGCCAACTGAGGCCTGCAAGCCTCCAAGTTTCAATATAAGATGGAACATCTTCCTAGGCCAGAAAGAAGAAAATGAAGGTGTGGGGTAATACATTTCACATAATAAGTTGTGAGAAAGAGTTGACAGGCAAAACACATGGCTATAGCCAGAAACAGGAAACACATGCTTCTCTTTTCCTCTCTGCCCCTTCTTCAAATAAATCATCTTCCTTTATTATAAATTTAGTTTCTTTAAGTTTTCACTGGTGCTGAGTTTTACAGTTTTTGTTAGCTGAGCGTTCCAGCAGAGGAGTGGTGAGATGCACAGCCCTGGACACAACAGTATCTTTATGGGGTATAATTAAATAAAAATGCCTATAAAATGTATTTTTGCATGACAAAAGAAAAAACCTAACTACTGTTTGTTGCTTAAATCTATCACAAACTCAGCTAGAATTTTGTCCTCTTAAATTAGATTGGTTTTTCCTCAAATACTAAAACTAGTTTTACCAACCTATGCTAGACATTGAATTCCTACATAAATTTGTATTTAATGTATTTTCTTTTATGTATTCAGATTCAGCTTTGAACATGTACCTAAACTGAATCCCTATTCAAGATATTCCTTCTATAATGTTTAAATATCTATACTTTTTTGTACCCTAACCCATAACCTGGGCAAAAGCATAGGGCAGGAGAATAAGGTCATGGGATGACCACAGTGAGTTTCTCTATGTCGAGCCAAACTGTACCTGAGGCATTTCTTATATGGCCATCATGTTATGAATTCTCACCTTCACATGTAAAACCATATTCTATTGGAAGTTAGTTTAATTTTAATCAAATAACTACAAAGTTCAATCATATGAAATTGCCCACAGAAAAGTATTTTAAATTTGCTAGATGGAGAGTTTCATAAGTTTCTACCTACTATTGACAGTTAATTTTGTATAACATTGAGTTCTTTGTCTCCCAAAATTGAGGAATAACTTTGAGAACAAAAGGAGGAATTTGTGAGACTGTCAGAAATAATAAGAAACAAATATTTTCATGGATACCCACCAAGAGGCCGTGGAAGTGCAATTTGTTTTCTTTGTTTTGACTTCATATAGATGGGTAGCATATGAAGAGGGCTTGTTTCAAAAGAGAAGAGTTCAAAACAGTTCAAAAAGAAACTGATTTCATTTCTAATGAAAGAAACTGATTCAAAAAGAACTTTTCAAAAAGAAACTTCTTTCATTTCTAATATTTTTTTTCAAATCAGTTTGAAGGTCAGGTCTGAAGTACAGAGGGACTGTCAGCTAACTTGGCATAACTTCTTCCTCAGAGAAAAGGTTCTTATCTCTCTTTCTGTAGATTTTGATTCCCCTTCTCGTGTTTACCTTTGCATCTCCAAACTTGGCTTAGCTGCTTGATTAGCTCTTATTCAGGGTGAGCTATGTTTTTTTTTTTTTAATCTGACCCAATTGATAATTAGACCTCTCTGATCACTTACTCATAAAAACTGAACTAAGCTAAGCTAAACAATACTATAGTACTTATTTAATTGATTTCTTTTAGCTGTTAAGCTTGAAAACACAAGGTTCATTCTAAAATGTAAATAATGCAAAAAGAGTTCAATGTCTTTTTGCAATGCCAATGTTAGTATGAGCTACACTTTTAGAATTAGACCTACGGAAATAAATCCACATATATCTATCAGGAGAGTCATACTTTAAGAACAAGCACAGTGATCCCTACCATGTATTTCATCTAGGTAGTTTACTGCTTAACGAAATGGGAAGATTAGTCTTACAGGTTAACACCAGCACTTAAAAAATAACTGATTTTCAGTATTTTTAAGTTGCTTATAAAGCAATACAGGATTTGAAAATCAGTTCTTTTATTGTTTTGTGTGTATCTTCATTGTTATTTTGTTATTGTTTTTTTCTGTTCTCTTTAAAATAAAAAAATAAATACACTGCTTATAACTACTCTAAAATATTTAGAAAATACAAAGAAAAATGTAGACCATTGAACACTGTATGAATGGTTTGCTTTGTCCAGAGTTTAATACATGAACTAATTATATACCACTGGGTTTCTTATAAGATTTGTCAAGAAATTATAATTTTATGTATCCAATTGTGTTCTGTTACCCAGGGAGAAAAATGTTGCTTAGAAGTAGAAATACAACTATCTTAGGCTATACTGTATTGACTAAAAAATTCTCTTTACTTAGTTATTTTAAATTAAACTGTTTACTGCAAAGACTCAACATCAAATTAATTAATTTTAGAAATTTTTTCAGGACAAAAAGTAGAAATATACTCTATAGGAAAAGTTTTAATTCACGGATACCTTCTTGATATTTCTTCCTTCGATCGGGGTTAAAACAGAAACAAACACTTACGATGGTCCCTAACAGTTAACAATCTGCGCACTCACGCTTGTCCATTTGCTTTGCAAACTTTCTTTAAAACTGCAGGAAAAATGTGTCTTGTTTTCATTGCTAAGTATATAGTACTGCTTGGGTCAGTAAAAAGTCATAGGTTAGCATTTTAAGAAAGACAGGATTTGCCTGGTCTTAAAATTTCTCCTCCAAAATATTAGCTGCAGAACTAAAGACAGGCACTGACAGGGAGGACTTCCAGGTAAGCACCACAGCTCCTAAGTGATAAGCTGATGTCACGCAGCGCTTCCTACGAACTGGGCACACAGACACCTCTGCTGTGCTCATCTGCCTTGTACGGCCCTGAGAAAAATGAGGGCATTGGATGCTGTGAGGATCAGAACCTCTTTGGCACCGATGATCCCCACAAACAGATCAGACCAAAGACCCGAGTAACAAAAGTGAGACATTTCTGTTTCTTAATCTTGCAATGACAGGAACCAGCCTCACAGACAGACTGAGGCACCCAGAGTGGTTACAAAGAGTAATTTAACCCTAGCAAGCAGCAACCTTCCCTGTTCCTCATGGTCCACGTAGGAGGGGACGTTCTGCTGGACAGACATCCCCACCCTCAGCCGGCTCACTGGAAACATGATGTGGGTTTTAAAAGCACATGATTACATTGCAGGAGGTGACTCCTTAAGTGCCTGTTTTCTTCTCTTCTTTAGTCAAACCAGAGTAAATACCATGCTTAATTCAATATCTACTCTTTACCCTTTTTTAAAGACATTTTCAATGCATGCCTGCAGGAAAGTGGTTTTTCAGAGTGGAAGACCTTATTCTGAAAATAGACCACTTTAAATTTTTGGTTCTTAACAATTCCTTTCTTTTTTTCTTTTATCATATTTGGTCCCAAGACTTAGATTCACATTTGTTGCTTCTCAAACTGCTCTAAAACATGCTGCGAGCCTCTCATAATTTGGTTCAAATTCTAACAGTAATGAGTATTGACAGGGCATGGGCGTTGAGCTAGAGCTGCCTCAGTTAACTGGTGAGCTACTCGCCTTACATGGGGGTGACAAAACACCCCACTGAGGTCGAACCTCTTGACACTATTATTATAGAAGTTAATATTGATTCCCTTCCAATTCTGAAAGCATTTTCTTAGCAAATCTGTAAATAGATCATCTATTCTAGAGTTTCCTGCTAATTCATTGGCCTGAGTTGTGAGTGCTTGTGGGGATTTAGTTATAGTCCTATCTAGCATTGTGTTTTAGGAATAAAGGTGCCACATTGTCCTCCAAGCATGACACAACCCTTTATTTTCCAGTTAGAATCATATCTAGAGCAATCGTGTTGGCCCAAGCCATGTTACTAGCAGTAACTCATTGAGGGGCTGTTCCTTACAGGCTATTCCTGGTATAGCTGATGAATTGCATATAAATGTAATTAATTCTGGTTATAATAAATGTAATTAATCCAATCTATATTTTTACTGATTGTGGACGAACAAAATTAAACTGACTCAAAGTCAGCAGCTATCCGATTTCTTGCATTTCACAGGGCCTCCCTTTAGAACTCCAGCAGATTCTATATAGACTTCGGAGTTGAGGAAACCTAGCACTGACCTCTTACTTCGGTGGCTGAGTGTCTTTCCTGGAAAGTTAACACCAGAGTAGATGGCTGATCCAGGTGAACCAGGGTATTCCACAAGTCCCTGACCAGTCTGATTGCTGTTTACCAAAAGATTTTCTTTTTCCACCAAGCTACTAAGCACTGGAATAGGATGCATGGACTTCCAGTAATTACCACTGTTTTACTCATGCGTCACATTTCAAATGGCGGTGCAGGGAGAGAGCTCTTCCACCGGTCTGTGAAAATTTCCCCAGACTTGGTAGATAAGAGGACTGACCCACACTTCCTATGGAGAGAGGAGGGCACCAAACTTGGGTTCAACCTCTGCCGTGCAGGGAAAAGCAAAGACAAATAATACAGGCCTCGTTTTCCCAGGCCTCCCTGCGCCTGGTAAGGAGCCAACGCACAGAGCTCTCCTTGAGGATCTGTGTCTCAACCTAGGGGAAAGAGAAGCACCTAAGCTAGTGGGCTTTTGGCCGTAAGAGCATAACAATTACTCATTGAGATTCTACAGAAAATTTAACACATTCAACCAAGGCTTTTGTATCTCCATGGCCACGCTCAATCTCAAAAGTTTATGTGTAGTGTTTTACCTCAATTTCTTTTCTTTTTGTGGTCATTTGCAGGCAGCACTGGGGATTTAGGTTACTGAGGAATTAATGCTGCTCCAGGTTTATCTGAAATGGAATTTTTAGTGATCCTAAAGTGTTCCTCCCCACAAGGGTTCTTCCCACAGTCTCTGCTCCTCACCTTCTCCTCAACTTCTGGTCTTTCACCCCGAGATGATGGATCATTGATAGTAACGTGTGGTAAGTTCCATGTGGACAGTTAAAGGTGGTGACCCTTTGAACAGATGTAGTTCATCTTTTAATAGCATCACTGCCGATGGCCTTCCATGGAGACTGGAGGTCTGACTCTCACACCAAGTGTCCTGCACACATCACTCCATGTAGAACAAGGGGTTGTATAAGAAAGTCCCCATAGCAGTTCAGGGTAAAGGCTATTTTCAGACTGTGAGAATCATCTTTGCCTTTGCATCTAAGTTTCCACAACATACAACTTGACAGTCATCAAACTTTTTGGTCTAATGATCCAGGATCTTAGTACCATTTATGGCAAATGTAATTGAATAGTAATATTTCCCCCTTGTTGGAACCTGAGAAGTCACAATTTTTGCCATTACCTGATATGTCAGACAGGTAAAGCAAGCCAAGCAGTAGAAAGTAAACCGTCTTTTTTGTTTTAAAGAGAGGGTGAAAAAGCAATATAAAGGATATAAATATATTTAAATATAAAGGATATAAATAATATAAAGGATGTAAAGGATATCAATATATCAATATAAAGGATACAGAATTTGAAATTAACAATGGTTATCATATTGCATGTTGTTATCTTCAAAGTAGTTGCTCAGATTGCCGGATGCAGGCACGCAAACTTGATCAAACCATATAAGCACTGTGACTTTAGTGACCGAATAGAAGTTAGTGGTGCAGCTGCCTCGGCTCTCTTGTGTGTACGTACGAATCTGCTTTTCCCTTCCTTCTTTTCTTTTTTCCTCCAGCCTGCTGTTCTGTCCTATTTAGCAGTTTCTTTCCTTTTCACTTTATCTAGTACACCCTTTGGATCTTATTTACTCTTTCAGGTTCTTACACTAGGAAGACAATACAATGCTTACACATGCGAGTCTGATCTATTTCACTTAGGCATATGGTCTCTAGCTGCATCCATTTACCTAGAGAAGCCTCGAGTTTATCACTCTCTGTAGCCGAGCAGTACTCTATTGTATGCAAATGCCATGTCCTTTTACCCACTCCTCAGTGGGTGGATGTTTGAGTTGTTTCCAAGATCTAGTTGTGACAGATTGCACTGCTGTAAACATGGGCGCACATGTATCACTGTGGTGCGATTCTCTTAATTATTATCTTAAAAGAAGTTTTAGGAGACAGTTGTACTTGTCACGGCCAAAGGCCTCCACAGTTTGAATTTTGTCCATTTACTCTAGTACAGCAGGTTCAGCCCTTTTCACCTACCCTGATGGCCATTTCAGTGGCTGGGAGCGCTTGATGGGGACCCTCCCAGTTAGGATGGAGTTTATCGTCTTGCCAGCCTTTGTCAGCACCAGGTCTCCGACTGAAGCTAGTGAGCAGCAAACTTGGATGGCGGAATCTCGGCGATTTCCTTTCGGTCCTAGAGTGCAGAATGGAAGAGCCGGTGTATGGATCGTTACAATTCTGTAATTGGTTTCCATAGTGGGGAGGTCTTCAGAGCAGCCTAAGTGTGAAAACCCAGACAGCAGCTTCTAACAGGACAATCTCGGACCCTCTCCTCAGGGTGTCCTGGCCCTGAGGTGTGTACTGGAAGACATTTAGCGCTAGGCAACTGAGTTTCTAAGATTAACTTAGTGATACGTATCATGAGCACTTGATTCATTCATTCCGCTCTTTCAGGAGAGAGTGTCATTGTGTATAACAGTTCCAGTTAATCTTTAGATTCTCCAAAATCGCATGCAGCACCTTTGAAGTGAAATGACTGCCGCTGTCTGAATCACTGTTTTCCAGCAGACCAACTCTAGGGACAGTCTGTCCCTGGACGCTCCCACTGGTGTAACCAGCAGTGCCAGTCAGGAGAGCGAAGTGCTCCACACAGCAAGGTAGGTGAGCAACGATTACTAATAGATACTTTAGCATTTCCACCCTGAGCACTTCTGTAGAGTACCCTGAGCACCCTGAAATGAGGATGACCGGGAGATCTCCTCTGCAGTGTGCTTCCCCGTCGCCCTGATATTTATTTTTTGACATGTCACACATCTTCCACAAACCTGTTTAGTGACAGCGTAAACCCACAGGCAGCTGCAGATTCTAGACACTGCATAGCACGCAGCCGGGGAATTGCAGCGGCTCCGTCTACACAGGACCGACATCCGTTCTCTCGTCACTGGTTTACTGACCATCTCATCCCCGCTGGGCGACATCCTTCTGATGGTCAGTTTGCATGACCCTGCTCCTACCTAATCCTCTTCCTCCTCCCAGGTGAAGTGGGGCTTCACCACTACCCTGGGGACACGTGGAGTTACACAATTTTGCCTTCCCCTTCCAGAAAGGCTGGTTTACAGCCTTGTCAGCAAACCTGTTTCCTCTTGTCTCTGTGAGCTCCCTTTCGGAGGAGCATTTACGGGAGCCCTGGCCTCTTCTGAAGGCGGACTTCCCGGGACTTGTTTGATCAGTTCCCCACGTGTTGTCACTTTCCTTTGCTGTTTGAGGCCTTGTTCTGTCCAGCTCTTCCCAAAGGTGGATGCCATCCCAGGGACATGCTGGGAACCAGCACGCACTGAGCCTTCTGGGCTGTGGGAAGTGCCTGATTTAGAGCATGTGGCTCACAGGTTTGGACTGGCTGGCTGTTGGGTACTAAGCTCCTTTCACATAGAGAGCATTCTTCATAAATAGCAGCATATCTATTTCATCGTTTTCCCTCTGTGACACAGGAAGATCCATCCACAAATAATTTAAATCTTTCAGGGAGAGGGATCTCTCTAGGATCTGATCTCCGTTTAGTTTGCGTTCAGTTTCCTGGCCATCATGTCCTAGTGTCTCTGGGCTCCCTCTCCTCTCCACGAGTAATTGACAGAATTTAATCAGGTGTCAGTTGTGAAGATCGTCCCTTTGTAGAACAATAGCTTCATACATTGGTATCCCGGAGTCTTCCAGCCATCTGCCTGCTTCTTGAATAAGGATGCTTCTAACCTGATGTGCATTACTGACTATTAGGGCCCCACCAAAATTCAGTTTCCAGGTCCTTATCCAGCAAGGTGGCAGCTGCCAACACTTGCACATATTGCAGCCAAGCCCTGGATATGGGACCAAGGAGTTTAGAAATGTAAGGAATGGGGTGCTTCCCCCCCCCACTGGGTGAACACTTGAAGAGCTGTGCCTTTGACAATAACAAGCAGGCGAAAGGGTTTCTCTGGGAAGGGAGAGTGGAGCTCTAAGGATGGCCTCATTTCATCTCTCAGTGGCTTGAATTTCCCATTTTGCCTGATCCTTGTCGCTAAGTTTCCCCATGTACTCAGTTCCTTCTGTGGGAAGTGCCGTGTACACCCTGTGCATTCATTCCGCCCCAGTGGAGGTTCCTCACCCCAGTCACACACACTGATTTCCTAAGTGTTCCCACCGCCGGGCAGCTCTGTGTCAATTTTGTGCCTCCTGAACAGCAGTCTCAGGTTGTCCTGCAGCTTCCATGGGAGGATGGAGCAGTCAGCAGAGCAGCTGCCCAAGGCTGCAGGAGGGAGTCGTGGATGGACCCTAGGGGCGATGACCGAAATCCCTTCATCTTTGATTGTGTGCAGTGGACAGAGTAGACTGGGCACTGGGAGTAGCAAAAGTGAGACTTTTTATTTCTCAGTCTTGCAAAAGTAGATACCAGCATAACACACTGCATCACCCAGAGAGGTTACAAAGGGCGAGTTAAACCCTAGCATGCATCTGCCTTCTCTCCTTCCTCCTGTCCGCGTACTCAGCAGAGCAATCTGTCCAATCTGGTGCCTACACCCTCAGTGCTCTCCCTCTGTAAACATTTTGTGAGTTTTCAGAGCAAATGGTTAATGTACAGGGGATAATTCTGGACTGCTAGCACTGTTTATTTCCTTGAGCCAGTTAACATAGTAAATATCATTATTGACTATCTACCCTTTCCCCTTTTTGTTTAGAGACCCTTTTAAACCTATGACCTCAGTCATGTCTTCAGGGAAATAGTTTTTCTATCAGAGTTAAAGACCATCATTCAGGGAAAATATGCAACTTTAAATTTCTACTTCTTTTTTTTTTTTTTTTTTTTTTTTGCGGTACTGGGGATCGAACTCAGGACCCTGCTCTTGCTAGGCAAGCGCTTATTCCACTGAGCTATATCCCCAGCCCCCTAAATTTCTACTTCTTACAGCACCAGGTCCCTGAAATTCACCTTTGTATTCCTAAGACCTTGCCAGTCAAGGGGCTCTGTAAAGAAACAGACCAGAAGGTCTGGATGAGAATTATCCGGGAGACGCTGGGAACTGAACAAACTTGTGTTAATTGTAGCAGCTATGCTACAATTAACACAAGTTTGTACACTGTCCCATGGGACTCTGGTCAAACCCAGGAAAGAGAGGAAACTGAAAATATGACTTCCTGCTCTATAGTTGAACCTATAACTCCACCTATAACTTATCTGTTGCTGAGCAATTTACCTTCAGCCATTTCTATGGAAGGATTCTGTCCTTAGGTACGCAGCCCTCAGCCACGTTGGCAGGATGTGCTGATTTTGAGTCTGCACCCGTACCTCGCTCTGGATTTCCTTAGTGGTGCTATGATTGAACGTGTACCTGTGGTTGTATTCTGCTTGCTGTTGAGCCCAAATGCAAACTATCTTGTGGATCTTTCCTTTCTAGTAAGACACAGTTAAGTTTCCTTACCCTTCAGTTACCCTTTCCTGATACAGTGGACCCTCGAAATTCACAGGAGTTCCCAGAACACCCATGAATGGTGAAAACTCATGAATTTCAGATATAGTCAGGAAAGTTTAAACACTAATTTTATATAGTTTAAATGCTTGCTATGCCTTGTCTCCTGTAGTTATATAATGTAACAATAAAATCCTAGGTTAATAAAGGAGAACTGATCAACGCTCTCAGATCAGCTACTTGCAAAGTGCCCACCAGAAAACAATTACAGAGGATCTTTGCAGTTTCTGTACAACTGTGGGGGTTTCTATGAACAATTCCTATTTAGGTTCTAAGGGAAAAAAATCCATGAACATCTAAGGACATGAACTCTGAATCATGACTTCATGGGTACACTCTGATGCCTTCTTAAACCTGTCTCCCGAGCCATCTCCCGCTGTTCACTTTAGGCTCTTGTTACTGGGAAGCCAGAACATGATCCACCCATGATCTGATCTCTTACTCTTTGCTCCTTGGTTCTTTTTGGCCTTGATGAAAGGATTTAGTGAAGACAAATAGGCACCATGCAGAAGCACAGCTGGAATTTATGGTACCATAGAAATAGCTATACCTTCAAGTGAAAAGGTATTGGTATCACAAAAACATTTGCACAGAGTCAAGTTTGGACAGCTTTTGTTTTGCACACAAATTCATTACCAGGGTTTAGGAAATGGCGATTGTGATATTTGTGGGCATCTCTCTTTGGGTTACATGGCAAGTTAACGCCTCAGAAATGCCTCCCTCAATCCTTTCAGGTAGCCAGGATTTGCTCAGGAGTTTTAATAATAAAGGAGCCTAAATCAAGTCTCAGCTTGAGGAGGGAGGGCCCTTGAAGAGTGTTTCCCTCACTGACACAACTGACTATACAATCTGTGGCAGTCAGCAACTCAGAGGGCCTTGCTGTTGGAATCAGATGGCCAACTGGCCAGATATAAGCAGGAATGTAGGAATCTGCGCAGCGCATCACCTTAATACGATGTTGTGCACTGTGGGATCACTCTAGGTCTGAGATATAACAAATAATTATAGAAGTATTACACGCTAAAGTCTTTGTCTCTCTACCTACAACAGTGAATCCATACCCCCTACACAAACTTTTTCCCTCAGGTCTGCTGTTTAACTATTTGCCTCACATCTGCTCATTTTATCACGAAAATATTCCACTACCTCAGCCCACCTGAGCTATGAATGAGAAACATCCTCAAATCCCTAACTCTATTGGAGTGTAGATGTCTGACAAATACACAGTGTTGTGTCAAGTGGAGGTCCGCTGGGCTGGGATCCTCCAGTGAAGTGACCCTCTGCTCCTCTGGCTCATTTCTCCAACCTGGCAGAAATGCTGGAGGTTGGAGCGAGGTTGACTCAGAACTGAAATTGTCCAGTGAGGAACAAGAAACTCATAACAAAGGTGAAGTTCAGCCGAGGTTTCATGGATAATATTGCAAAAGGTGGGGGAGGGGAGGCTGGCACATAACAAGCAAGCTGTGTGGCAGAAATAAACTCAGTGAGGGTCCCAGCCTCGGTCTGTGACTTGCCCATACTTACAGGGGTAGGCTGAGTTTCTAAAAGTAACTGTTTCTCTGATTGGCACAATCAGAGTTTTAGTCTTTATTTCTGGGGTCACCCAAGGTTCATAGGAGCTATGGACACATGGCAAAATGTATGCAAAGATTCCTCAAAGGACAGCCCCTTCCAGACCATCATGTCACGAATAAGCCTGTGTTTATCTCTGTTACACTAGCTACCCAGGTCATGGCCTATGCTGACTATTTCTCCCTAACTATGTCTACAACTGGCTAGGTTGAAAAAAGAACAACCTGTCAGGAAAATGAGAAAAGAGTTAATGACGCCTGAGTTGCCCTTTTGATGGGAGAAAGAAACTTCACTATTAGCCCAAGTATGAGAAGCAGGTCAGATTTCCATGCAGCCTTGTTATGGTTTGTGTCTGGATGTCCCTGCAAAGCCTCATGCAGTCTTGGGGTAGGCTTCTTGAGTTTGTGACTGATCCGTGGTCCAATGCTGGGGTTATGGGTGTGAGGGCTCCACCGTCCTGGGGCGGGCAGCCTGCATACGGTGTAAGGGAGGGAGAGAGGCTGCCTGCTGCTCCTCCCCTTGTGTTCTTGCTGCTTTGCTGTTTTCAGCGGCCATAAACTGTCTGTCTCTGCCACGAACCACTCTGCCTTGGGGCTAGCCAAGTACAGACTGAAATCTCTACAGACTATGAGTTAAATAAACCTCTCCTTCCTTAATTCTAAGGGTTGGATATTCTGTCTCAGCAACAACAGAAAAGTAACCAGGACAAGCCTGTAAAGAAATATGCATGTCAGAGCACGTAAGTTATGAAGAGTCTGACAACCATGGCCTTAGACTTTATCTTTAGCTGCACTGGAGTCCTGCATTTTGAAGGGAAATCTCATGTCTTCCACAGGCTCAGAGGAGAATCTTGCTCCCTCTGTGTGATCCTGTGCTATAGACAGTTCAGGTGAAACTGGATTTATTCTAGAAAGCTGAATCCGCTTCTCTGTCTTTGCCAACTTTGCAGCACTGGGTATGGCAAGGATCAGTGATAAAGGAATCTTCCATTTGGGTCTGAATTGGTCAGCAGATATCCCCCTCTCCAAGATTTTCTCAAAAGTTGGTCTTCAGGACAGATAGTAGGTGGCCCCCTTGGCTGGCTGAAAGGACTCTGTCCCCATACATTTGGATAACTTGCTGCATTTGGTCCAGATTAATGAGATAGTGCAAGAGTCTCATTGTCTCTGAGTCTACTATTGTATCAGAGGATAGAAATGACCTCCCATGGAACACCTCAAATGAGCTCAAACTTAGACCAACCTGGAGCATATTGCAAATCTTCATGCACACTATTGGACAAATCAGCCAGGGTCCAAATGTCTCTTGGCAAGTTTTACTCACTTTAGGGCCTGACTGGCTTTCCCTGTCTTTCCAGAACATGGAGCTCACCTGGGGAGATGGAGGAGATACCATATTCCTAAAGCCTTTGCCACCCCTTAGCTGTTTGGATAGTGAAAGGAGGCCCACTGTCACTCTGAAGGTACTGGGGTAGTCAGAACCTGGGGGTGATTTCTGAAAGCACCTTCACTACCTCTGTAGCCTTTTCTGAGTGGGTAGCAAAGGCTTCAGTCCAGGCTGAAATGATGTCCATTCAGACCAGCATCTATTTAAATCCCCCACAACGTGGCCTGTGGGTAAAGCCCAACTGCTAGTCCTCTCCAGGGTATGTCCCTCTCCTCTGCACAAGTGGTGGTAAAGGAAGTGATCTGGGCTTGCCTAGGTTATCGTAGGCAGAGATGGGGCAAGCTTTGTCAACCTGTTGGGTAGTTACCACTATTCATAGTCCTGTGAAAACACAAGTGACCATTTCCAAGACAGCATCTCTTCTTATACAGAAGAAATCATGAAATGTTTTTATAGCCTTCCACTGTCTCTTTTGAGGAACAACCAGTTTGTGTTCTGAATACAACCAGGGTACCTTTTGAGTTCCCCTTTGTCCTGAGGCCCACGTGTGTCTCTCACAAGTGTAGACTGGCTTTCATGATTCCTGAGGAAGTGGACAGAAGGCAAGAGACTTATGGGGTTGCACATCTGCCCTTTCTGCTGGCCTGTTCACCATTTGATTTCCCAAGGAGACCTCAGATACACCTTTTTACTACCCTTCACAGTGCGTGATGGCAACCTGTTTAGGAAGACGGACTGTCTCTGGGCACTGTGGAATTTTTGCTTGTGCTTTATAGATGATTGCTTGTTACTCAGTAATCCCTTTCTTTCCAGATTGCTACATGTGCATGTATCACCAGAAAGATCTATTAGGTGTCTGTGTAGCTATTTAACATTCTGCCTTTCCTGACGTCAATGGTAGAGTGAAAGATATTAGGCTTCCTTTTGAGCATAGGTTCCTGGGTGGCAGGTTTGGCTTTAATGTCCTGCTGTGAACTAATGAAGCTTTTAACCTGTTTTTCCATGTCTTTCTTGGACAAAGCTACTTCCTTGGGGTCTTGGAAGGCAGGTCACTGATGCTCTGCCTGTTGGCTTGCATGTGTCTGAGAAATCACTTGTTCACAAAAGTGAGTAACTTTTGTGCCTGAAGCCATGAAGTAAGCAGGGTTAACTGTAGTGCAGGTATTTATCATATCCCCAGCGTTGTCATCACAGTGTGTGATGTGGGCACCATGGTGGATGAACAGATTGCTTGAAGATGAGGCTTAGTTCAATCTACCCAGAAGCACAGAGGGGCTATTTCTCAACTGAGAGCACACAGCCATTAGGGAGCCTGGGGCGGGGGGAGAAAAACGCCAGCAGGCCACTTAGATTATCAGTCTATGAGAAAAAAAAAATGCAGAAGAAAAAATAGTTTGGGCCTGGAGCTGTCTTGGGGGTAAGCAATTTTTCTTAGAGAAAGGACATGACCAGACACATCATACTTTTCTAATCTGAACTTTTTGTCGCTTAGTCATCCTGCTGTCACATAGCCTGCATGCTTTTGCACTATAGTTTAGCCATTCATACCTCACAGTGTCTGTGTGTTTTTTTGCCCCACAGTTTAACCATTCACTCCTGGCCAGGTGCCCCCAGGGTGTCTCAGAGCAGGGCTGGGTACTTAGTAAGCCAGTTCCCTACTAACTACAAGCAACCTTTTGCTTCCAGAAGAGCTTTAACCTCATAACAGTTTAGGAATTCTAGTGTCTGTCCCAAAGTAAACGTTCAGCCTTCTGTTTGTACAGCTGTAGCTACTACTGCCCTCGGGGGGGTGTCAATGCAGCAGTCACCCCACCTAAGTTTTCTGAAAAGTGTGCCACTACGTGGAGTTCTCCTAGCCCAAAGCCATCCTCTCATTTCTAAAGCACACAGGAAGAAAGGTTTACTTATGTCAGGTATTCCCCATGCTGGAGCTAGAGTAAGGGCATGCCGGTGTCCCTAAAGCATCCTCAGTCCGTCCGTTCTCCACTCCATGGGCGTAGACTCAGTGCCTTTGACAACTGCATACAAACACTTTGTCATTAGTCCAAAAAGAGGTAGCCACACCCCATAAATGCAGCCACTTGTGAGAAGGAATGAAGTTCTCTGGTGGCAAAAGGCCCAGTGTCACAGAGAGTGTGGGTCCTGTCCCTAGACACTTGTCATTTCCCAGGTGCAAAACACATATCAGATATCAAGCCTCTAGGAGTGGTATCTGAACCTTTTCTTTGGGATCTCCTACTAGAAATAGTTTCTATGTTTTTCTCATTTTGAACAATGAATTGAACAAGACAAGCAGAATAATATAAGTAAAAGCAAAAGTTAAGAGAGAAACTGGCTCTGCAGGGTGAAATTGGGCCAAATAAAAGAAGTAAAAGCAATTCGCCCTGAGAAGAGAAGGCAGGGGGTCCTGTCAGGACATCCATAATGGCAGGCTCTTCAAGGGGTCTGTGTCCTTTCAGCCATCCATACCCTACAAGCACCCAAAGAACGTGCACATGTGCCTGGGAGGCCATGCTGCAGAGATTCTAGGACCCCTGCACTTCCCCCTCCCCAACCAGTCCGAGATACACCCCATTTCCCATCTCAGTGAGAGACATGGAGAAGCAGTTTTAAGAGTAGACTCAGACAGACTACTCAGAAGGAGAAGTGTGGTAAATTATCTTCAGATGTTGGTTTTTTTTATGTCAACCTAATGATGCCTTGAAGATGGGCAACGGATGGATAATTCTACCTGCCAGATTACGAACTTGGCAAGTTACGTTAGAATGCAGACCACTTACAGATGTTCGCAGCTGAGATATGACAGCACCTGATATTGCCGCTTCCTCGGGGATGGTGGAATATGGGGGAAAGGCCAGTAATAGGGAAAAGCACAGGACCAGAGCATAGCTCACACACATACTAAATCCTCAGACATCTTACAAATTTCTTTTTTCCTGAAAGGGTAAAAGACTTGAGTAACTTTTGTGTCCCAAACTAATAAGTTTTCTTGTAACCACAACTTTAAATTATCTTTTATCTTTTAAAGAAATATGTCTTTTATCTTTCATCTTGCCTCATTTAAGACTACTAGGAAGAAACTTAGAAATCAAAGCCTAAAAGAAGTCACAATTGACTAGGACCTAAAAAGAGAAAATTCCTTCTTTATTATTTTTTTTCAAAGCTTAAGTACAGTCAAACATAAGGTTAGGGGAATTCAAAGCTTTAAATTATATACTCCATGCCCCTCCTGGTACTCACTAGAAATAAAGTGTCCCTGACAGCATTTTAGGCTGTGCTAAATATCTAGCTGGCAAGTGCCAAATGTTGGCTCCTTAAGCGATAAAGAATTTTCCTACACATTGGGGGTCTTGATTGAAGTTGGTATGGAAAAGAATCCACACTGGGATTTAAATAAAGAGAGAAGAGAGGTCAGTGCCAACAAATCTAAATTTCACTGTGGTTTTTGACCCAGCCTTTCCTCCCCTATATAGTGGATGTTTCCTTGTGAAGCTGCCCTTCTCAGCATGTCGACAGAGCACTACAGTTTGCAAGTTTCCCCTGAGTTATTTGTCCTTTCCTCTTCACATTCCCTCTTTCTTGTTTGCTGTGGAAGCGCCACTGGGGACCAGGAAACTTCACAGTGAGCGGCATTCCTGGTCCATTTTCACCCCTTACACTGAGACAAGGTCTCAAACTAGGCTTGAACTTGCGCCCCTCCGGCCTCGAAGCCCTAGAATGTTGGAATTACAGGGGATACTGCTGCTCTCCTGGACCTGTTCTTTTGTCATTAATTATATCTGTAATAAATTATCTTTTGTTACATTGGTCTGATTTTCTGAATCAGAATCTCATGTTACCACCTTTTCTATGGTAGGAATGCTGTTGGAGTTTTTCTGTTTAGATTCTCTAGTGAGGAGGTTTGCTCACCCACTTGGAATCGGCCACCCACAGTGGATAACAGGGATGACCGCTCAGTTTTCATACAGAAATTTCCTTAGGCTTCATCTACACATTTCTCTTCCCTGCACCAGGTGTTGACCTCTATAGAAATCTGAGTGAAAGAGTATTTCTTTTTTCACAAACGATGTTTAACTCTTTTATAGTTGAATTTTCTTTTATTTTGCATAATGCACCCTGAAGTAGATAATCAATAGGGTTTTATAGCAGACCAATTTCTTCTTTAGTTTTAAAATAGCTAATACCTGGCTGGGTGTGGTGGCACATGCCTGTAACCCCAGCACTCAGGAGGCTGAGGCAGGAGGATTGTTGTAAGTCTGAAGCCAGCTTGAGCTACAAAGTGAGCTCAAGACCAACCTGAACGGCATAGCCAGACCCTGTCTCAAAAGAAAGAAAAAAGAAGTCTAATACCTGACTGGGTAAATGATTCTGAGTTGAAAATAATTTTCAGCAAAGTATTGAATTCATTATTTTGTTGACTATTTTTTCATTATTTTAAAATTAGTAATCATGTTTATCTTCATGGCAAGTGGTGTGTTACATTACATAATTGGGTGCTATTCGTGACAGAAACCACATCCTGAAAAAGAACAGAAATACTGTCAGATTCTCATACAAAACTAAAAGATAAATAAAGTAATAAATATTCTTTGTGCAGCACTCTTCAATTAGACATATTCCTTTCTGGGTGTGATAACTTGATGTGAAGTGTATATGCATGTTGCTCAACTTGAAGAAACAGCATAATGGGAATATTCTTTATAAGCTGTATAAACACTAAAATTATTATGAGAATAAGAATAAAAAGAGCAAGAGATTAAGTTTAAAGGATCCTCTCAGTTAGGTAATATCTAGTAAGCACTCCCCAAAATAAAGCAGAAAATATGGAATGGAAAATGTGGTCTTAGTTATAAATTTAACCAAATAAATTCTGAGATGAACTCTCCATCTTGGTGACTAGATTTAGTATTCATTCTTTCTTTTACTGGTGGATGTCTCAGTGAAGAGCCAATTTACCTAGTGCAACCAATTTCTCTAGAGGAAAAGAATTGATAGAAAATATATGGAAAATATGCAAAGGTATTTATTTTGTAGGCATACAGGGTCAGGATGGTAAAATCCATGGTGGCTGAATGCAGGATTGCAGATGAGAGAATCCACAGTGCCCATCTTCACAGTGCAGAACCAGAAGACCCAGGAACTGTCAGCTAGGAAAATGGAAGCTCTCTAACAAGAGAGGTCAAGAATGCCACACCAGTTCAAGGTTGCAACCCCGGATGTTCACCAGGGAGTCACTGTGTGAGTCTCAACTGCAAGGCTGAAGAAGATGGAGTGATATCCAAAGGCTACGAGGAACATCGGAGCTCTTCAGAATGGGTATATTTCCCTTTTCATTCTGTCAGTTGGTTCATGCCAACAACAAAGGAGATGGGATTTAATCCCTCAGTTTGGTGACTTGTATGTCAGTCATTCAGACACACCTAGAAATGTGGTTCACTAATCTGTCATTCTTAATACATTCAAGTTGACATATCATGATCAATGGTCATACTTCACTTATGTTAGAAATTACACATCCTATGTCTTATCATTAGGATATACAGATTCTCTGTCCCTTATTTCTCTAGTTACCTGAACTTTCAGTATCTACTAAGTTACCATCTCAACTGACGGTATCATTATCCTTCACAGAGATAATGTCACTTCTATGTTTAATTCCTCCAATTATATCCTTTAATGTTTCCATACTTTATTTCATATATTGACCCAAGACATTTTAGTATCTTCATTGTTAATATAAGTCACATTTTCCTAGAGCTCACCACAGTGCTTTTAATTGAGAAAATCCCTCTGTAGGATCCCCTGTCCTCTTTAAGGCCTTTTATATTCTAGTTCTACACAGTAATTTCTGAATCTCTAAACATTTTGTGATCTAGCTCATCTCTTTGCTGTCTTTATATGTGTAACTTAATAAATCATAATGTCACTTTTATTTGGACTAGTTTTTATTCTTACTAAGCCTTAAATTGTTTCCCTAGAAGAAATGCCTCAAGATACCCATATTCTGAACTTTGGGTACATCCCTTGCTTGTACAAAATACTTCACCTACATTCTCTATTATAATTGCTATTTTCCACATGTGTAGTTTCACTAAATTTTGAGTTATTTGAAAGTATAAAGTACACTTCTTTTATCTTGGATCAACAGCAAGTAGTGGCACTTGATGTACAAAAGGCATACTGGTATATTATTAAAACACAAATTAGTAATACCTGCAAATATATAGACAATATACTATGTTGGGAAAGAATATACCATGCTTAAAGTAAAACTAAATGAATTGCAAATTCTTAACTAGAAAGTACTACTTCCTTTCAGAAGAATTCTTTGAATGTTGGTTAGCATTTCTCAGCCATGTTAATATTAACTGGAGCAATTATTAAATATATCCTTTATGAAGAATTCACAGTAGCTTTTTATAAAATATGTTCAGCAAATTTTTAAAAAGTTGAACACTTCCACATATACACAAACACAGTTTATAGAAATGGCTGCACGGTTTGGAATCAACTAGCTCACAGTTCTGCTACTCAGATGAAACCTAGCAGAACAAATGGAAGAACAATACTCTTCAGCATCATCAAGTGAACGTGACATTTGGAAGATTATAAGATTATGAGGAATTGTTAATTTTATTGTTTTCTTTTCGTCTCTTCTTCCTCTGCTAGAGGTTGTATTATCTACTGGAAAATTAATGTGATTCTAGAGCTGAATTCAAATTTTTCAGTTTAAGTGCATTGTCACATTGCATGTTTTCACAGCACTGTGACCAGCAATTAATTACTTACAGTCCCATCTACCGTAGCTCACTGACACCCTGGTGTACATTATTTATTCCACTGGCAGTGTTCCCACTGCCAGCTCATAATGTTTACCCAACAAATTCCCTTAAGGAACTTAAAATTCTTAAGTAGCAACAAAACTTTTGCATGAGCTATTATAATGGTTCTGAAGATCATTTCTATCTTCCTTTATTTAATCAGCATGTAAAATATTTTAAGAATCAAAGCGACTATTTGAATAGAGTTCCTAATTTATTTTCAAATCTTAATTTGTTTGAAATTTTGGCCAATAGTAAGTGCTATGACTTACATCTAGCATGTCCCATGAAAGCCTCAGTGTTTAGTGGCTTTTGAAAGGTAATTGGATCATGGGAATGCTCTAGTCATCACCGGTTAATCACTGATGAGTTCACTGCTGCATGTGCTGTTAGAAGGTGCAGCCTGGTTGGAAGAGAAGAGGCCACTGTGATAGGGAAGGGTGTTGTCCTGTCTCTGACTGTTCCCTTCTCTCTCGCTGTGCTGGTTCCCAGGAGATAGACAGCTCTCCTCCTCCCCACCCTGTCCACTATGCCATTTCTTCCTTGGACTAAATTCTTCAAAACTGAGCCAAAATAAATTCCTTTAGGTTACAGGTATTGAGTGCTCTGTCCCCATGACAGAAAAGTGACTAACACATTGTGCATGTAAACTGAATTTCGAGTAAAAGCCCAAGAACCTTGTTTTTAAAAATTATAACACAAAAATAAGTGGATCTGCAAGAATTCCTATTTGTTTCTCTGGATTTCCAATAACTTTGTATCAGAAGGCAATGCAGTTTTTTACTGCCTTGTCTACAACTAAATTCAAGGTATCTTGTCCTGTCTATAGTTTGAGGTTTTGATTTCTCCAAATAAAATATTTCTGTCCTATTCATATAAGGCAATAATTATTATAATATCTTTCTTTCCCCTCTTCCTTTTCCTAGTTTTTGTGTTTGTAGATGTGTTCTATATTGAAGAACAGATAATAAGCATGAATTGCAAATCCTCTCATTAATGAAGATACCTTTCAACTAAATTGAAAGATATCAGGAGTTCTAGGATTTTTTTTTATTTTGTGTAATTTCTATTCCATGAATGAATACGTGAATGCAGATGTGTGGTATAAACTAAAGTAATCATGTATTAGAAATAATAATTAGAGTAAGTAATAAAGTTATAATTCTATTTCAAGTTAGTGTGTTCACTGTAGTACTTTATATATAGCATCCTTCCAATACTGAAAGCATCACATGAAGTTTTAACTGATAAGTACCCCCTGTAAAATGTTAGTGACAATCATTTATTTATAAAAACTTATTAATTCATGAACTGTAGAGGTCAGGAGCACGCCAGCAGGAACTTTGTATTTTGAGCAGTGTCTCTTGTGCCTACAACTCTCTCTACCATTGTAATTTACATTCCAGAAGTTTCTCTCTGTGTTTTATAACACAGTGTAGGCTCCCTGGGGAATCTCATTTCTTACATAAATCCCATACTATATTCTTCATCTGTCAAGTAAGTATTTCTTAGCATGTTGGATCCACAATCTAACCTGGTGGAAACAATCCCGCTCTACCACTCGTTGTGAGCATTGCTCTTGCTTTTGCTGTCAGACTCCAGCTTCTTTTCACTCCTGTTTTCCTGTAATGCTGCTTAGGCTCCAACGTAGTATGACATCATCCTCAGGCATATGGACAGACCTCAGCTGACCCAGAAAGCCACTCTAACGCAATCCTCTTTATGGAAAGTTCACTTATACTGGGATGTATTAACACCTAACATATATAGTCAGGTGGAATAAAAATGCCTGTTTTAAATTGTTTTACAGTTTTTCAGAAATTGCTTCTTTATTGCTTGATGTTACTTCAGGCAAAATCCACTCTTACAGAATGGCAGATGTAATAATGTTCCAGAAAATTGGAATTATGTATAATGTACAATTTTTATACCAAACTATGCCTAAATTCAGATGCAGCTTTGAGTTGAGCAGATTACCTGTTGCTTGTGCAGGCTACTGGGTTGCCCTCTCCCCGGGGCCTAAATGTAATTGTGCTTACCAGCAAATACCACAGTCCCTATGAAGAAGACTTCCAGGAACTAGCTTTCAGTTTAACTAGTGAGTGGCCAAGGCTGTTGTAGTGGACTGACAACTGGTGGTCCACTTACAATCACCAATTGAACTGAGTAAGCATGGTGCTGGGTGTGGGAGGCCCACCTGAGGATTGTTACCAGCAGCATAAAAGGCAGAACTGGAGAAGTTAGATTGTTGGGAGCAAAGGAATGCTGTTGGGAGCTGGTAGAAGCTGTAAGGAGCTGTTGGTCCTGTTGGAGGAACTTGTCATGTGGGCTTTCTTGATGAATTCAGCTATTTTCATTCTCCAAGGAGCTCAGGACCTCACTGGCACTGAGAATAGCTTCAGTTCACTTTTGGGGAGCTCTGGTCCTCACTTTGAGCAATGTTTCCTGGCTCTGGAGGGGAAGATGGTGCACTACTGGTCTCCTGGAGAAGCTTTCTACGTTAGCTTTGCTGATGGGAACTTGTCTGTCCTCATCATCTGAGGAGCTCAGGACCTCACTGTTGCTGAGGATGGCTGTGGTAGGTTTCAGGGGAGCTTTGGTTCTTACTGTGAGCATCACTTCCCAGCTCCAGTGCAGATCCCTCAGCCTGAGAGAACAGATCCTTCATCCTGCTGGCACAGACTTTCTAGATTCCACCACTGACCTTTGGCCCTTTCTAGTACAGATCTGTGAAAGGGGCTTGCATGAGACATTGTCATGGGTTCTGGGTCTCCAGATGGACTCATGAGAGGCACCATTGTAGGCTCTAGGTCTTCAGTTGAACTCCCGTGGAACATTATCGCAGGATCCAGGCTCTCGGCTGGATTTTTTGGTCTTTAGTGTGTGGACATATTGATTTCCTGCACTGTTTTGTATATGATTCTTTGGATGACTATTATAAATAATCTTATAAAATATGTCCCCTGTATTATATTGTTCCCCTTGCAAAATATCCCCCAAACCACAGCAGCTGTGTATGCATCTTCATGATAGCATGTGGGTGGCATTGGGCTAGAATTGCTTTGCATCAATGGCCACAGCTGAGCGCAGAGAGGCTGGCTGTGAGACTGTGGGAGTAAGATATGAGTAATATTTTCACAACAGCCTGTTGACTCCAGAGAAAATTCTTCCCAGAGTTGGCTACAAGGCAGGTTTCTCTTTAGCTACAACCCGCATTGGCTGTTCTGTCACTTTGGCAGGAAAGTTTGGTGCCTTCTATTCCACGCCCTGCCCGCCAAGCCACACGTCTAGCACAGCCAGTTGCAATCCCTCTGCCATTCCCTTAATGCAAATGTGATCATGAAATTCCAGGGTTCTGGCTGCCGATGGCCTTTTGTCTCCCATGCACTGGTTGCCCCAGGTCCCCATTCTTCCTCCATTTTGTCTCTTACTCTTTCTTTCCACCGTGCACCATAACAGCTGGCTAGAGACTGGGGCCCTCTTAAGGGTTCCAAATCTGCTGTGGCACAGGGCCCGACACCTCTCACTTAGAGTGGGAAAGGGTTAACCCAGCTCTCACTTTCAGAGATTTCAGTTCATGACCAGCTGGCATAAAGACAGAAGTGTCACAGTGGAAGGCGTAGTAGAGGAAGCTCCTCAACTGATGGTATCTAGGAATCACAAAGCAGGAGATATGCCGGAGAAGAATTGACTGGAAACGAGATACGACGTCCTCCTGCTCCACATGGGTCCCACATTTTTAGTGCATTTTCAGAGTCCATGTCATTTGTGGGCATCTGGGGGAGCCGGCAGGTGTGCTTCTGCTTTTAAATCTCTTCCCCTTCTCCCTTCCTCTTTTCCTTCAGTTTCCGCTTTGCTACTTTCATTCTTGTTGATATTATTAATCTTAGCTCTTTATGGTGTAAACTCTGTAAATCTTTGAGGTATTACATTCCTATAAGTAGTATAAATTCATTCTACTTATTTCTCTTTCCCCTCCTCTCCCACCTTGACTTTGAGCTGCTGGACCCCTTTCCACTTGCAAAAATCAACCCTTTTGTCCCCTTCTGTCCATTGTTTATTGTGCTCTCTGCTCTTTGCTGACTCAAACGAGTGACCCCACATGTCATTTAGCACTGTGCAGCTGGTTATTTCTCTCCACACTATATTTTACAGGGCCATCCATTTCCCTATGAATATCTCCAATTTTTGAGTCCTTATAGCTTAGTAACATTCCATTACTCTTTACCTAAACATCTGTGGTATACAAAGCACTTCCAGAATTTATCTATTAGAAATTGTGCTGCCCTAAACATCGCTATGCTTGTATCTCTGTAGCATGATATCTTAAGCTCTTTGGGAAGGACAACTCGCAAGGGAATAGCTGTGTCACATGGGATTTGTGATTTCAGTTCTTTGAGAACTCGCCATACTTATTTCCGTAATGGTTGTAGTAGTCACCATTCTCGTTAACAATGGAGGAGTGTTCCTTTTGCACCACAATTGTGACTGAGCAATGGAGACCTTATTATTGCAACTTTTAACAGAAAAATTGTAGCATATTAAAATGCTGACAATCCAGTAAGAAATTGAGAACAAATGGCACACAGTATTTCCACTTATTATTATTTTGACTAAGGAAAGTAGTTCTAGCAGCCATAACTGATAGAAGCAAACCTGTCTTATTATTTATCCTGAATTAGAATGGGAGGAATTGCCTATAAAATTCTCATCACAGCATCTTCTAATCATGTATCACAATATTTTGTTTTCTATGGCGCCACCACCAGAAGATAGTGTTTCAGTCCATTTTAACTGTGAGTACTACAGCCGCATGTGATCTGACGTGCAGGGTAGGCATGGCTGCCTATGGATGGGCACTGGCTGAGACAAAGAATGTGGCGCTTTCCACAATACCCATGTTCGCATGTTTCAAACATACTGTATATTTTGATAATTCATGTCTTAAGAGATTATGATTAGTTGAAACAAACATTTTACTTCTCGGAAAATTATTTTTCAAACTATGTATTTCAATTATGTTATGTCTTAAAATAGCATACAAAGCAACTGTAAAATATTAGTTGCTCAAAGGTTTACATTTTGGAATCAATATTAGTGATTTTGCAGTGGCCCATTTTGCATAATTATGAGGAAGTTTAGGCTGGGCAGTTACATCGTTTTCTACATTATGAAGCAGGAATGATATGATTCATTCTGAGATGTGAAAGTTGTGAAGTTTGCCCTCAGCAGACCGTGAAGTATTTCTCCAAGCAGCTGAGCATAACTCCTTGTTTCATTATGTAACATTTAGATTGGAAATCACTAAATATTTTAAACAAAAACATAAAAGCCATACATCATCTGGATTTAAGATATTCTACAATGTCACAGGAGTTAGCTGAGAACTGAAAAAGAAAGCAAACGAATACAGTGTAGGATTTTATTTTGGATGTATATTCACAGGGTCTTTAATACAGTTTTGCTTTGGGTTGAAGTGATGTTCTTATACCTCATTAAAATATTCATTTTACTCCTAAAATCTGTGTCTGTCAGGCGTTATTGAAAAGTTGCTGTGATTTTGTGTCTATGAAAAGTGTCTGTGCTCCCGCTCTTCTAGGGTTGGTAACTATCTCTTGTTTGCTTTATTTCCTGTGTATACAGCACTGGGTTAAACAATACAGTTTAGCTATGTCTAAGGTGTCATTTGAATTCTAATCATTTAATATAATACTTTAAAATGAAAAGCTAGATTGTTTTAGCATGACAGTGGAATCTATAAAGTCTGAAGTCTATAAGCTTCACTTAAGTATATTCATCAATAGATAATTTGGAAAAAAATACATTGTGCTTGAAAAACATCCTAAATCCATATGTCACTTACATCATTGCTGTGCTTTTCAGAAAATATCTACAACCTCAGATGATTACAGGTACCTAGAAGGTACATTTTCTTCTTTCATGTTTCTGCTGTCAGGTGGTTTTTAACAGTGGGAGCAAGTTTTATTGCCCGTGGGCAAAATTATTTCATCTTAGCAAGCATTTTTCTAGGCAAGCAAACATGGGATCATCAATGCAGTGAAACTGTGACTCTGGGGCACGTGTGCGCTCACACGGAAGTCAGAGAGCAAATACGACGGCTTAAGGAAAACTTCAGCTCCATCAAGAAACAGAATCCACTTTTGTGTAGGGGAAAAGCACGTGGTTTTTAACCAGAGTCACGTTCTTAGTCAAAATTCTAGTTATAGTTACCCAGTATAGCTTACCATCAATAATCATACCTGAATAATTTAGTTAATTAAATTTAGGGTTTTTTTGACACACAGTTTATGCTATTTAACTGCATCAATAAAATACTGTATCAATGCTATATACATATATATATATATATATATATATATATATAATCTTTCAAGGTTTTGTTCTTATATATTTACTGTCCATTTACTTCTTTACGATACTTGCATCAAAATTTCAAGGGCAGCATTAATATTATTTTTTAAACTGTCAAATATTTTTATAATCTACAATTCTAATGTAAATCTATCAGACAGTATTTACAGAATATCAGGCCCCACATCTCCCTTTTCCCATTCAGATAGGTTGATTGGTATAGATCTTGCCCTTGAGGCTGGTTAAAGTGCACAGTCAAGTCGTAATCCCGTACCAGTAAAACAAAATGTATCCGGCCAGCGTTCTCGGACGCTAGAAAAGCATTAAACACAGACAGTAACTCTGAGGCAGAACAAACGTTAAGTGTGGTGAATTAAAAACTGGTGGTAAACTTGTAACACACAGCTGCACTGAATCAGTGTGGTACTGGGGGTGGGAGGGCCACTTGAGGGTTGTTGACTGCAACACAAGGGCAGAACGAGAGGAGCTATGGAGAGGTTGCTGGGAGCTGAGAGAAGGAGCTCGGTGCTGTTAGAGGCTGTAAGGATCTGTTGGTTCTCCTGGAGGGGCTCGTCATGCCGGCTTTCCTGATGGCTGTTCTCATCGTCCGAGGAGCTCAGGATCTTGTTGCAGAGAACGGCCTCAGTGCACTTGCGGGGAGCTCTGGTCCTCACTTTGAGCATTGCTTCCTGGCTCTGGAGGGGAAGATGGTGCACTGCCTATCTCCTAGAGAAGTGTGTCACACTGGCTTTCCTGGTGAGAACTTGGCCATCTTGATCATCAGAGGAGCTCAGGATCTCGCTGTTGCTGAGGATGGCTGTGGTACCTTTCGGGGGAGCTCTGGTTCTTCTGAGCACCGCTTCCTGCCTCTAGTGCGGATCCCTCAGCCTGCTGGTATAGGTCCTTCATCCCACTGGCATAGTCTTTCTAGCTTCCGTTTGGGCCTTCCCAGCACAGATCCATGAAAAAGACCTTTGTGAGACATTGTCATGGGCTCTATGCCTCCAACTGGACTCATGCAAGACATTATTGTGGATCCAGGCCCTCCGCTGGATTATTTGGTCCTTTGTGTGTGGACAGATTTCCTGCCATCTCTCTATATGATTCTTTGGGTGACTATTATAAACAATCTTATAAAATATGTGCCCTGCATTATATTGTTCCCCTTACAAAAACCCCAAACCATAACAAGGTAAGATTCACATTATCTTACACATTCTTCCTGTGGTCAAATTTTGGATTTGTTCCAGTGACATGAAGCCCTAGAACAGAGCAACCATCTTGCTAAACCAAGGAGTCAGATATCAACCAGTGTGAAGGTCAGGAATATAGCTCAGTGGCACAAGAGACTGCCTGGCCAGCATAAAGTCCTGAGTTTGATTCCCAGTATCAAAAGTTTTAAAACAATTCCCAAATATCAATATGAAGTCAAGTCTACTTCTTTAGTCTGTTTTGGCAATGTGGCATCAGAAAGAGAAGCTATAAAAAAAGATCTGTACTACAATTACCTATAGGTTCTTGGCAAAACGTGTAGTGATCTTGCAAGCTAAAGTCTATGAATCCTATCAAGCGGTGTCTGTGGAATTGAGAGTTAGACGCAGGGAGATACCAATGATCTCACAGGGTAAGAAATATTCAAGTGTAATAAGCCAGGAAGAAAAGTGACCTCAGTGGACACTTCAGAAGTTCATAATTTATATATTTTATGTGTATAAATCCATGTGTAATTATGTGACATTATAGATATATAGATTTTCTTATCTCTCATATATTTTTCTTTAAGTATTTGTGTGTGTGTGTGTGTGTGTGTGTGTGTGTGTATGTGTGTATGTATACACACAAATTCTTTTTTTTTTTTTTTTTTCCGGGACCGGGGATCGAACTCAGGGCCCTAGTGCTCAGCGGCAAGCACTTAGCCCACTGAGCTGTACCTCCAGCCCAACACACAAATTCTTAAAGAAAAAGGTGACCATAATGAGTGAACATGTTCCAACTATCAACACAGGAAAGGAAAGGGAAAAAGTTAAATTTATAGAACCAAAATATGTGTCTAATTTTTAAACATCACTGAATTTGTTTAATTCTTATTGAATATTAAAAAGAAAAAAGTTTGAAAAATATAATTAAACCAAGTTGTGGTGACTTATGTACCATTATTAATTATTTTAACATGCATGGAATTAGAGACACAGTAGAGAAGAGGTAAAATGAGGCAGAAAATGCTTCTAAAATGTAACATCCATAATTTTTCAATTTTTGAGAAAAACTTCAACTATAGAAACTTATGAGTATTTCACACAAGATAATTACAAAGAAATCCTATTAAAATCAAAGTTGAATTGCTGAAAACAAACACCTTTACATTACAATCTCTTTTACACTGATCTAATTTTCCTGCTTTTGTCCTTTTCCTTAGTTTTACATTTTAAAGAGTCCCACTTGAAGACAGGAGGACAGGGAGAAAATAGGACAGTAAAAATGATTAAGATGCAATATGTACCAATTATCCAAGATAAACTTAATAACTATGTATGGTGAGCATATACTAATAAAAAGAAATTAAAATTTCACAAAAATAAAATTTTATCAATTTTGGAACACTGACAGTATAATTTTGGAAGAAATAACCTGTCAAATATGTGATAATATTCAAAAGAAATAGAAGCAATTTGGAATATTTGTGACCCACTGTCATCTTCATTACTTTGCCATTACGATAATAACAATACTAATAAAGTGTAACATCAATGTATATAGTTTTTTTAGAAAATAGTGTTATTTTAGAATTCGTACATAGGCATTGTAGTAAAGCAGAAGGAACAATGAGCGAGTGAAATATTCAAAAGGAGAGATTAACTATTGGATAGCTTTCCTTGAGAATACAGAAAGAATTAGCATTGTGGGTCTGTTTGACAGTGGGTTTACTTTGGTGGACTGGGGTGTGATTACACACCTGACAAAGTCAGCATAGGAACGGGAAGTATTACTGCAGGAATATTTTAGACACAGGTTTTAGAAGTTGGGCAGTTCATGCCAGATAGTCTCCGATGTAGGATGTGCTAGATAAGGTTATTGCTTGAAATGATAGGGAACCACGACAGAGACTCAGAATGGAAATACAATGTTAGAAAAACTACTTTTGAAGTGCAGTCTTTAGCAAAGTCATTGCAAATATAAGAATTCTTGGCTGACATCAATGCCTTGGCTTAAATTAAAAGATGCAAAATGTGTAACAGATTGGAGCCAGAAAAGTATTCTTTCCCCTGGCACTGTTCAGCAGGATGAGGAAGTGGGTTCGCAAATTATTTTTTATGTGTAGGAAATGTGCAGGATAGGTGAGAAAATTATGCTGATTCTCTAACTGGGAAATCTTGTAGCAGAAGCTGACACCTTTTACTAAGGAGGAAAACCGTGATACATAATCCTTTGAGCTAATTGAGCCTATGAAGTCACTTGGTGGTTGTGGAATTCACATGAGCGATGTTGTGTCACACTTTCAGTGTCTGGCAAGCAGCTATGGAAACACACAGCTAGTGAGTTTATGTTGATAGTAGCACTTGGGAATTAGGTGCTGAAATTCTTCCACTTCGTAATTTGATTGTGGCACTTCCTTCTTCTCGCGGGGTAAAACACTGCACCGCCAGCCATTGCCGTGCTGCAGTGTCACCGGCGCTTCGTGGAAGGCAGAGCGCTGCTAATACTCTTCGTATTTTCGGTAGGTGCAGAGACAGTGGCAGTTACAGTGCCACGGAGGCCGAAACAAAGAGCACTTGCAACATAGGCCTAAATTAAACTTCTGTTATATTTAAGCAAATAAACTTTATATTGGAAGCTGTTTATAACTTTATTTTATGTTGCTTTTGTTGTTATTCTTGTGGGTGTTGTTTCGAGTAAAAGGAAGAAAATTAGTTCAATTTTTAAAAATATTTATAAAACTAAGAACTATATATTAGTTGTACATTTAATAAATACCTTGCATTTGATCTATGTGGTAACTGAAATTGTATGCAGCAATTTGCCCATCATCTTAGTGAGAGAGAATTAGGACTAGCAGAGAAAGGGACAACCCTTACCCTGTTTATTTCTCATGACCAAAGACTAGTTGTTAAGCACAACAGTCTCTAAACATCTGTTCTACACGAAGTTTACACTGAGTGGCCTAAGGACCATAGATAGCTGTGAAGTTAAAGTGTAGAGTTAAAACGTTCATATTGTGTTATAGAATTTCCTGCAATTCAAGAGCTAATATTATTATGTGCAATCAACCATCCTGCCTTTTGATTTGTATAACACAAATATACTTAACATCATGCAATCATTAATTAGATTAAATTTACAGTATGTTGTTTTATAAAGCTATTATAATAACAATTTCTCATAAGTTGATAATATGTCAGAATTTTGTTTCTAAATTTCCAAGTCCAAATTAAACTAAAGTTCCTTAACTTCATTTTTAATAATTGTTACACTTTAATTAAATTTTAGACAATGAAGAACAAGGGTGACGACTCAAGGGTTCTCCGAGTGTCTAACCACGAATTCCTTCTTTACATCTAGAAGAGCACATGTGGGACGTGTCATGGACCGACTCCTCAAGGTTTCTGCTGGCTCTTGATTGATCGCATGCGCTGAAAGGAAAAACAAGACACAGGCGCACATATGTGTTGGGTACAGTGATAACTGGATCTGTAAACACACGAGAGGGAATTTCTTCTTTGGGAAATCACACATTGAAACAGTGGTAGGAGTTGCGCATATTTTGGTTTCTCAGGAGAGAATGACTGTTCTTTCCATCCTTGGCTGTATCTCTGTATCTCTGCATCACCTTCAGTAGAATTGCAGAAAGTACATATATATTCAAATTTTCATTAACACTCAATGAGAGAAGTTTTCTCAGATATTACCATTTGTGATTCATTGTTATTCAGTCACTGATACATAGATATACAGGCCTGATTTATATATAATATCACAGTGAATTATGTTGTACCTTGGAATATTCTCAATGAATATATATTCAATATTTGTTCTTTAAACATTAATTCAATAATTCATATTGTTATAAATATGTAATTATTCAGTGGGAGTGGCCAGTGAAGACTACATCTCAGAAACAGAGTTTTAATCGCTGGGCATTTTACCCAAATTGATATTTCCTACATAGTTTCAAGGAAATCTTTAGAGACCCATGTCATTAATTTATAACATTGATAATTAATACTTCAGACTTCCTTCCATCTCTACACGTAATATGCAATAAATCCAAAAGAACAATAAGTATTATATTAGGAATCTCACTGGTCCTCTGTTCTTTTGGGGAGAGAGGTTGTGAGGTCAATTATAGTCAGTTACTGTTATTTTCCAATTATGGCATCTACATTAAGGTATGTATTTCTTATTTAAATGTATGGTAAATAGGACTTGAGTAGCTACTAAAATATCTTAACATGGATCTATGTAATTTACAGCAAATAGAAACATATATTTGTCATCCAAGAGAAAGGATGTTGTTGATGTCCAGCCTCCATTTGTGTAGTTCATCATGACAACCCAGAAAAATAATAGCAATCACATTAACAACCCTCCATACAGCAACTTTAGTTGATACATGGCATTAATTGCCTTGTATCTAAACAACAACCAAACTCTTGTTTTCTGTGACTGCATAATTCAGATCACAGTGAATCATGGCAATTTGTTCATCATATTATTCCTTGTATCTTATTTTTCCTGGTTGTATAGATGACTGTTTCTTTATTCTGGAAAATATAGCTTTTAGTGGTTTTTGATCTTCGTACCATTTTCAGATAAAATTTCATCTCTTTGGGCAAGTCTTCTTTATCCCATTACTTGTAAATACCTGGGTTATTTTCTCTTTTCTATAAGAACCCTAGAAAAGCATATTAAGGTTTTGTTCATTTTTCTTTGAACTGTTTATGTTCCACACCAATTTGTCTAAGAGGGTTTGTAGTTTGCATGTTTCATATTTGCCTTAAATGTCTCCATATGAAAGTCAATTTTTACATTTATATATTTTATTTTCATATATTAGTTACTATTTATAGCAGTGATTTTACACTTTGAATTGTATTTGCTTTCTGGGATCTATGAATAAAACTTCTAATTTAGACTTTTTGTTTTACTTGCTTTACTAAAGTTAATTTTCTATGCAAAATCCTGAAGCTCCTTTAAAAACAAGCCAATATGTCTACAAAAGCATCAGCAAATTCAACTGTTTATTACTACTGAATACTGAGCCAAAATCCAATTCTTTACTATGACTTTACGACTACTACTACTAAAGGTAGTGATAATAACAGTAACAGTAGGCTCAGAGTATTAGTAGAGCAAGAGTAATTATTTTACTACAACAGTACAAGTAGTAGTATTGCACTGTTTGTACTAATGATGCCATCTTGATGTCTAATTGCAATGAAGCCTAATTTCTGATTATAAAATGTAAGTTATTTATGTATTAAGTTTCCCAATAACTCACTGCTTTCCTTGACTTTTTTCCTCCCACATCCTCACACGTGGACTTTTCTTCATCTAGGTGTCCTGAATGAATCAAATGCTCTTAGATGTCCCCAACGAAATTGTCCCAGAGTAAAATCTGCCCATTATCAGTGTCACTGTGACTATGTTCTCTGTATTTTTGTTACATAAGTATATTTATACACATTTATCATTGTTTACATATATTTAAACTGATTTTTCATCTGTTCTTTATTATAACATCAACTGAATCAGAAAATAAACTTTGTTCCTCTCATAGACCCAGTGCTGGTTATGTTATCTTAAAGATCCTCTGTGTACTTTTGGCATATGCTCCCTTATAAGATTCTCATCAGTTTTTCACCTTTGATACTACAAATTCCAAAAGACTCTACCTTTGTTCTTACATGTGGCTTTGTAGGGGCTCATTTTATGTTCGTATAAATGAATGACAAAGCACAGAAAAGTGTCATAATTCATGTGGGTCTAAGAAGTGATAAGAAAAAAAATTTTGTGTGATTTTTAAAGGTCATGTATTGGTCTTGTTGTTTTGTTTTTGTCTTCGTTGTTGTTTTGTTAGGTTTTATTCTCTTTACCCTTAACAATAAATAAATTAATAGCCCTATGTCCATCTTACTCCAGTAAGAATTCCTATCATCAAAGACTCACAGAATAATGCCGGTGAGTATGTGCATAAAAGGAATCCTTCTGAACTGCTGGTGGGAAAGTAAACTAACGTAAGTGTGGAAATCAGAATGGAGAGTGCTTAAAAAGGCAATAGTAGAAATTTCATTTGACACAGCTGTGGCTCTCCTATGTACCTTCTTAATACAGTACACATGTATACACATTGTATAGTAAGCAGATTCACAACAGCTGAATTATGTAAGTGGCCCATTGCCCACCGGCACATGAGTAGACCAATGTCCATATACACATCAGAGCACTGTCAACCAGAACAAAGGATAAATTTTTGTCGTTCGTTTGAACATGAATGGAGCTTGAGACCATGGCGCTGGCCAAATAAATGAGGAACAGAAGGTTAAATATGGCATGGCTTGTCTCATAGAAGTTTAAGGTATAGATACCTTAAATAACAAAACAAAAGGGAGATGCTAGAAAACACCAGGGTGAACTGCAGGAACGACCGGGTTGTCTAGGAAAGGGGGAGCAGGAGAGAGTGGGGAAAGGGGGTGAGAATGACCAAGGCCAAATGCACGCACACTGCATTCTTCAAACAAAAGTAATTTTTACTCATCATGAATATCTACTATTTAAAAAGACCAACAAGTTCAATAAGTGCTAAGTGTCTAGTAAGGAGTTGTTTTAATGTTGATATTTTCAATATTATTCCTAGTGTTTCCATTAAATATTTGAATTAGTATCTTTTGATTGGAATTACCCTGTCGTGAAAGCATTATTTCTTATTTTCATGAAGGAGTAGAGGATGGTGAGAGAATTTAGGTGCAAATTTAGAAATTGCCTTAAGCTCTATTCAGTTAAAAGACTGGTATTTGTGTTGGGCATCTTTCTTTGGTAAAGTTGATATCAGGCTGATTTTGTTCTATTCTGTAGCACACATAGTGAAGTAGCTTATGGTAATCATTGTTTATGAACCTGTTTGTCAAAAAAGAAAGTGTTATAATCAAATAGAAAACACCAGTGTAAAAAAAGGTTGATGTTGGTCCCTAATAGTTAGAAAATGTGTTTCTTAATCAAAGATCATTAGTGCAAGTAGAGAATTGGTTATAGGTACACATTGTGTTAAAGACCTATAATTATTTTACTTCAGTGCCATAGTACATAATACTTATATTATGCAGACACTTCTACTGTTTTTGTGGTATAAATTTTGGCACTCTTTTTACTTTATACTATGGTAAAATTTCATTATGAAAAAAGTCACAAAAAATTCTTATGAAAGATATTTTGCATAATGACAAAGCTGAAGATTTACCTCAGAAAACAATGTAAAATTTTCACATCTCTTTTTTGCACCTCTTTGATACTTAACAAGCACAAAAATGTTCTTGTATTAGCAAGTGACGAGGAAAGGGCAAGAAGAAAATAACAACACAAATGAACAATAGCAAAGCCCAGAGCAAAACCTGAAGAGACGTTACGCCATGACTTTTACAGTGCGCAGATAGATTCCCAGTGTATCACAGCATTACTGGATGGGTAGTAAATTTTCCTGTACAAGATCAGATTTAAATGGAAATGCTGGTATGGTGATTGTGTAATGCACTGTACTTCCCAGATTCTTCCGCTGATACTTTGCAGTTTATACTCTGCTGTTCTTGTGTCTGGAATGAAAAAGTGACACACTCCTGAAGCCAACAGAAATATCTTGTTAGGGAACAGAAATCTTTACAATATTACTAGATAATATTCACTCTCGAAATGCCTCACTTTCCATCCTATGTACTAAATTGTAATTCCAACATTCCATAAAGTGTTTTCATGGAAGGTGACTCACTTATTGACCTGGAAAAATGCTTGCTTTATGTCACTAATTCATTGTACCTCAGACATTCCTCCAAGGAGAATTCTACATTATCTGTGCAAGTAATTATACTTTACAAGAATTATTCAGTATTGTTCTTTGCATTATGTTGACATCTACATCTCTTTTGGAAAAGTTGTAATTCAGCAAGAAACACAATTTTCAAATATGCTTTTGTTGGAATATTTTAAATATCAATTTGAAAATTATAAATACTAAGATATCCTAAATAATTTACTCACTCCACAAATAACAATTGGGCACTCAACTTGTGGCAAACATGCTGTTAAGGACAGTGAGTCCCAGCATGAATTTGTTTTAATTTGACTCTGTTGGCCCTTTCAGCTGGAAGAGGAAATGAGCTAATCAACCAGCTAATTTCTGATTGTGTTTGATGTACTGTGATAAAAGGCATATATGTATCATACCTAAAGAAATCAAAAAGGACAGCCCAACCTAAGCACTAATTGAAATTCAGTTTATTTTGATTTTCTTGACTGACTGCTAAATTAAGAAGAAATAAATCATAGGAAAGTTAAACATTTTAATATATTTTAAATGACCTAGAATTATGGTTAGTCAGTCAGACTTCATTAAGCATTTTATATCTGATACAATATATTTATGACAGAGTTGTTGCTAATATATTAAAGCTTAGAATATAAACATTAATTTATACAGGCAACCATGGCTGGATGTCTGTGGTTTCTCAGCTACCTGTTCTTAATATTTTATCTCCTGCACACCTGTGTGCAAACCCACAGATTGTAGAGAGGGTTTTCCCCAGTCAGGATAATATAATGCAATTATATATTAACACCCCTTTAACACCTTTAATAGAACATAATCAACTTTTATTTATTTAGCCTAATGCTACTCTTTCCCAGAGCTGGGAATTGAACACAGGGCTTCATGCAAGCTACCACTGAGCCAACCCACAGCACAATTCCATTGTTTTCTTCTTATTGTTAAAATTGAAAAAATAACAAAACAACAATGAACACAAAATCAAAATACAAAAACAGCAAAAAAAGATACCTGACCTCAAAACAAAGTGATTAACAACGGTTGCTGCATTCCATACTGTTATCTTATGTCTGGTGGAATGAGCAGCCATTGTTTTGTAATGTAATAGAGCATTCTTAGATCTCATAATCTGAGCAACTTCTTGAAGATAACAATATGCAATATAACAACTATTGTCAATTCCTATGTCCTTGAAATCCTGTATCATTTCTGTTTTTGTGTTGTTGTCATTGTTGTTATTTTGCTATTATTAGTTTTTCTCTTTAAAATAAAAAAAATTTTAAAACATTAAAAAGATAACATTTGACATTTTACACTGTCCATATTTACATGTGGACAAAATAGCAAGTCTAAGTTAATGAAGACTGTGTATTGTTTTTGCAGTTCATTATTTCAGCAGTATAAGTTAAACTGATGACACAAGGTATTTCATTTTTCAAAAATCGATTTTACTCCTGTAGGACTGGACTCAAGAGCGCACTGGGAACACGCAGAGCACTTCAGTACTGCTCAGTCTTTTTCAGGGAGAAGAACAGAATTACGACTCAGGTTTACCTGTACGCGGGGACCAGAACATAGATTGCTTGAAACAGGAAGTGGGGAGCAAGGGCGAGAGCGTGCAGAGAGAGCACTGGTTCCGAAACGCTAGTCGGGGGTTCGCAACTCTTTATTCTTAGTTGTGGTGCCTGATGATGAAAGCGGCAAAAGGGGAAGTAATGACAGCCGAGAATGGTATCAGTCTAACCCACACGGCCACATGGCGCGCGGATGCAAAAGAAAAAGACAATATTCTGCAGATGAGGAGCTCTGGAATGACCCAGTGGTCTCTCTGGAACCCACGGCCTTATCTCCGAACGCTCATGGCTCTTATTGGTGGGTGGGAGGCCTGGCCCAGAGCACAGGGAAAAGAAACTCTGTAGCCATACCGGGCACAGAGGCCTCCGACTAGCAATGGACGGGTTGTGGCGAGGGCTTTGTTCTGAGGGGAGAGCGGGGTGTCTCCCCAGGCCTTAACTTCCGTAAATGGAATCACATCATCTGCACATGAGGATGATTTTGGTTCTTCCTTTCCTACTTTTATGCCTTTAAATTCTTTACTCTTGCTGAGTCACTCTGACTAAATTTTCTAGCACAAAATTGAACAGTAGTGAAGGTAGAAACCTTTCCTTATTCATGATCATAGAGACAATGTTTCAGATTTTTCCATTCAATATTTTGTTGGCTACTGTCTCATCAGGTAAAACCTTTCTATTTTGAGGTAAGATCATTTTCTGCTTTACTTGCAGAGCTTTCATCAGGAAAAGGTGTTGAATTTTATCCATTATTTTCCTACCCCTGTTGAGGTGATCATTTAAAGTTATTTTACCCTTCATTCTGTTTATGGTATGCTTTTCTTCTATTGATTTATCTATGTTGAATAATTTAACAGTACACAAAGGAAACTATCTTGATTATGGTGTATGATCTTTTTGATATGCTATTGAATTCTATTTCTAGTATTCTGTAGAAGAACTTTTCATGTAAGTTTATTACATATATTTTTCTATAGCTTGCATTTTCCTATGGCAAGGACATAATAGTATTGGCCTTCTAAAGTGAATTTGGGAGGTTCTTCTTCCTTTTCATTTTAGCAATAGCTTAAGAAGCAGTGGTGTCTAGTTTTTAAATTTTAATAAGTTTTAGTGGTAGACCCTGAGGATCTGGCCTTTACTATGTTGGTTGAAATTTTATTATTGATTCAATATCATTGATTTTTAATGGTATATTGAGGTGTTTTATATCATTTGTTCAACTTTCATAGGACATGTTTCCTGATATTTGTCCAATTACTCCAAGTTTTCCAATATATTTACATGTAGTATTTTTTAAAATAATCTGTAATTATCTTTCAAATTTCTGTAGTATTAGTTGAATGATATCTGTATATTTTTTATCTGTAATTTTACTGACTAGCTACCTCTTTTTCTCTCTTTTTCCTACAGTAAAAGTCTGTCAGTTTTATTCACCTTTAAAATATCTTCATATTGTTATTTTATACCCTTTCATTTAATTCCATCCTGATCTATTTCTATCCTGTTAATTTGTTTCAGTTTTACTTGCATTTTGAAGATGTTCAGGTGGATCATCAAGATTATGATACAGATCTAAACTGACTCCAAAGGTCTCACGTTTGCAGGTGTGGCTTGGTCCAAAAAGATGGCTCCCTAGCGCAGTAACCTGGAGCATTGTATTCTGTAGCCAGCTCCTCTCTTCTCTGCTTTGCAGATGCCATGGGATGACCAGCAGTTATCTGTGCTGCTTCTGCTTTGGAGTCAGCCTACTTTGGCCTGAATCTCCCAGATCAGGAGCCAGTTAAACCTCTCTACATTTATTTTTTTTTCTTTTTTTTTTTTTTTGGCAGTACTGGGGATCGAACTCAGGACCCTGCGCTTGCTAGGCAGGCGCTTATTCCACTGAGCTATATCCCCAGCCCCCAACCTCTCTACATTTAAACTGTACGTTAGAGGAATTTTGTCCCAGGGATAAGAAACCTAATACACAAAATTGAAACACGGAGTGGGGGCGGTGCTGTCACCTCCCCTGACAGTGTGGTTTAAAAATGTTTGGAACTGGTCTGTGAAAGCAGCGTGGAAAGGTTTGCAGGGTAAAGAAGCCCTACAAAGGTGTAAACAAAGAAAACTGGATGACTCTGGTCAGGGCTCGAAAGACCAGAATGCTATTAGGAATGTGGGCATTAAAATTCAGTTTCAGATATTTCCAGTTGGGAGTAAGGATCCCACTGGCAGTGCAACTGGGTTCATGTACATTATGGTATGGCAGAAAATTATCTACATTTTAAGGGAGACTGAATAAAAGGCCAGCAGATGAATTAACCAGATGGAGGGAATTTCAGGACAGCCTAAGGGTCAGACTATGGCCTGGATATGCGGCTGTCCCTTAAAGTTACAACGAGAACCAGGGGCAATAAGCAGAGGCTAATGATACTTGGCATGACAAAAAGGAAGTACCTTAAAATTGAAGCAAAGGAGAATGTGATTGATGAAAAGATTAACATTAAAAAGACTAAGCATTTTGCAGCAGGAAAAGATGGTCTGAAAGCTTTTCAGCAGTGGGCAAGATATCACATTCCTCAGGCTCAGGGTGCAAAGGTAGAAAGCCTTTAATTTGAGGTTCTGGGCCCCTGGCTATAGAGAAGTTCATTTAGAAATTTGACTTCCTCATATTCTTTTAAATGGTCTTAGCCATCCTAGAAGTCAAAGCCCACAGTCCCCACATGTAAGAGGACTCAACTGTTCTTAATCTGGAGGCAGACGTTGGTGTCATTGACTGGGTGCTGGATTTTCAGACTTGCAGAATGCAAGAGTCATAGAGCCACTGATGGTTCTAACCAAGTTTCAGAAGGAACATGGTAGACCAGTGACTCTCCGAGAGGGAAGTGTAGAAAGTTATGTAAGCAAAGTTAAAGGCTTTGTGAAAACGAGAAATACGGACACACCAAGAACAGGGAACATCTGATGAGAAAGGTCTGAGGTACCAAGGGGAGCCAGCCCAGCAGAGCGCTGGTGTGGCTTGGAGCTACCAACACCACCGCGATGGCTCTGCTGAAGCCTTTGGGGCTCATGTGTCACCAACATGCTGCCCACATGCCAGCATTCATTGTAGGACTTATTGTCTCTCATGTTGGATTTCAGTCTTGCTTTGGTCTGGTTTCTTCAATCTGCCTATTCCACCTTTTAGGAGTGGGACGGTTTACCCCCTGCTCTTTTATTTAGGAAGTATTTAAAGTTCTTTTAAAAACTAAGCATCTACCTTGAGTCTCAGAGGAGACTGTGCATGGATTTTTTAGCTATGATACGACTTTTAGGGCTTGGCAACTCTTAAAGATGGACTGAAGAAATTTTGCAAATGAGATAGATATAAGCCTTTTAGGAGATGAGGAACAAATATGATTTACATCTAAAATTTACCCTGAAAGATTTGTGGGCAGAAGGAAGCTCTGGGCCGTGGAGGCAGTTCGCGGTGCGCCTTACAGGGTGGATTCTCCTCTGTGACCAGCCCTCCTTTCTCCGCTTGGAGCAGCCTGTTGGCCAGCAGCTCTCCTTGAGCCCTTCCTTTACGCCATTTCTCTGTTGAAGGCAACTAAATTTCGCCAGAATCCCACCAACCCATGAGCCCAATCAAACCCTCTCTCCCTTTCAGGTATGAGTGTCAGATACTTTTTATAAATATGGGACAGCTGAATTGTACATTTATCTGTCCTATGATGTAAGTACTGATATACTTCCCTCTTAATACTCATTTTGCTGTATCATACATGCTTTGACATTCTATATGTCTTAATATAATTAAAATATTAAATTGCTTCTTTGAATTCTTGAAAGGTACAACATTTGCTTAAAAGTGTATTGGTCAGCTTCCAAGTATTTATATAATTTTAAGTTTTTCTGACTCTTGTCTTTCAACTTCATTTCATTATGCAGAAATATATAGAATAAGATTTCATTGCTTTTAAACTTGTTGAGACTTGTTTTGGAGGTACATTATCTGTCCTAGAGAAGGGTCCATATGCTGAGAAAAAGGATGCACACTTTGTAGTTCTTACAAGAACTGTAACTTTAAAAAGTCAATTGCTCTATAACGCAGCTTAATGCTGAAGTTTCTGTTCGTTTCTTAGAATGAGTATCCATTGGTGAAAGCGTTGGAAAATCTACTGCTTTAATGCAGCCTAGTTATCTCTTTAGATCAAATAATGTTTGTGTCATAAAATTGGCTGCTCTGTCTTTAAGTACAGATAGGCTTAGAATCAATACGTCTTTGTCATGAATCGATGTATTCATTATATTATGATCTTTTTGTCTCACTGTATTTCTTTAATCATGTTTTTCATCTATAAATCAATCTGTGTTTACTTTGGGATTCCATTTGTTTGGAAAAATCATTTTATGTCATTTCACTTCCAGTCTCTATGTGAGTTTTCTTGTGAGTTTCTTTCAAGCCAAATTTTATATAGTCTTATTTTTAAATTCATCCACCCAGTCTTCCTTTTAATTGAAGAATCAAGACGGTTTATATTCAAAGTTATTATGATAAGTTACGAATCTATGACACATTGGCTTGATTTTCTTCTAGCTGCCCTGCATATCACTTGTTTTTCCCTCTCTTATTTATTTGTTGTTGCTATTTTAGTTTATTAATGATTGATTTTTTCTATTGTTCTCTTGTGTTTCTATGCTGCTAGTGGGCTTATATTTCCACATGCTCTCATGACAGTAATTAATTTTTTTCCACATCTGGATGTAGGACTGTCTTCAGCTATTTTTTTAAAGATTGGCAAAACTATTCATAGGGATTTCTGACCACAATATCAGTCTAAATTCACAAAATACTTCTCTTCTCAAGGTAATTATGAATTATAGCACTCAGTGGTCAGAGGGAGATGAAGCAAACTTCTTTTCCAAAGTCAGGCTACTGTATAGAGTTCACATTTCTCATCTATTTAGGTGTGTGTGTTTGTGAGCTATAAATCTTCCCAATGGTGAGAATCACTAGTATCTGTGATGACTGAGTTTGGTGAGACTTTTTCATGTTTACCCTTGTGAAGGAGACTTCCCTCAAGCTCTAGCTGTGGGGCCAGAGAGGCAGGTGCTGGGGTACTGTTTCTCTTGTTATGTTGCTGTCTTGGTCTCTGCATTTTAAAAGTTGTCTGTTTTCTGCTGTTAATTTTCAGTGCTTCCTGTAGCCAGCCCTTCCATAAGCAATTATACAGCTGTGGCATGGATCTTGCTCGGGGGGGGGGGGGGTAGAGGAATACTGGGTGCTGTCTACCGTGAGCTTTATGACTCTGTCTCAACTCTATATTCTTAGGTCATTTTGAACCGTGAAGCTTCTGATTCTCTTTAGTTAGCTGTGTTACTGGCACTGTAGCGATTCTGACTGCCAGAAGAGACCACTGTCGTAAAGTGTACTTAAGCGTAACACCAAGTGTTATCACATACTGAGAACAAGAAACAGCATGTTGTCATGGTTGTTTTTATCTTTTTTCACAGAAAGATATGCAAATGTCACTTCTTTCTCATATTTACTCAGAAAATGGCTAGAGGAATGCAAGGTACTGAATAAGGAAAAATATAAGATAACAAAGGCACACCATTAGAAAAAACCTCAATGGTGTATTAAAAATCCAGAATGCTGCTTTTGACTCACCAGTTACCATATTTTTAATCTATATTTAATAGAGGAAATGTAATTGCACTGTACACACATTTTCAACTTCTATGTTAAAATACTTCCAGCCAGAAATGTTCTCAACACACTTTGCAATAAAAAAATGGTGTGAAGTAGCTCCTTAATAGTTACAACTATACATACACATATAATCTTTTTGTCTTTTTGAGACAGTCTCACTATGCAGTTCAGGTTGGTCTTGAATTCACTTTGTAGGTCAGACTGGCCTGAAACTTGCAATGGTCCTCCTGCCTCAGCCTACTGAGAGTTGGGATTATAGGCATGTGCCACCACGACTGGCTCTGTACACATATAAATATTATATGTACAAGAAATGATCAGAAAATAAGGTGGATAAAATCACTCAGTAAAAGATACGTGGCCATTAATTCCCACCAAAATATTTTCCACTGTTTTGAGTACATTTTCCCATCATTCTTGGCAATGTGTTATTTATTGTAATACATTTTTAAATTTAAACATTCACTACATATTTTGATCACTCATTGCATAAAATATGTATTACATAAACTTAAATGTGATTTAGTTGACAAATATTTGCTTACAATTTTGTGACATTTGTTAGTCTTGTTCTCTCAATGGATGGAAGGATGAGCCATTTTTATGATTGAGAAGATCAGAAACAAGGAAAGAAAATATCACTGACTAATAGAATGATTGTTGTTATTCTAAATTCAGTTACTCTTACTTAAACATCAACTAACTTCATGTTAAGATGTTCCTGTGTAGCTGCCTTCTAACTGCCCTGTGTGCCTTTTCTATCTTTCTTTAGTTCCAGAAAACACTAACTTCACACCAGAAAATGAAACATAAATCTACGAGTACAGTCATCTACACTTTACTTTTGAATCTTGCTGTGAAATGTATCATTTTCTCTCTGCTTAAAAGGTGTGGGCATTGATTTACCTGATTATTTCCCTTGCATGAGCAATACTCTCCTAAATATCTGCACCACATCATCGTTCAGAAGAGCAACTCTTCAAAGAGTTAAAAATAAGTTAAGAAATTTAAAGGTAAAAAACTATCATGAAACAAGTGTAAGTCAATGCTGTCACATACAATCCCAAGACAATTCCTTTAAAATTTTATTTCCTCCACTTCTTCAACTCATTTTTTCCCCACATACTTTGCCTGACCCTATACAAAATAATGTTATTCCTCAAAGCTGTCTCCTTCATAGCATCATTTTTAACAATTACTATTTACATATTTCTTTTCTTTGTTCTTTTTTATTTTTGCACTTACTGGGGATTGGACCCTGGATGATCTACCAGTGAACTACATTCCCACTCCCTTTTACTTTTGGGGGAAGATTGGGTCTCCACACATTGCCCAGCCTGGCTTCAAACCTGCAATTCTCCTTAGTGTCCCAAGGAGCTGGGATTGAGATAGTGCACCATATGCACACGTGATTGTTGATTTTCTTCTTTTCAATCCAAGGAAAATGTGTGTCCTGAGAAAATGGGCTTCATATGCTTTATTCATTCTTCAGCCTCACCTCAATGGTTTTCTTTCGTATATGGCTGCTTAATGCTAATTTGCTGAATGAATGAATGAATGAATGAACAAATTAATGAGTAATTCATTGTTTTCCCCTGGTGGGGTAAATGGTACAGCAAGTGAATGCTAAAGTGAAAAAGAAAGGTTTTCAGCGAACATTTCATCACAATGAATTTTATGTGGAAAAATTGGACATCAAGGGAATTATTAATATTTAGGCTTCAAGTGGTTATAATGATAAGTTTTTCAAGAATTTTAGTACATTTTCAGTGTGACCTTGAAGTTTAACTCTCAGTTCTTTCTAATCATTTAGATTGGCTCATAATAGTGTCCATTTCAAATAAATTGGAAAATAAATTTGGAAATTAAGCATCTATTTTTGATAATATAAATGTTTCTGACATCTGAGTTCCGTTTAATTTTATCTAGCTGCCAATTGTTTATTTCAAGTTTGTTTAACTACTTATACTTAAATGTCTACTCTTTTGAAACATTGAGTAAATTTCTGTGACGTGCAAATTCTTAAATGAAGCAATGGAAAATCATACTTTTTTCTCACTAAAATATCAGAATACAAGAAATATTTTTTATGTCAGTGAATTTCTGAACTTCAATCAGCTTCAATATAACAACTGTTAGTTGACTTGATTAAAGTGAACCTCTCATCCAGTGGATTTACATCTACTTCAGTGCTACGAAAGCATCTAAAATATGTGCTATTTGAGACAACCATCTGGCCTCCTAAATTCAAAACTTTATCTGACTGCAGCCCTAGGAAACAGACTTTTTGTTTCTAATTAAATTGTGCTTTACTGTGTTGTATATAAAACTTCTTGCAATCTGGCAAATATATTTCTTTTAAACTTACATGAATAATTTTCCCTCAGCATTAATCCTATCTGAGAAAAGAAACAAGAATAATAAAACATCTTGAATTTTTCAGGGAACTATGGTGACAGAGAGAGAGACAAAGAAGTAAGACAGAGGGGGGAGAAGGAGGGAAGGGAGGAGGGAAGGGAGGAAGAGAGAGCATCGTCATCGGAATAGTTATTATCGATGGTGTGGTTTACTCTCCCAAATATGAACACACACATTCATAAAACTGACATACACACAAAAACATAAAAATGCAGTTGTGTTTATAGGAAGTAGTTCCTACTGTGTTTTTCTGAAACTTACTGCTATGTAATTTTATATATTAGAACACTAATTTGTCATTATTAAGTATTTAAATTATGGTCATCACATTTCTTAGCATCATAAATTATGTGGTAATTGATATTCATGAATATGTGTAATTATATATATATATATATATGTGAAATACACATAAAATAATTATATAGATCTGTGAAACCTCCTTGCACATTTTGTCTTCTTTAAATCTTATTTCCTAATTTTTTCAACAATTATTAATCATTTACTCTGTGGACATTCACTGTGGAATTCATTGATATCTCTAACTCTAAAGAACATATTTCTTAAAGGAGGAGATAAAAAACATAAAATAAATGAAGTACAATTTTTATAATTTGTGATGATATAAGCTTTCCCACAGAGATTTCATTCAGACTATAGCATCTGAAAATTTAAAGATTGAGAATAAGCTAATCAATCTTCTGGTTTCCAATGTGCCATGTATGGAAGTTAGAAGTCAACATTTCTAAACCCAAGGAAAAGAAAACAGAATATTCTGAAAAATCAACAAATGTTAGATGGATTAAAAACTCATGTCATAAGGCAAACTCCTTCTCTTAGAATAGAATAAAAAGGCAGATTCAGGGAATGTTAACTTAGTACAGAAGAAAAATCTCTACATGAACAAGAGCTAAATCAGGAAAAATGTCGTTGTTATTAACAGTTTTCCATTAAATGGAAAATAATGGAAATAGATGGTAACTCACTGAATAACAACTCTGAAGTGGTCTCTAACTGGAGAGCTACAATATTAAGCAGAATCCTATGGGTCCTGTACAGAGGTCGTCTCCCATATGGTGTCTCAGCCCCCTCGAGCCCTGGGTTATACATGCAGGACTCACCTACCTCTTTTGTACATATTCCTCAAGTCCAGCCTGAACAGCACCACAACTGCAGATACTGGTCAAACGTGGGTCTGAGGCACCATCTAGCACTGAGTGACAACTCACCAGCCAGAGAAATACATTCAACCTGGGCTACCTGAGCATCATCTCATGCTGAAGTGTTGGAAGTGTCTACTGACTCAGAGAAGCAAACATCCTACTATGAATTTTTGAGAGAAGGCCCACGAAGGAAGCATATGAAACCCTAAATAAGTACCTGACCCCTTGGTGCATAGCTGTGGTGGCACATCAAAGAGTTTAAAAATGCTCAGGAGACCCTTACCTCCCTGAAATGACAGTGATGGCACTAAGCCCCCACCACCTAGCAACCGATACATACAAAACCTGGACAGAGGATGTGGTGTGTCTGCTTCTAGGAGACGGAACCAGCAAGAGCGCATGGAGAAGTAACTTGGTAGTTTACCAGAGAAACCTTACAAAAAATGTGAAGTAAAAATAAATTTCAAACAAGTTCTTCAATTGAAAAGCTGCATAAACAAAATGAAAGCTTAATAGAAGTTATCATGAGCACAATATTTCAAGCACGCATCAGCAAGCTCAAAGCAGATTAAAAATACAGAGTCAGCGGTGAAAGAAGACTGAGATGAAAGGGAATGAGGAAAGCCATTTGGAAATTTAGAGCAGCATTTACGGAACGTATATTCAGTTTATTATTTTTTAAGAGGGGCTTCAGATTGCAATGAATGGAAAGTTTATTTGAAAAGTCTAACAGAATACTCAAAAACCCCGGGAAGGGATGTCAAAGGCAAGCAGTCAGATTCAGCCCTACAAAACACATACTACACCGTTGACATAGTGAAGTCTCAATTGTTAAACACATGGAGGATCCTCATAGCAAAGACAGAAGAAAGAAATAATGCAGGAAGATATTCCAGTTTTCCTGACAGGAGTCTTCTGAGCAAAAATCATATACAGTAGAAAGGAGTAGCGTGAGAATTTTAAAGGTTAAAGGAAATTTTTAAAAATCAACTGAGAATGTGATCCTCAGTAAAGCTATATATAAATAAAGATAGATAAATGAAGTCATTTTCAGACGAACAAAAACTGGGAGAAACATCTCAACCAGATTTGGACTAAAAGACTCTCTAATGTAAGTTCTTGCATCTGAGAAAAAGCCAAAGCTAATGAGTAAGAAAAAATACCAGAAAGTATAACATACAGCAGATAAAGTAATTGTTCAGAAAAATTTTGAATGCTCTAGAAACAGCGTATTCCTACACAAAACAGAACTAAAACTTAAAGAGCAAACCAGACATTAAATGAGAAACAACAAAATAATAAAGCTCAGAATAGTAATAAATATAGTAGACACTATTAAAGAATTAAACTAAACAAGGAAGTGAGATAGTTGATTTTAAAGACAGCAGTGCAGTAGTCCTTTGCATAGACGAAAAACAGAAACCCTTAGGGAGAGTGGGAAAAGGACCAAGCTAGAAAGATGAGCCGCGAAGAGCAAATCTCTACAATGTTCACCGTGATGCACAGGACAATTTGGCATTGCTGAAACAACTTTGGCTCCATTGAGGTGGTGTAGAAGGGGCAATTTCATAGAAGACTGCACTTACCAATATTGAATCATGAAGATAGAAAATTTGAGCAAGCCAATGAAGATGAGCTAGAAAGATAACAACATTTCCCATCAAACAAAAGCCTAGGATCAGATGGCACCACTAACTACAAAAGAAACAGCACCAGTACTTCGCATTCTAAAGCACTGAATGAGGACGAACACTTTCAGACTCATTTTATGAAGTTACCTGCGACATTTTGTCAGAAAATTAAGTTCACTAACACACATGTGAAATCAAAGCAGCATGACCTTGGCGTAATATCATAAATATAACCCAGGGGAGGAGAATGCAAAGCCTAGGGGCTATACTCAGTGACAGGTAAGAAAGTCTTCTGAGGGTGTGGAGAAGAGGGAACCTTGACATACTGTTCATGAGAGTGTAAATTGGTGGAGTAATTGTAAACTAGAGCTACACAGCTCCCTCAAAAGGTTATAGATAAGATTGTCCTATCATCCAGAGTGTGCTGTCTGGGAATATATGTAAGGCAAATGAAATGGGTATAGAAAAAAGATATCTTCACTCCTGTGTTTATAGCAACCACAAGACATGGAAACAATCTAATTTCACATCAATTTATGCAAGGGTCTCTTGTCATACCCATACACATTGGAATACTATTTAGCCATTAAAAGAGTGAAATCTCACCATTTGTGAGAACGTGGATGGAACTAGAGATCAGTGTGTTAAGTGAAATTTAGGTACAAAGTGACAAATACTTCAGGACTTCACTCACTGGTAAATCTGAAAATAGTTGATCTCATAGAAGAGTAGAATTTTAGGGAGAGGATGGGGAACTTTCCATCAATGAGCACTAACTTACAACTATGTAGGCAAATGAAGGTCTAGGGTACTAATGCACATATGGTGATTAAAGATAAGAGTTACATTATACATTTCAAAACAGCTAAAAGAAATGATTTTGAAAGCTTTTACTCTAAATAGTTACTATTTTAGGAGGTAAGGTGCTTAGTCTGACTTAAAAATTAATATGGAGTATTATATAATTCCTCCTTTTTAAGTGCAGTTTTATGATTTGAATTACTTAAAATTTAAACTAAAAATAAAACTTGAATTATACATGTAACATAGTCGTAGAGAAGAAATAAATAATAGTAAGGTAATATATTTTATTTCTTTCATTACTAACTGATTTATAAATAAACACCAAAAGGATGCAGTCAGCGATCATAAGTTTTGGTAAATGAAATGAATGACAACATTATGAGAAAATAATTGGAAATAGCGTAGGTGTTTAAACACCCACATGTTTACATGTCATGGTTGTGGTACACTGCTTTTAAAGAAGAATTTGACTGCTTTTAGTTCTGTATTGTAAATGAAAGGCAAGCATTAGAAAAGGTAAAAGAGATATGCAGTTGATATCCTAAAGTGAAGATAAAATGGAATGTTATCTGTTACTCAATTAAAACCACCTGCTAGAAAAGAATGGAAGAGAAAAATGGAACAAATTAAACAACACACATAAAACAGAACCAAATACTGTAGATATTAATGCAGGGGTTTCACTGGTCACTTTAAATACAAACGCCACAGGTATGCTGATGAAAACCTTGTAGAGACTGAGTAAAAATGATCAAAATATATGCTGCCTACAGAAACCCAGGTGAAACCTAAAGTACAGGTAAGTTAAAAAGAAATTAAGTGAAGGATGACACCATGAGATCCCTAATTAGAAAAGAAATGACAGAGTAGCTACACTAATATCAAACAAAAGTTTCTTTCAAACAAGGAATGTTATCTGAATTGAGGAGGAAGCACACAAAGGAATCATTTCACAGAAACTCTTAATGTGTATGTACATAACACCAGTATATTTTTTGTTTGGTTTTGTTTTATGGTACTGGGAATTGAACTCAGGACCTGGGAATTGAACTCAGGACCTTGTGCTTGCCAGCCAGGCACTTATGCCACTGAGCTATATCCCCAGCCCCATAATACCCATAGAGAAATACCTATGAAGTAAAATCTCATAGACGTTCAGGTAAAATTGATGAACGCAATATTAGAGACAGAGATTTCAGCAACCACCTAAAAGTACTGGACAGATCCACATGGTAGAAAATCAGTATAGATATAAAATTCAGTAAGGATACAGATATTTTTGCAGGTACTGGAAACCAAACTCAGGACCTTACCCTTGCCAGACATGTGCTGCACCACTGAGCTACACCGCCAGCCCATCATTTAAAAATAGCAGCGGCCATATACAATATCATGTTAGCCCACAAATACACATACATGTAAACATTAAAGAAAATAGTTCAATTTGAGAATACACACAAACCTCTAAATGGCATGTGAGTTAAAGAAATCTCAATATAAATTTTAAAATATTTTGTGCTAAATCAAAATGAGACTAAAATTTAAAATTTGTGAGATGCTTCCAAAGCAGTGTTGATATGAAAGTTTAATACACACACACAAAGATCTAAAAGCAGTCATGTAAGTTTCTATCTGAAGACATCAGAAGACTAAAAGCAAGTTAAATAGAAAGTAAGCAGAATAAAAAACATTAACATTAGATTTGAAAGAAATGAAGTTAAAACAGTAAATTAATTTAAAAACCAACAAAACCAAAAATTGATCCTTTGAAAATATAATTAAAGTGGAAAACCATCAAAATGGAAAGACCTTTCAAATTTTTAGTTATGACATAGTATGTTTTACTCGCTTTAAACATGATTCAGAAAATATATTTGGAAGGAAGAAAAGTTTAGATGTAAAAATATCAATATTCTCCTTTTTGAGAAAGTTAGTTAAAAATAATGGTGATACTGAGGTTGGGTGGCATCCAGGTAAAAGGATTTAATATATTCAAGATATAATAAGGAAAATATCTTCCTGCAAACCTATGGCTAAACCTGAATCCTTAATGAAAAGAGGAAGCATCAAGTTTTAGTCCAAAACAGATTTCAATCAACAATGTGAGAAAAGTTCAACAATATTGTCATGTTTTTCTGCTTTTTCTTTTCATTTCACTCACAAAACGTTGATGATTCTACACTTCATAACCAAAGATGAGGGTCTCTAATTTGAATGTCCTTAGGCAAAGTGCTGCTCTTGCTTTTTGAGGAATTTGCTGAGTCTTGTAAGCATATTAGTAGGCTGGGTGTGGTGGCACACATCTGTAATCCCAGCACTTGGGAGGCCGAGGCAGGTGGATTGTTGTGAGTTCAACACCAGCCTGGGCTACAAAATGAGTTCAAGACCAGCCTGAACTATATAGTGATATGCTGTCTCAAGAAGAGCCAAAAAATAAAAGGGTTGGTAACTTATATAATAATGTACAGTGTCATGATTTTATATTTATTCTAAATCAGGAAAATATCCTTATTTTAATTCAAATCCTTGTGTTTTATCTCTAGAAAGTTTATTTGTCCATGCAGCATGAGTTTTCAGGGTTCCAGGAAAGTGGAGAGCGCACCCCTGGGTGCTTGACTGAGCAAGTGAGCAATGATATCCGTGTATTATGTCACAAAACTTTCAGGGGGGTTGGGGTTAAATAGAAAATACAAAGCGCCAACCTACAGATTCAATTCTTTATTTCCTGTAGTTGTTTTCATTTTCAAAGCTGATTCACTTTAATAATGTCAGTAAATTCAGAGTCACTAAGGTGAAAAGAAGGAGAAAGATTGTTGTTACTTAGTAACTCCAGGCTCGGAGTACAGTACTGAATTCTGGTGCACTAAATTCTTTAACTGCAGGAAGTAAGAAAGCGCTCAGGAGCAAGATCTGTGTGAACACGGCTTCCCGTGTGTGACCACCATTTCTCCCTGAGGGAGTCATAGCGACCCAGTTTCCTCCTCTCCATAGTAACCTGGATTCCCCTCCACTCCAAAGCCGTCCAGAAAGCCCAGAAAAGTTGCTTTTTGTCGCTTTCTCTCCTGAAGTCTTTCATTTCATAGAGCTCCTGCTCCACAACTAGAAAGAAAAATGCCACTCAAAAGACTTAAAAATATGAATAGAAAGGCCTTGCAAAATTTCCCCCACCCATAATTTATTACCATTAAGTCATAAACTTTTTGTGCAATCACATCTCTGCAAATCCACCGTATCAAACCTAAGCACAAAAATACACAGCTTTCCTTGGGTATTTGGGTCTTCTTCACTGAAATTTCTTTTGTCAAATGAAACTATTAATAAATAAATTTGTTACTTTTTTTCTTCTTAATTCATCCTTTGTTATAGGACTATAGCCTGTAACTTTAGGATGAGTAAGAAAAGGTATACTTTTCTGCCACTGGAGTGATTTTGAGGAAACAATAGTTATGAAAAATCTGTGTTGGAAGTTTAGTATGAAAATCTCAGTATTGGCCAAGCATGGTGGCACACACCTGTAATGGCAGCACTCAGGAGGCTGAGGCAGGAGGATTGCCCAGCCTGAGCTACAAAGTGAGCTCAGGGCCAGCCTGAACTACATAGTAAAATCCTGTCTCAGAAAAAAATCAATATTCCTTATTTTGTCCTGATAAATCTAAACTGAATTTACCAAAGGGATTAATGATCCTGAAAATTGAATAAGGTATTTTATTTTCTTTATAGGACAGAACTATACTGAGTTGTAAAGTAAAATACATTTTATTCAATTTATGCCCTTCTGTGTAGGTTAGGACTGAGTAGTCAAAGGAATTCAGTAATTATTTATAGAAAAAAATGGATGAATGAATTAATACAAATACAAATGACTTATTAAACAGGAAAATTGCCTTAAAAATAAATAATAAATTTTAGGTGATTACAGTAAAACAAGTGCAGGGAGCATGGGTGGCCCTAAATTCATGGCCTAGACATAACGCTTGAGATCTACGTTGTCTGAATTTAATTCTAGACAATACCATTTTCCTAGTTATGTCATTTTAAGGGATCGAAGGTAAACTTACGAATTTCCATTGCGGAAAAGCTGGTATAAGGTATAATTATACACAAAATAATTTTATTATAAAATATGTACTTTTAAATAGATTTATTGAGCTATAATTCACCTATCATACAGCTCACCTTATTAAAGTATATAGTTTAATAATTTTGGTTTATATAGAGAGTATCACAACACTAATACCCCAATCAATTTCTGGAAACTGTTTTCACTTTTCACCGCTGCTATTGAACAGGCCCCTTTCTGGCTGGGGAAGGGCATGAACAAGAGAAGCATTCTGTAAAATGAAAGTTAGATCAGTGGTTAATGAGCTCTTCCCCGAAGTGTGACCTGCGGGTTATTTCTAAGATCCGTCTCACTCCTCTTTGTGAAACTAGAAATGTGAAGGGCTGGGGAGTATAGTCAGAGAAATGTCTGTCCTCCAGCTCAGGTGTTGGCTCTGTTGCAGTTCTTTTGCCTGAAGAGTTTCGCAGAGGAGGACATCATCAGTGTATTCCGCAATGGTTAATCTTCCATCATCCTTGCTGGGACTATACGGTGTATTTCCTGGTTTCTCATTGACCAGAACTTCTAAAATAACGCATCTGAAGGTGGTGCTGGTACCCTAAGGTGGAACGTTTCTCACATCATGTTATTTTGTACAAATCTTCAGCAATTTTTCAAAACTGCCAGTTAAATATTACATTTCTTCACTTAATATCTGCTTCAGGTAGGGAGAAATTTGGATGAGCTTTTTCAGGATTTATCTGTTCATATACTACTTCACAGTTAATTTCCAGTCTTAGCTATCTGACAAGTCCAGGAAGGGTTCTGGAAAAGCAGTGTTGTGTTACCTAACATGTGTTATAATAAAGAATTACTAGGTTCATTTTTACATGTAGATATGATTGGAAAATAAAAAAAATTGCTGAGAGTATTAAGATGTTTAAATTTAAAATTGATTGGCAAGTACTGCAAAATAATAGCATATCTAATGTAAGTCACAAATAGAAATTAAGAAATGCTTGCAGCAAGGTGGTAGAATTTTTTATTAAAATAAGGAAGATTTATAATAGATTCAAGCTTTGAGAATATAATGAAGATGTTCTGCTGAAACTAAAAATATAACTATTTCAATGTTTGAATGACTGTACAGAAATATAGTAATAACAATTTTGAAAAATAATCAGGAAATTTAAGTATTTTTAATTTTAAAACTCATGAATAAGTTGCTAATTATTATACATGGAGATATCTAGCACAGCTGTTTTTTGATAATCATTTTAAAAACTCTACAATAAATAAACTATTTTAGAAAATTAATGGGATAATAAATAATTCATTTTGAGGCTAGTCGCGCATAAAACATAAAAATGAATATATTTTTTATGAAAATGTTACATTCACTGAAATAAATCTTCAATGTCAAGTCAAATTATAACAGTAACATATATTAACAATTTTGAGTATTCATAGAGAAAACTCAGAAGTAACAAATCAGTATGTTTTTACAAATATTACAGTTTAGAAAATGTCTAATGGCATATAAATGCTTACTTACATGGTAGAGCAGTAACCTTATGATTTGTAACTGGGACAAATTATTAAAGAGCTGCTGGTAAGATCTTTAGAATATTTCACATTAACGATGCTACTTTAAGAATGTTATATTTTTCAGATTTTATTTGTATATATTCACATGCATGTTATTTTTATATACAAGAAAGGAGTCATTAAATGGTTTTGTCACTGAAGTTTCTCCAGTGCTATATGCCATGCACAGTTATGAAAGATAGTCTTTTCATTATGAAAGCTCTTATACATCGAAGTCATACTGCAATAAGGGTAGTACTAATATTTCACTGTAAATATGATGTCTCTGTCTGTAATGTTTGAGGCAGTGATGAGTTATCACATGCAGCTATGAATACTAGAAGCTGATATTTTTCTTAAAAAATTCAAGATAGGTGTGCATGAAATAGTTGCAGTAAACTCTTCCGTATCTGTATGTCTCAAAAATTTGATGATTAGTTTGTTGGTGTCTTTCTTTTTAAACATTTAAGGATTCTTTTTGTGTGAATAAAAACATTAAAACTTCATTTTCTACAATGTAGTGTTTGACAACACCAAGTTTCCACATATTTTGGAGAATTAAGATCTCTGAGACATCTTTTCTTGATTGATGTTCAGCGTGGTCATTTTGCCTTTTGGTGAGGTAGATTATAATCACATGCAATGAAAAATTTCTGAACAAGCCAAACATTTATGGCCTTGCTGGAGCCAGAAGCAGAGCTGTCCCCAGACTGCGTGTGAGCGGCTCTTTCGGGCGCCAGCTTCCGTGCTCCAAGCTCCAGCTACTGTTCCGCGCCCTAGGGTCCTTGTCCATCCTTCTAAGCTATAAAATATCTGTCTATTTGAAATCCTTTCTGTCATTAACCAGGAATGTTAGGCATTTCTTTTGTGTCAACAATGTACAAAATATTCCCCAAAGCGAGTTGCGTAGGGAAGGTGATCGCAGACTGATTTCTACCTTGCCTTGAAAGGGCTGAATATAATGAAAGTCCTCAGGGAAAAAAATCAGAGATGAGACCTCAGCAGCCAAAGTCATTCAATGTCAAAAAAGTCCACTAAATAATTGATAGTTGCCAACTTTGATGAAATCCAATTGAAAACATGGCTTTCAGCAACTAATTTGAAATTGCCGTAAACGTTATAAAAGATGTGAGGGATTTAAAGACAGTAAAAGTGTTTGCATGAGTTGAAGTATTTGCACAAAATTTTGATAAGAATATGAAGAGTCCCATGGCTGAGATGTATAAATGCTCTAGTTCAAAGGTCCAGCAGAGAACTCGGACTTCCTGTGAACATGCTATTTTTTTTCCCTTTTGAGCTACGGAGATGTAGTAGCAAAATCAAGTACCAGACTTATTGTTTGAGAATCCCAATTTTGTAATCTCAGTAGAAAGCAGATTTTCATTTCCTGAGAAAGCCTGAGACTCTGAATATTTGGAATATTTTATATAAAAATATTCTAATGACGCTGAATATTTCAAACCATAATCTCTTAGGAGTCTTATTTTTCTGCTAAGGCTGATTTAGTAGCATGCTAAATAAATGCTTTAATGTTTTTAATATGAGAAAAATACTGTCCAAAATGAAGAAAGTAGCTGGGGATATAGCTCAGTTGAATAAGCACCTGCCTGGCAAGTGGAAGGTCCTGAGTTCAATCCCTGGTACCGCAAAAAAAAAAAAAAAAAAAAAATGAAGGAAGTAAATTGTCCTTGCTACCCTCATGGCATATATACTCACTATCCTTTGATTTTTATATTTTTTCCTAGGCATATAATTAAATTCACATTTCAGCATGCACTAAATTTTCGCTTACAAAGTCAAGCTGAAATACAATTAAATAATTTTGTAATTTATAGCAGCCAAAATTTAGACAATGTAGATTAGGAATATTTAGGAATAGGTTGGAATAGGAATACTAGGCAAAATACTTAACACATAAAATGTTATTTTAGATTCAGATGCATCAATAAATAATTTGTGCATATTTGTCAGGTTAAACATGATATCTTATATAGCTGATAACTGTTCTTATATTCCCATTTGATATTTAAGTGATACAAACTAAATGTTCTTGAATTATATAAATTCCCAGAATAATAACTTGATAGAAACATGATGTTTATAAAAAATGGGCTTGGGGCACAGGAAAAATTATCCTGTGACAGGCTATCATTAAATTCTTTAAATATATTGCATGTTTACTGTAGATCACATCCACATCATCTAAGCTTGAAGAAAATGCTGACTTTGAGGGACTCTGCATGTTTCAAAAATAGTCAAGGCTGGAGGCTGATGCAACAGTTGAAGTCATTTCTGTGCCTTTTGGTAGTGGTGGAGACTCCATAGCACAGATCAAGTACTGGGATGAGAAATAGAAAGGGAGGGTAAGGACTAGCCCCACAGGAATGTTCTTATAGTATTAACATAGCACAAATAGCAATAGCAAAATGCTTATTGGAATTGAGAGAGACCATAAGATTCTTAAGACTAAATAAATACACAGCTCACAAAGGTTCATTTTGATTTACATAAGTGAAAATTTTCAGTTCTATTGAATAAGTCATTCTGTAAATATATGTACTTTTAAGAGCTCTATTTCGAACACAACGCATTGTTCTTCACCAATAACTTGAAAAACAGTAGAGGTCCTGAGGATTGATCCTGAGATAACAACACAATTACATTCTGTGAACATTGACTCTACGTATATCTGACATTGACCAATGCACATTAACTAGGCTAATTGTCCTGGAAAATGAATTACCAAATAGTCTGAGTTCTTGGACATTGAAAACTAAAAGGCAATTGCTGACAAGCCAGAATGCATTTGTGGTTCATTAGTCAGAATGGGAGTATATAGCTAAATCATTCATTTTAACCTGTATATACCTTGCAATAGGTCTAGTAAGAGCTAGATCTAAACAAATTCCCATAGACTTCCGGATGCCTATGGATAGAAATGTTATGGCAGATTTGACAAACCATAATCCTTGGCACTTTCACTAGCAGAATGATACATAATTTCATGATGCAAGGAAGAAAAAGAATATTTCCATTATAATTTTGAAAAATGATTACATTACAAAATGATTTCTATAATCTCAAATTACCTCTAACTTTTGAAAATGGGTAAATCTTAGAGAATACAGAGACTATAAAAAATTAATATGCTAAAGTCTTTCAATCGCAATTTTTGCTGCAGTTGAAGTTCCTTTGAGTTTTTCAGTAAATACAAATTCTTATACTGAGTATGTTTTTGTGATTATTTTATGGTAGAAATTCTCAGAGTGTGGCCAGTGAGATTTTGATGAGCTGAATCTCTGTTTTGGTATGTGAAGGCAAAACTTAAAACTTTTACATGATAGAAGTGGATTTTTTTGTTTTTCAATTTGATGACACTTGATTAATGGTGCCTGAGAAATAGTAATACTTTTGCCACATTAACTCAAATTGAACTAGTGCTCTTTAAATGGAGGATATGCACCTCTGGAATTCACTATGACTTTGAGAAATGCTTTTAGTTTCTCAAGCATTTTCAAGCCCTTCGAACAGGCAAAGGGGCTTCCCCAGAACAAACTCCCGTGTGCATGCTGTAATACTGCTTGCCCTGTGTCTTTTATTGAAAGCTACTTGGTGACTAGTGGCTAATACTTTTGCAATTATGTTCCAAAGGGACATTGTGCACATTTTCTTATTTCAAATGGGCATTTCTTGTTTTTGTATCCCTAACTCCACCTGCACAACAATCCTCTGAAAATTTTCTCTCTGCTTCTGTATTATGGAGGAAATTGTGTGAGGGGGAAATACTTTTGATATTTTTCTTTATACTTTATCGCAATTTTCAACTGTAATCATTACGTTTGGATGTTTCCTCTCCAGGAAGTTATAAATAAACTTTGTTAATAGTTATGGAGCAATTAAGGTTATGTATGTCTTGCTAGGCGTGGTGGTGCATGTTTGCTATCTCAGGCACTCAGAAGGCAAGGGCAGGGGATGGCAAATTTGCGGCTAGTCTTTAAGTTTAGTGAGACTGTCTTAAAACACAAAAATTTAGAAAAGTGCTGATGTTATAGTTCATTAACACAGCTCTTGCCTAGTACCTATGAAGTCCTGTGTTCAATACACAGCACTACCTACTCTCACACATACCCCATTTCATTTTAGATAGATTGTTTCAGTTTGTGATTTTCAAGCTTGGGCTATTTAATCTGAATTATTAATCTTATGTGTAAATTTGTTCATATTATTCCCTTGATAATTTTGGACATCTGTTCAATCAGTAATGATATACCCTATTTAATTTTTCTTGTAATTTGTATTCTTCTATTTCTTTGTAATTCTTCATAGAAGGGAAGACATTTTGTTGATATTTAAAAATAGACTTTTGGTTTGTATATCTGTATTGATTTCATTATTTCAATTTCATCAATTTCTGGTCTAATATTTATTATTTCCTATCATCTATTTGCCTAGTGTTATTTGTTCTTTTTCTAGAGACTTGTGGTGAGAGCTCAGATTATTGACTTGAGACTTGACTATATCCAGTGTATCCATGTGGGGTTAAACATATTCCTCTCAGCACTTCAGCTGTTGGCCAAATTGTGATAGGTAGTATTTTCATTTTCATTTACTTTAATGAATCTTTCTTTTTCTGAGATATCTTTGTTTAGTTTTTTTTTTTTTTTTTTTTTTTTTTTTTTTTTTTTTTTTTTTTTTTTTTTTTTTTTTTTTTTTTTTTTTTTTTTTTTTTTTTTTTTTTTTTTTTTTTTTTTTTTTTTTTTTTTTTTTTTTTTTTT